>CM038716.1:14804023-15339023 GCA_021613375.1 Megaleporinus macrocephalus
TCCCGGACCAATAAATTTGGCCACACCACACACCCCCCTTTATAAGGGACAATACCACTATTTACAGTTTTTAAATTTGACTTTAGTTCATACTCACTTGGAGTGGAATGTAATATGCCCAACTCCATATACAGAATCTTGTATGATTTTTCTATACTCTGAAAGTGAATATTTATATATTAAATAAAACTTTCTTATTGCATCATAACATGCTACATTCATCTTTTACTTTGGTTTAATTTGTAGGTAAATAAATAAAGATGATTTGTTGGTTTAAAGAAAAAAAGTCAGCCCTAAGTGGAGTGGACAGGCCACTCCTCCCACCACCCCGCCCTACCAGACAAGCCCGAGCCGTGCGCGGGCAAGCCCAGGTGCGCAGCAGCACTGTCCACTCCCCCTGTGGGCTCTAAGGGTGTAAGAAAATATCGAAAATATCGAATATTGGGATATTATGTTTCGCAATACTTTATCGATTCTCAAAAACCCAGTACGGATACACAGATTCCTGGCAGACAGGAACTCACTGACCACTAGATGGCAGAAATGTAATTCATTTTTAGTTCCACTCCAACATTAACAAGCAGCACAAGGGTGCAATGATATTGTAAGTATTGGCAAACCTGTTCATACAGTGGTGTGTTTTAATAGTAGGATTTGAAAAATATGCAATATATCACTTTGCTTGAAGTATCGCAATATATCGCGATATATTGAATCGTGACCACTGTATCATGATACGTATTGTATCGCCAGTTTCTTGCCAATACAAAGCCCTATAACATGCTACATACATCTTTTACTTTGGTTTAATTCATAGGTATATAAATAAAGATGATTTGTTGGTTTAAAGAAAAAAAGTCAGCCCTGAGTGGAGTGGACAGGCCACTCCTCCCACCACCCCGCCCTACCAGACAAGCCCGAGCCAGATTCAAACTTGTGATTCCGTGCGCAGGCAAGCCCAGGTGCGCAGCAGCACTGTCCACTCCCCCTGTGGGCTCTACGGGTGTAAGAAAATATTGAAAATATCGAATATCGGGATATTATGTTTCGCGATACTTTATCGATTCTCAAAAACCCAGTACGGATACACAGATTCCTGGCAGACAGGAACTCACTGACCACTAGATGGCAGCAATGTAATTCATTTTCAGTTCCACTCCAACATTAACAAGCAGCACAAGGGTGCAATGATATTGTAAGTATTGGCAAACCTGTTCATACAGTGGTGTGTTTTAATAGTAGGATTTGAAAAATATGCAATATATCACTTTGCTTCAAGTATCACAATATATCGCGATATATTGAATCGTGACCACTCTATCATGATACGTATTGTATCGCCAGTTTCTTGCCAATACACAGCCTTATAACCTGCTACATTCATCTTTTAATTTGGTTTAATTTGTAGGTAAATAAATAAAGATGATTTGTTGGTTTAAAGAAAAAAAGTCAGCCCTGAGTGGAGTGGACAGGCCACTCCTCCCACCACCCCGCCCTACCAGACAAGCCCGAGCCAGATTCAAACTTGAGATTCCGTGCGCGGGCAAGCCCAGGTGCGCAGCAGCACTGTCCACTCCCCCTGTGGGCTCTAGGGGTGTAAGAAAATATCGAAAATATCGAATATCGGGATATTATGTTTCGGGATACTGTATCGATTCTGAAAAACACAGTATAGATACACAGATTCCTGGCAGACAGGAACTCACTGACCACTAGATGGCAGCAATGTAATTCATTTTCAGTTCCACGCCAACATTAACAAGCAGCACAAGGGTGCAATGATATTGTAAGTATTGGCAAACCTGTTCATACAGTGGTGTGTTTTAATAGTAGGATTTGAAAAATATGCAATATATCACTTTGCTTGAAGTATCGCAATATATCGCGACATATTGAATCGTGACCACTGTATCATGATACGTATTGTATCGCCAGTTTCTTGCCAATGCACAGCCCTATAACATGCTACAATCATCTTTTACTTTAGTTTAATTTGTAGGTAAATAAATAAACATGATTTGTTGGTTTAAAGAAAAAAAGTCGGCCCTGAGTGGAGTGGACAGGCCACTCCTCCCACCACCCCGCCCTACCAGACAAGCCCGAGCCAGATTCAAACTTGTGATTCCGTGCGCGGGCAAGCCCAGGTGCGCAGCAGCACTGTCCACTCCCCCTTCGGGCTCGATTAAGAGGTAAGCATGAACGTCTAATAAACTTCGTTAAAGACCTTGATGTGTTTTTGTACAGGTTTGATTTGTTTATGTTGGATTTTGTTGCGAAAGTAAGCGGCTGATGTGGAACGCATTGCATTATAAATTGTATTTTTAAATATGACCTCAGAGTGGAATGCCATATCCCCAACTCTGCATCAAAACATAATGATATATTAGAATAGTGCAGCAGAGGACAACTACATGTCTAAATACGCATTTGTCACTTCTATGGAACGTTCTACACATTTGGAGTGGAATACCAAATGCCCAACTCAGGATACGCTATCTTGTACGGTTTTTCTATACGCTGAAAGTGAATATTTATGTATTAAATTATAGTTAAATGTAGCATGTTGTGTTGCAAAGAGTAAGTTTGTTTTTGTTCCCGGACCAATAAATTTGGCCACACCACACACCCCCCTTTATAAGGGACAATACCACTATTTACAGTTTTTAAATTTGACTTTAGTTCATACTCACTTGGAGTGGAATGTAACATACCCAACTCCATATACAGAATCTTATATGATTTTTCTATACTCTGAAAGTGAATATTTATATATTAAACAACACTTACTTATTGCATCATAACATGCTACATTCATCTTTTACTTTGGTTTAATTTGTAGGTAAATAAATAAAGATGATTTGTTGGTTTAAAGAAAAAAAGTCGGCCCTGAGTGGAGTGGACAGGCCACTCCTCCCGCCACCCCGCCCTACCAGACAAGCCCGAGCCAGATTCAAACTTGTGATTCCGTGCGCGGGCAAGCCCAGGTGCGCAGCAGCACTGTCCACTCCCCCTGTGGGCTCTAGGGGTGTAAGAAAATATCGAAAATATCGAATATCGGGATATTATGTTTCGGGATACTGTATCGATTCTCAAAAACACAGTATAGATACACAGATTCCTGGCAGACAGGAACTCACTGACCACTAGATGGCAGCAATGTAATTCATTTTCAGTTCCACTCCAACATTAACAAGCAGCACAATCGTGCAATGATATTGTAAGTATTGGCAAACCTGTTCATACAGTGGTGTGTTTTAATAGTAGGATTTGAAAAATATGCAATATATCACTTTGCTTGCAGTATCGCAATATATCGCGATATATTGAATCGTGACCACTGTATCATCATACGTATTGTATCGCCAGTTTCTTGCCAATACAAAGCCCTATAACATGCTACATACATCTTTTACTTTGGTTTAATTTGTAGGTATATAAATAAAGATGATTTGTTGTTTTAAAGAAAAAAAGTCGGCCCTGAGTGGAGTGGACAGGCCACTCCTCCCGCCACCCCGCCCTACCAGACAAGCCCGAGCCAGATTCAAACTTGAGATTCTGTGCGCGGGCAAGCCCAGGTGCGCAGCAGCACTGTCCACTCCCCCTTCGGGCTCGATTAAGAGGTAAGCATGAACGTCTAATAAACTTCGTTAACCACCTTGATGTGTTTTTGTACAGGTTTGATTTGTTTATGTTGGATTTTGTTGCGAAAGTAAGCGGCTGATGTGGAACGCATTGCATTATAAATTGTATTTTTAAATACGACCTCAGAGTGGAATGCCATATCCCCAACTCTGTATAAAAACATAATGATATATTAGAATAGTGCAGCAGAGGACAACTACATGTCTAAATACGCATTTGTCACTTCTATGGAACGTTCTACACATTTGGAGTGGAATGCCAAATGCCCAACTCAGGATACGCTATCTTGTACGTTTTTTCTATACGCTGAAAGTGAATATTTATGTATTTAATTATAGTTAAATGTAGCATGTTGTGTTGCAAAGAGTAAGTTTGTTTTTGTTCCCGGACCAATAAACTTGGCCACACCACACACCCCCCTTTATAAGGGACAATACCACTATTTACAGTTTTTAAATTTGACTTTAGTTCATACTCACTTGGAGTGGAATGTAATATGCCCAACTCCATATACAGAATCTTGTATGATTTTTCTATACTCTGAAAGTGAATATTTATATATTAAATAAAACTTTCTTATTGCATCATAACATGCTACAATCATCTTTTACTTTGGTTTAATTTGTAGGTAAATAAATAAAGATGATTTTTTGGTTTAAAGAAAAAAAGTCGGCCCTGAGTGGAGTGGACAGGCCACTCCTCCCACCACCCCGCCCTACCAGACAAGCCCGAGCCAGATTCAAACTTGAGATTCCGTGCGCGGGCAAGCCCAGGTGCGCAGCAGCACTGTCCACTCCCCCTGTGGGCTCTAGGGGTGTAAGAAAATATTGAAAATATCGAATATCGGGATATTATGTTTCGGGATACTGTATCGATTCTCAAAAACACAGTATAGATACACAGATTCCTGGCAGACAGGAACTCACTGACCACTAGATGGCAGCAATGTAATTCATTTTCAGTTCCACTCCAACATTAACAAGCAGCACAAGGGTGCAATGATATTGTAAGTATTGGCAAACCTGTTCATACAGTGGTGTGTTTTAATAGTACAATTTGAAAAATATGCAATATATCACTTTGCTTGCAGTATCGCAATATATCGCGTTATATTGAATCGTGACCACTGTATCATCATACGTATTGTATCGCCAGTTTCTTGCCAATACACAGCCCTATGACATGCTACATTCATCTTTTACTTTAGTTTAATTTGTAGGTAAATAAATAAAGATGATTTGTTGGTTTAAAGAAAAAAAGTTGGCCTTGAGTGGAGTGGACAGGCCACTCCTCCCACCACCCCGCCCTACCAGACAAGCCCGAGCCAGATTCAAACTTGTGATTCCGTGCGCGGGCAAGCCCAGGTGCGCAGCAGCACTGTCCACTCCCCCTTCGGGCTCGATTAAGAGGTAAGCATGAACGTCTAATAAACTTCGTTAACCACCTTGATGTGTTTTTGTACAGGTTTGATTTGTTTATGTTGGATTTTGTTGCGAAAGTAAGCGGCTGATGTGGAACGCATTGCATTATAAATTGTATTTTTAAATACGACCTCAGAGTGGAATGCCATATCCCCAACTCTGCATCAAAACATAATGATATATTAGAATAGTGCAGCAGAGGACAACTACATGTCTAAATACGCATTTGTCACTTCTATGGAACGTTCTACACATTTGGAGTGGAATGCCAAATGCCCAACTCAGGATACGCTATCTTGTACGTTTTTTCTATACGCTGAAAGTGAATATTTATGTATTTAATTATAGTTAAATGTAGCATGTTGTGTTGCAAATAGTAAGTTTGTTTTTGTTCCCGGACCAATAAACTTGGCCACACCACACACCCCCCTTTATAAGGGACAATACCACTATTTACAGTTTTTAAATTTGACTTTAGTTCATACTCACTTGGAGTGGAATGTAATATGCCCAACTCCATATACAGAATCTTGTATGATTTTTCTATACTCTGAAAGTGAATATTTATATATTAAACAACACTTACTTATTGCATCATAACATGCTACATTCATCTTTTACTTTGGTTTACATGCATGCTGAGTGGAATGCCATATGCCCAATTCCGTATACACTTCCAAAGTTCAGGATTGTCCTAAAGGAATGTTCAATTTACAGTCCTGCTTCTATCATAGTACAGTGGACTTACCCCCATATACTACTCACCAGCATGGAAGCATGTTTGTATAATTCTTACCTATGATGACGGATAAAAGAATGGGAACGTGGTAAGTAATCTCCGTTTCCTACCGATAAACATACCAAGCAATGATTAATAAAATACATAGTAGTAATGAAGGTACTTACCTAAACTCTTAAATCCAATGGCAACACTGAATTACTAAAACCTGAAAAATACCTCACATGTCCCAGGTTACTCACACTGTACATACATACAGAAATAGCACATTATACACTAAATCTTATGTCGAACTGACAGTAAATCACCTGATAATTTTTACATACATATTTTTCCGTTTATAAATTGAATTTTTATTCATACACACTCGGTATAAACTTGTGGAATGTCATATGCCCAAATCCAGATATGGTTCGATTTTCATTCTCACTCAGGGCGGAATATTTACGTTAATAAATAATAATAATTTCTTATTGCGCATGACGTGCTACATGTATCTATTTTATTTAATTGTTCCTGGGCCAGTATATTTGGCCACACCACACACACGCATTATAGGAACATTACCACTTTTTACAGTTTTTTCTTCTTCATACACACTCAGTGTGGAATGCCATATGCCCAACTCCATAAATGCAAAAGCATGATATACACATCGACCAGCCACAACATTAAAACCATCTCCTTTTATATTTTAGGGCTTTAGAAGAGTTTATGAGGTTCTTTAGCACCTAACATCACCAAAATTAATGTTTTGGAGATTTCCTGATGTTGTTCATTGACTAATTCTGACCCTGATTTGTTTGACTATTCTGTGCCTTGCCCTACTTGTCGAGGGCTGCCTATCTTGGTTTTGACCTTAGCCTGTTCTTGGATGACATCTTTGGCTAAACCTGCTGTTATATAAAAAGGTTACACTTTTATTTTTCTCCAGAAGCGCCTGACTAGTTCTTGGAGCATTACTATGATAACTAAATTATTCATCAATATCTGATCAGTTATGTTTGCAATAAAAGCAAACAAGCTCTTACAATAGACTTTTGATAACTCTTTGTTATAAGCAAAAAAATAAATGAGTAATAATTGCTAAGTACTGTGAGCTGAACTCCACTGTAAAATGTTTGTGCTCACCAATCCGATGCTCACACAACAATAAAATCCAATTAAATTGGCATTAATGGGGTTTTCTTAACAACAAGATGTAAATAACTAAATGAAGGCTAACTAAAATAGTAATAGCACACACTGCTCTCAGTGCTGTTGAAATCTGTTTAAAGATAAAAGATTTTACTACATAAAACTTTTTACAAATTAATTGAAGTAATAACTTACTGCAGGAAATGTAGAGGAGGAGACTTACAGGAACACGCTGAAGAGACTGAAACATTTAGAATGGTACACTCAGCTTTATAGTTCTAAGTGATGTCATAAAATAAGTGTGATGTCATAAAGGTCATTAAAGATTCCAAACCTGCAGTCCTTCATTTAAACTGATGAAGCCTTTTAATAAGAGATAAACTGCCTTATAACATTTGTGTTATATTAAATATTAAATTGTACATGATTATTTTCCAAATTCTTTTCATATGTCTTTTTCCAATATATGTAAAGGAGCTCTGTTCCTATTGGCTTTTCTACATCATTCAGAAAGCAGACCACCTAAAACTGCTGTAGACCAAATAGGCAGATACTTGCAAATATACTAGTTTAGGGCTTTATTGAGATAGTTTATCCATATACTGAGTATAAAGGGGGATGAGTCCAAGTCAAGACCATTTATTTCGGTTATTTAGTATACACTATATCATGAAATATCATGAAAATGTTATGTTTCTGTCTTGATGGCTTAATTAAAGAATTCATTTTATTGGCTGTTTAAATAATCCTTGGTTAGGAATCAATATTATATCAAAATATCTTCTGATTCCTCTGACAGAAATGAAAGTCAAACTAAAGGCATTAAATTAGCAAAAGACACTATATTTATTAATATCACTCATCTGACACCACCACCACTTCCTGCCCTTTTAGTGAGCGGAGTAGCTGCGTTCCTCAGCTGCAGACGTAGCGGACGCGCAGACGTGGGAATCTGGAGTCTGTGTTCATAAGACTGGACTATAATGTAATACGGACTGTTAACCGTTCTACTGCCTGCGAGAATTCTCCTCCTTGGTGCTTGTCGGAGTTTACATCCCACCAAGCGTGTGCATGTGAGGCACTGCACGCCCTCACAGACCAGATCACCAGCGCCAAGCACAAACACACAGAGTCTGTTTTCATCATTCTTGGTGACTTCAACAGAGCGAAACTCACCAGTGAGCTGCCCAAATACAAACAGCCTGTTACCTGCTCCACCAGGGAGAGTAATATCCTAGACCACTGCTACACTGTATTAAAGGGTGCATATAGCTCTGTTCCCCGAGCTGCTCTGGGCCTATCTGACCATTCTATAGTCCATCTTCTCCCAACCAACAGACAGAAGCTCAAGTGGGCCAAGTGTGAGGTCAGTACTGTGAAGAAGTGGACCAGTGAGGCTAAAGAGAGGCTTCAGGACTGTATGGAGTTAACAGACTGGTGTGCATTTAGGAGTGGGGACCGGCTCTACAACAAGGCAAGGTACACACTGAACAGAGCAGTAAGAGCTGCAAAAAAGAGCTTCTCCACCAGGCTGAGTGGACTGATGTCCACAAATGAGCCTTCAGCTCCATTCAATCAAACAACACCACTTCACACCCTTCTGACTCTTAGCCACCCATTCATCTGTGAAGCAGACGTGCACCAACTCTTCAAAAAACAAAGAGTAAGGAAGGTACCCAGCTCAGACGGAGTGTCACTCTCCTGCTTGAGGAACTGTGCAAACCAGCTTGCTCCTGTCATCACCAAGATCTTCAATAAATCACTGGAGCAGTGTGTCATACCGGAGTGCTTCAAGCGCTCCACAATAATTCCCATCCCCAAAAAGCCAACCATCTCAGGACTGAATGACTACAGACCTGTCACACTGACTTCTGTGGTCATGAAATCTGGCTGCTTCTCACCACTTGAAGGAGATCACCAACCCCTAACTAGGCCCCCATGCAGTTTGCATATCGGGCCAACAGGTCTGTGGACAATGCAGTGAACATGGGACTTCACTACATCCTCCAGCACCTCGACCAACCTGGTACATATGCAAGAGTTCTGTTCTTGGACTTCAGCTCCACCTTCAACACAATCATCCCTGGACATCTACACCAAACTAATCCACCTCAGTGTGCCAGCCTCCACTTGCCAGTGGATCACAAACTTCCTCACTGGCAGAGAGCAGCAGGTGAGGCTGTGAAAGATCACCTCAGGAACCAGGACCATCAGCACAGGAGCTCCACAAGGCTGTGTTCTCTCTCCACTGCTTCTCTCACTCTACACAAATGATTGTACCTCCACAGACCCCTCAGTCAAAATCCTTAAGTTTGCAGATGATTTGAAAGTCACTGGTCTCATCCAAGACAGTGACGAGTCATGCGGATTGTGGAGCAGGTGGTCCTCTGGAGCAACCATAACAACCTGGAGCTGAACACAGGCAAGACAGTGGAGATGAGAGTGGACTTCAGGAGAAGCCCTCCAACCCTTACAGCACTCATCCTCAACAGTACTGTAACGGCTGTGGACTCCTACAAGTTCCTGGGCACAATAATCTCAAAGGACTTGAAATGGGACTGTAAAATCAGTACCATCATCAAGAGAGCTCAGCAGAGGCTGTACTTCCTCCGTCAGCTGAGGAAGTTCAACCTGCCCAAGGAGCTGATGGTGCAGTTCTACACCGCCACAATTGAATCTGTCCTCAACGCATCCATCACAGTGTGGGGCAGCTCAGCCACCAAACACGACAATCACAGACTGCAGTGAATTATCAGGTCTGCAGAGAGAACCATCAGTGTGAAGTTACCCCCCCTACCAGACCTGCACATGGCCAAGACCTGGAAGCAGGCAGAGAACATCGTCTGTGATCCATCACACCCTGGACATCACCTGTTCCAGTATCTTCCCTCAGGTCGGCGTTTCAGTCAGTTGATAAAACATAATGATATATTAGAACAGTTCAGCAGAGGACAACTACATGTCCAAATACGCATTTGTCACTTCTATGGAACGTTCTACACATTTGGAGTGGAATGGCAAATGCCCAACTCAGGATACGCTATCTTGTACGGTTTTTCTATACGCTGAAAGTGAATATTTATGTATTAAATTGTAGTTAAATGTAGCATGTTGTGTTGCAAAGAGTAAGTTTGTTTTTGTTCCCGGACCAATAAATTTGGCCACACCACACACCCCCCTTTATAAGGGACAATACCACTATTTACAGTTTTTAAAATTTGACTTTAGTTCATACTCACTTGGAGTGGAATGTAATATGCCCAACTCCATATACAGAATCTTGTATGATTTTTCTATACTCTGAAAGTGAATATTTATATATTAAACAACACTTACTTATTGCATCATAACATGCTACATTCATCTTTTACTTTGGTTTAATTTGTAGGTAAATAAATACAGATTATTTGTTATTTTAAAGAAAAAAAGTCAGCCCTGAGTGGAGTGGACAGGCCACTCCTCCCACCACCCCGCCCTACCAGACAAGCCCGAGCCGTGCGCGGGCAAGCCCAGGTGCGCAGCAGCACTGTCCACTCCCCCTGTGGGCTCTAAGGGTGTAAGAAAATATCGAAAATATCGAATATCGGGATATTATGTTTCGCGATACTGTATCGATTCTCAAAAACACAGTATAGATACACAGATTCCTGGCAGACAGGAACTCACTGACCACTAGATGGCAGCAATGTAATTCATTTTCAGTTCCACTCCAACATTAACAAGCAGCACAAGGGTGCAATGATATTGTAAGTATTGGCAAACCTGTTCATACAGTGGTGTGTTTTAATAGTAGGATTTAAAAAATATGCAATATATCACTTTGCTTGAAGTATCGCAATATATTGCGATATATTGAATCGTGACCACTGTATCATGATACGTATTGTATCGCCAGTTTCTTGCCAATACACAGCCCTATAACCTGCTACATTCATCTTTTAATTTGGTTTAATTTGTAGGTAAATAAATAAAGATGATTTGTTGGTTTAAAGAAAAAAAGTCGGCCCTGAGTGGAGTGGACAGGCCACTCCTCCCGCCACCCCGCCCTACCAGACAAGCCCGAGCCGTGCGCGGGCAAGCCCAGGTGCGCAGCAGCACTGTCCACTCCCCCTTCGGGCTCGATTAAGAGGTAAGCATGAACGTCTAATAAACTTCGTTAACCACCTTGATGTGTTTTTGTACAGGTTTGATTTGTTTATGTTGGATTTTGTTACGAAAGTAAGCGGCTGATGTGGAACGCATTGCATTATAAATTGTATTTTTAAATACGACCTCAGAGTGGAATGCCATATCCCCAACTCTTTATAAAGACATAATGATATATTAGAATAGTGCAGCAGAGGACAACTACATGTCTAAATACGCATTTGTCACTTCTATGGAACGTTCTACACATTTGGAGTGGAATACCAAATGCCCAACTCAGAATACGCTATCTTGTATGGTTTTTCTATACGCTGAAAGTGAATATTTATGTATTAAATTATAGTTAAATGTAGCATGTTGTGTTGCAAAGAGTAAGTTTGTTTTTGTTCCCGGACCAATAAACTTGGCCACACCACACACCCCCCTTTATAAGGGACAATACCACTATTTACAGTTTTTAAATTTGACTTTAGCTCATACTCACTTGGAGTGGAATGTAATATGCCCTACTCCATATACAGAATCTTGTATGATTTTTCTATACTCTGAAAGTGAATATTTATATATTAAATAAAACTTTCTTATTGCACCATAACATGCTACATTCATCTTTTACTTTGGTTTAATTTGTAGGTAAATAAATAAAGATGATTTGTTGGTTTAAAGAAAAAAAGTCGGCCCTGAGTGGAGTGGACAGGCCACTCCTCCCGCCACCCCGCCCTACCAGACAAGCCCGAGCCAGATTCAAACTTGTGATTCCGTGCGCGGGCAAGCCCAGGTGCGCAGCAGCACTGTCCACTCCCCCTGTGGGCTCTAGGGGTGTAAGAAAATATCGAAAATATCGAATATCGGGATATTATGTTTCGGGATACTGTATCGATTCTCAAAAACACAGTATAGATACACAGATTCCTGGCAGACAGGAACTCACTGACCACTAAATGGCAGCAATGTAATTCATTTTCAGTTCCACTCCAACATTAACAAGCAGCACAAGGGTGCAATGCTATTGTAAGTTTTGGCAAACCTGTTCATACAGTGGTGTGTTTTAATAGTAGGATTTGAAAAATATGCAATATATCACTTTGCTTGAAGTATCACAATATATCTCGATATATTGAATCGTGACCACTGTATCATCATACGTATTGTATCGCCAGTTTCTTGCCAATACAAAGCCCTATAACATGCTACATACATCTTTTACTTTGGTTTAATTTGTAGGTATATAAATAAAGATGATTTGTTGTTTTAAAGAAAAAAAGTTGGCCCTGAGTGGAGTGGACAGGCCACTCCTCCCACCACCCCGCCCTACCAGACAAGCCCGAGCCAGATTCAAACCTGCGATTCCATGCGCGGGCAAGCCCAGGTGCGCAGCAGCACTGTCCACTCCCACTTCGGGCTCGATTAAGAGGTAAGCATGAACGTCTAATAAACTTCGTTAACCACCTTGATGTGTTTTTGTACAGGTTTGATTTGTTTATGTTGGATTTTGTTGCTAAAGTAAGCGGCTCATGTTGAACGCATTGCATTATAAATTGTATTTTTAAATACGACCTCAGAGTGGAATGCCATATCCCCAACTCTGTATAAAGACATAATGATATATTAGAACAGCGCAGCAGAGGACAACTACATGTCCAAATACGCATTTGTCACTTCTATGGAACGTTCTACACATTTGGAGTGTAATACCAAATGCCCAACTCAGGATACGCTATCTTGTACGTTTTTTCTATATGCTGAAAGTGAATATTTATGTATTAAATTATAGTGAAATGTAGCATGTTGTGTTGCAAAGAGTAAGTTTGTTTTTGTTCCCGGACCAATAAACTTGGTCACACCACACACCCCCCTTTATAGGGACAATACCACAATTTACAGTTTTTAAATTTGACTTTAGTTCATACTCACTTGGAGTGGAATGTAATATGCCCAACTCCATATACAGAATCTTGTATGATTTTTCTATACTCTGAAAGTGAATATTTAAATATTAAATAATATAATAATTTCTTATTGCATCATAACATGCTACATTCATCTCTTACTTTGGTTCATATGCATGCTGAGTGGAATGCCATATGCCCAATTCCGTATACACTTCCAAAGTTCAGGATTGTCCTAAAGGAATGTTCAATTTACAGTCCTGCTTCTATCATAGTACAGTGGACTTACCCCCATATACTACTCACCAGCATGGAAGCATGTTTGTATAATTCTTACCTATGATGACGGATAAAAGAATGGGAACGTGGTAAGTATTCTCCGTTTCCTACCGATAAACATACCAAGCAATAATGAAAAAAAAACATCGTAGTAATGAAGGTACTCACCTAAACTCTTAAATCCAATGGCAACACTGAATTACTAAAACCTGAAAAAATTGGCCACACCACACACACGCATTATAGGAACATTACCACTTTTTACAGTTTTTTCTTCTTCATACACACTCAGTGTGGAATGCCATATGCCCAACTCCATAAATGCTAAAGCATGATATACACACCGATCAGCCACAACATTAAAACCATCTCCTTTTATATTTTAGGGCTTTAGAAGAGTTTATGAGGTTCTTTAGCACTTAACATCACCAAAATTGATGTTTTGGAGATTTCCTGATGTTGTTCATTGACTAATTCTGACCCTGATTTGTTTGACTATTCTGTGCCCTACTTGTCGAGGGCTGCCTATCTTGGTTTTGACCTTAGCCTGTTCTTGGATGACATCTTTGGCTAAACCTGCTGTTATTAAAAGTTACACTTTTATTTTTCTCCAGAAGCGCCTGACTAGTTCTTGGAGCATTACAATAATAACTAAATTATTAATCAATATCTGATCAGTTATGTTTGCAATAAAAGCAAACAAGCTCTTACAATAGACTTTTGATAACTCTTTGTTATAAGCATAAAAATAAATGAGTAATAATTAAAGTACTGTGAGCTGAACTCCACTGTAAAATGTTTGTACTCACCAATCCGATGCTCACACAACAATAAAATCTAATTAAATTGGCATTAATGGGGTTTTCTTAACAACAAGATGTAAATAACTAAATGAAGGCTAACTAAAATAGTAATAGCACACACTGCTCTCAGTGCTGTTGAAATCTGTTTAAAGATAAAAGATTTTACTACATAAAACTTTTTACAAATTAATTGAAGTAATAACTTACTGCAGGAAATGTAGAGGAGGAGACTTACAGGAACACGCTGAAGAGACTGAAACATTTAGAATGGTACACTCA
The DNA here is from genome assembly GCA_021613375.1 of Megaleporinus macrocephalus. NCBI lineage: Eukaryota > Metazoa > Chordata > Actinopteri > Characiformes > Anostomidae > Megaleporinus > Megaleporinus macrocephalus. Next base: position 14,818,359 of record CM038716.1, read on the forward strand.
GCTTTATAGTTCTAAGTGATGTCATAAAATAAGTGTGATGTCATAAAGGTCATTAAAGATTCCAAACCTGCAGTCCTTCATTTAAACTGATGAAGCCTTTTAATAAGAGATAAACTGCCTTATAACATTTGTGTTATATTAAATTGTACATGATTATTTTCCACATTTTTTCATGTCTTTTTCCAATATATGTAAAGGAGCTCTGTTCCTATTGGCTTTTCTACATCATTCAGAAAGCAGACCACCTAAAACTGCTGTAGACCAAATAGGCAGATACTTGCAAATATACTAGTTTAGGGCTTTATTGAGATAGTTTATCCATATACTGAGTATAAAGGGGGATGAGTCCAAGTCAAGACCATTTATTTCGGTTATTTAGTATACACTATATCATGAAATATCATGAAAATGTTATGTTTCTGTCTTGATGGCTTAATTAAAGAATACATTTAATTGGCTTCTTAAATAATCCTTGGTTAGGCATCAATACTATATCAAAATATCTTCTGATTCCTCTGACAGAAATGAAAGTCAAACTAAAGCCATTAAATTAGCAAAAGACACTATCTTTATTAATATCACTCATCTGACACCACCACCACTTCCTGCCCTTTTAGTGAGCGGAGTAGCTGCGTTCCTCAGCGGCAGACGCAGGCGGACGAGCAGACGTAGGAATCTGGAGTCTGTGTTCATAAACTGTAAACCGTTCTACTGCCTGCGAGAATTCTCCTCCGTGGTGCTTGTCGGAGTTTACATCCCACCAAGCGTGTGCTTGTGAGACACTGCACGCCCTCACAGACCAGATCACCAGCGCCAAGCACAAACACACAGAGTCTGTTTTCATCATTCTTGGTGACTTCAACAGAGCGAAACTCACCAGCGAGCTGCCCAAATACAAACATCATGTTATCTGCTCCACTAGGGAGAGTAATATCCTAGACCACTGCTACACTGTATTAAAGGGTGCATATAGCTCTGTTCCCCGACCTGCTCTGGGCCTATCTGACCATTCTATAGTCCATCTTCTCCCAACCAACAGACAGAAGCTCAAGTGGGCCAAGTGTAAGGTCAGTACTGTGAAGAAGTGGACCAGTGAGGCTAAAGAGAGGCTTCAGGACTGTATGGAGTTAACAGACTGGTGTGCATTTAGGAGTGGGGACTGGCTCTACAACAAGGCAAGGAACACACTGAACAGAGCAATAAGAGCTGCAAAGAAGAGCTTCTCCACCAAGCTGAGCGGACTGATGTCCACAAATGAGCCTTCAGCTCCACTCAACAAAACAACACCACTTCACACCCTTCTGACTCTTAGCCACCCATTTATCTGTGAAGCAGACGTGCACCAACTCTTCAAAAAACAAAGAGTAAGGAAGGTACCCAGGTCAGACGGAGTGTCACTCTCCTGCTTGAGAAACTGTGCAGACCAGCTTGCTCCTGTCTTCACCAAGATCTTCAATAAATCACTGGAGCAGTGTGTCGTACCGGCGTGCTTCAAGTGCTCCACAATAATTCCCATCACCAAAAAGCCAACCATCTAAGGACTGAATGACTACAGACCTGTCACACTGACTTCTGTGGTCATGAAATCTGGCTGCTTCTCACCACTTGAAGGAGATCACCAACCCCTAACTAGGCCCCCATGCAGTTTCCATATCGGGCCAACAGGTCTGTGGACGATGCAGTGAACATGGGACTTCACTACATCCTCCAGCACCTCGACCAACCTGGTACATATGCAAGAGTTCTGTTCTTGGACTTCAGCTCCACCTTCAACACAATCATTCCTGGACATCTACACCAAACTGACCCACCTCAGTTTGCCTCAGGAACCAGCACCATCAGCACAGGAGCTCCACAAGGCTGTGTTCTCTCTCCACTGCTCTTCTCACTCTACACAAATTATTGTACCTCCATGGACCCCTCAGTCAAAATCCTTAAGTTTGCAGATGATTTGACAGTCACTGGTCTCATCCAGGACAGTGACGAGTAATGCGCATTGTGGAGCAGGTGGTCCTCTGGAGCAACCACAACAACTTGGAGCTGAACACAGGCAAGACAGTGGAGATGAGAGTGGACTTCAGGAGAAGCCCTCCAACCCTTACAGCACTCATCCTCAACAGTACTGTAATGGCTGTGGACTCCTAAAAGTTCCTCGGCACAATAATCTCAAAGGACTTGAAATGGGACTGTAACATCAGTACCATCATCAAGAGAGCTCAGCAGAGGTTGTACTTCCTGCATCAGCTGAGGAAGTTCAACCTGCCCAAGGAGCTGATGGTGCAGTTCTACACCACCACAATTGAATCTGTCCTCACCGCATCCATCACAGTGTGGGGCAGCTCAGCCACCAAACACGACTCACAGACTGCAGTGAATCATCAGGTCTGCAGAGAGAACCATCAGTGTGAAGTTACCCTCCCTACCGGACCTGCACATGGCCACAACCTGGAAGCAGGCACAGAAGCTCGTCTGTGATCCATCACACCCTGGACATCACCTGTTCCAGTATCTTCCCTCAGGTCGGCGTTTCAGTCAGTTGATGATCAAGACCTCCAGACTTCAAAGAAGCTTCTTCCCACATGCCATCACACTCATAAATAGCTGAACATTACAACACTACTTTCTGGATACAGTCTACTACATACATGCATCCATATCCAGGAGGTTCTCTCACTCTTCTTTTTCTCTACTGCACTTTTATTTATCTGACGATATGTCTCAGAACACTCTGTACTACCGTCTCAACCAGTGACTCTTCTGTTCTCCATATTTATTTCTATTTAATTCAGTCTGCACTGTCCTTTACTGCTGCACTTAGCACTTTACCTTAAATATACAACAAGTTTACAGGTGTGTCTGTGTGTGTATGTCATTGTGTGTGTGTGTGTGTGTGTGTGTGTGTGTGTGTGTGTGTGTGTGTGTGTGTGTGCGTGTAGGAGGATGGCTAGGTTGGGTGTTTGTTACCTCTGTAATGTCAGTTATCGTGCACTTTGAGCTACTGTAACCAAAAACAAATTGGCCAATAAAGTCTGAGTCAGATTCTGATCTGTCTAACTGATTTATGTGGAATAGACACACTGAATGTCTAAGTTTGCTTCCTCTGTTCTGATAGCTGTATGTTATCTAGCTACACAAACTCAGCTACATAGCTCAGTGACAGAACGCTTTAAATCATTTCATATTTAACAGAGTAAATCACAGCACATAACCTGAGCTACTTGCTGGGCGGCGCAGCACATCACGGCATGGCTCTAGGTCAGGTACATTTGCTGATCAGTATTGATTGAAGTCACATGCTTGCTCATCATAATTTATTACTAAGCACATAGTACCCAGTTACTTTACCACCATATCTAGTGATTCAACATACAAGGAGACTATGAAGAAAAGAAGAAATGAAAAGGTAATATATTTCAGTTTCCATGCTTTCATACACTTTAAATTTCAAACATACGCCAAATGTTTTTTACCAAGACATTTGGCATATGGTAACTGAAAATCCCTAAAAATATGTCCCTTAAACTTAAACTTGAACATACGTAAAAATATATTATGTGTCTTAAATACATTGGACATTACAAATAACAATAAAGCTCTACTTTCTAGACTTTCAGGACAATATAATATCACTCTCAATTACAAAACATTGCAGCATAAATAATCCTGATACCTAATCACAGAGGAAATGTACATTATTTGATTAGAATAATCCTGCAGTCAATCTACAGAGAATATTTCATCGGCATATTTCAATCTAGTTATGCCCAGTCACTCTGGAACATTCTTACAGACTTTCAAAAACAGTACTTGTTGCATTAACCATTGGCAACCATTGGATTAATATTAAATTGAACTATTGTCTGAATAAACCCTGGACTGATATCTGTTATTATTATGACCATTTAATGCCACTTAATGTGTTCAATTACAAAATATACTTGAACATGTTGGTGATATTGGATGACATTTGTTCAGTAGAATCACTTCATAATTCATATGTACATCGTATTAGACTGTAGACTCTGTCTACTATTACTATTAGAAATTGCTATTTTAAAAAGCTGTGAATTTTACTAGTTTAACTGCGTTTTGGTGACAGGAGGCTTAACCGGAGTTTAAAGTTTACGGTGAAACAGACAAGTGGGCATTGGGAATCAGTGAACGCTCATAAAAAACAAAACCGATCCAATACTCAAGCACGAAAAATTCACTCGAGCACAGAAAGCAGTAAAAGGTCATTTACATCGCACGCGAGGACAGCTATCGAATCGAGAGTGAAAAAGGCGGTTTGAGTGGGATATGATGACAAATGCAGGACTTCTTTCTGCGCTCACGCGTTTCACATTTACGCATGCAAATTGTTAGAACTGTATGAAACTGTATGAAGATGGACTGAGAGGGATGAAACCCATTTTCGTTACTTTCGTTCTAACAGCTCTCCGCTTGTATCCTGTTTGCAGAGTTTAAAACTAGCGCTATGATTGGTCGAATTCTTCTTTTCCCCAATAGGTTGCTGCCCAATGCTGTAACACCCATAGACGAGTTACCTAGTGTGCGAATGCAGAGACAGTTGAGCTTAAAGCCATTAATGGCTTTTCCTGTATTTTGAAGTGACAAATCGTAGCAGCGTAGTTTGATGTGTATCTGCTACGCAAAATGCATAAAGGTTGGCAGGTCTGCTAATTAATGCCTAACCAAGGATTACTTGCTGAGGTATAACAAAATTACAACATGTCTATTTACAGAGTTACAATACCAAAAAACTATTTCTTACCATTTATTACATTGAACAGAATTTCTTTCCATAATCTAACATTGTCAAAATAACAGTAAATTGTCTAGAGTTAAGCCATGATGTATGGAGTTAATGTAATGTAAAAAAAAACATAAACTGTAAAACTGAATGTGGCACAGTTGTGGTCCCTAACTAAAGATACAGAAGACAATGCAATATATTGTGAGGTGTAACCATTTCAACAGCAACTTATTTTTACTTGTACAAACATCTCATATGGTTGGGTATCAAAGCGCTGATTAGGGTCATTTGTTTATTAAAAGATTACGTTTTCCTTTGTAGGAGTGTTTGTCATGGATTAATGGTTTAATACCTCATATTCTACTTTATTGATGTGATTTTTATAAACTAACATCTCTATTGTTTGTGAGTGTTACTTGAGGTTGATTACAGACTAATTTCTCCTATTTTACTGGATATGAGTGGTTATTAAAATTCTAAATTCTAAACACCTGATCAGCTTGTGATTAGTTAATTATATTATAAAAACTAATACACATCTTTTAATAGACTTTTTCTCTTTATGTTACAAATATAAGACATCACTGAATAATAAGTAACTGTGAGCTGAACTCCACTGTAAACATCTTTGTACTCAAAGAGTCAAAGGTCTTGCTGTGGGATCATTATTCATTTTTACATAATCACTTTTTTAACTTTTTTCATACCTTATAAGTAAACAGCTTTTGTTACTTAGTCTGTAATTTGTTTATTATGGGCTTCAGTGTGTAAATACCATCACCAGTAACTGTTTGAAGATCTACTTACATACTTGTTTCTTGTTAGTGTAGGGTGGAAAAGGGCCCTTACACATTTGTTTGGCACCTTTTTTGATTCTTGTCCTGTTTGTGCCTGTGTGCAAATGAATGTTCTGACTGCCGTCTGTAAGAGTTATTCCCCTTTTGGTCGGGGCTTTTTCATGCTCCCTCTGCAACCACTGCTTGGCTAATTTTCTAAAGAGCAGTTGTTAGAGGTAGCTGGTCGTTTTAAAATTTTATGTGCAACAAATAGACTGCTAAAAGAAAGAACTAAGGTAATTATAAAGTTCTCATTATTTGATTTTAAAGTTCCTCTTTTTCTCCTTTCTCTTTGTCATGTTTACATGTGCACCAGGGAACGCTCTGTCCTGTTGTTGGTCAGCATCAAGGAGCATGTTATTGGATCAGTCAAACTACATTAAAAATACAAACAACTCTGACATCCTAAACTTTTAGTCGGGGTGTCGTGGGGTGCCCGAGACAAAACATTGTCTTTCTCTGGTTATGTCACACAACGTGGCCCGTTCCCGACGCTCATACAATCGATACAAAATCTCTGTAGTCTGATCCCGGCATTAAACGGTTCAGCAGCTGTTATAATGTAATATAACTGCTGCACTGTTTAAGGTGGAATGGGAAAACTAGCAAGTAAAAACTGACTTAAACTGCATATGGGTTTCTACAATTCACAAACAGCTAGAATCTAAAAGGAAAAGACACTGAAATGTGGATTTATAGTTTTTGGGGTACAATCATGCTACAAGTTGAATAAGTTATTAACCACCTCTCAATTAAATACTCAGCATCTTTCATTTCCGTTTATATTCCATTTACATACACAGTGACATCAATTCATACCCTCTATTTGCAACTGATTCTTTGTAATAAAGGAGATGTACTTCAGCCCAGTGTACAGGATAGTCTAAAATCTGACAGAGCGTACCAGCTAAATTCAAAGAGTGAAAGCTAAATTCATATGAAACCTGTTTGAGAGTTGACGGTACAGAGTATGTACTGTTGTGCTGCATCACATGTTGAAATGTATTTTGATCTAATGTTACTTCAGCAGTTACTCTTCTAGAACAAACTGCGACATATGCTAGTGACATAGGTCTACTGTGGCAGAGGCGACTTTAGTAGTAGACAAGTAGGTACTGATCCATAAAACGTGTGTTCCTAATGTATGGGGCCGTGGAGGACATTTATTTCCTCCTTTTAAACGTTTTTACTAAAAGGAGGAAAGGTTAACCTGTTTGGTGGTCACAGAAAAAAAAAGTTAGTGTTATTGTGTGGAAAGGGGTCATTGGCTGCAAAATGAACTTGTTCAAGGTGAGGAAGTATTAAAGGTTTGCCCTGCACTCCCTGTGGATGGGTTTCCTGTCATTTTGGAAATGTACCCAGCTGGGGGACCTTTAGTGGTATTGCCCACTCCTTCTTTTCAAAGCATTACATCTGATTAAAATGTTTATTTGTCTCTACCTATCTGTTTGTTGTAAATCAAGATCAAATTACTTGAAAATAGATAATAACTGTGATTATGCTCTTATATAATAATTGTGTGAGGTCTAATTGTTGTCTTCATATTAGCCTGTATGTGCTGGTCCATCATATATTTTCTTGGTGTTATTGTTAACATTTGTGTTTGTAATATCTTTCAGCATTGACGCATCTACGGAAGATGCTCGCTGGGAAGTGAAGATTGTGGTGATACAAAACATTTCTCACTCGTGTCTATTAGTGCTTAAAGACATTGATGTATGAGACGAAATAACATGGAAGCAATATCAGAAACTAAACCAGAATTTTACAGAACTTTTAAGGTAAAGTCAGGCAAGGCTGACACCTAACTTTTTGTTTCAGATTTTGTTTTTGCATCATGGAAAGCCCTGCCCTGCATAATTCTAAGTTTCTTCCCACTTATTCTCTCTTCCTGTCAATTTCTCTTTTAACAGCAGTCCAGGAAACGGAAATGTCAGTCTTCAGTTAAAGTGAGATTTTTTAAAAGAATTACAAACTAATTACATATTTGTGACTTTCATGTGATTCACTGATGATGTTGAAAGAAACACGTTTCCAACCTATTAGTTGTGCTATCCAGCGGTGCTACATCACGTTTGCTGCTTTTACTTCATAGATTCAGGACAGAAGGTTCTTAAACCGAGCTCTTAAACTGGTGTGAATAAGACTAAATCTCAACCTCAGCCAGCACCTAGCTAACAAGGTCAGTGTGGCTTTTACTATCCAAGTCATTTGACATACATTCACAGGAGTTTCAGTCGTTTCAATGCCTAAAGTCATGGTTTTGTCTCTCACCCACAAAACAGGAACAGGACTCAAGGACTCATTAAATAATTGGAGCCCCATTTAAAACAAGCAAGTTGTACTTCCTGAATGAAATTAAGTTATAGGTTCAGCAAGTGACAAGTATGCAACGTCCTTTAATGAACCTCCATCCAGACCAGAGGAAATATCAGACGGCAGTGAATTCGAGAAGTTTGTGCTTTTGATTACACCAGAATTTATCCAGGCTATACTCGAGCATTTCTATTAGTCTGTTCAGTGTTTACACAGCGCTGCACTCATGTAGAAAAATAAAAATCATTAAGGATAAAAGCTGTTTCTTAGCAAGGGCTCCCATAACTTCATCACGTTTGAGACGTGTAATATTTACATAATCCCATCTCACGTAAAACGCTTCTTTAAAGGCATAACGATTATGTTTTTTTTCCTTAATGTATTAGTTTTGAAATGTTCCACTTTGTGTTACACAGTATATGTTACTGACATATTATCTAACTAGCTAGATAACTAACATTTCTTTCAAATAGAGTAGCTGCGAAGAGGTTAGCCTTAACTCGAAAATGAACTGTCCTAAAACGTTAACGAAACCTTTCAAATTTTCTACGAAGCACATTTTTAGGCAGTGTTGTTCAGACTGCCTAAATGTCATACTGTCTACAAACATTACATCTACATGTAATAAACAAAAATAAAGTTACAGCTTGTTCTCACCACAAACGACTAAACACCGTCCAGAGCGGCGACCGTTACACCAAAACAATTCAAATTTGTAACGGAACGTCCAGCTCTCTGCGTACGTCACAGAAAACCCGATACCAAACCGAATCCGTATCAGAGCCGAATCAATCGGTTACGCGGATCTGTCGGAGGAAAGCGGATCCGGATCGGAGTCGCCTGCTATCTGAGTAATAAGTTCATTCACAACGGCAGCCTTAGATGTAAGAGCTCTCTTTAAACAGACCTAGTTTTAGACTAAAGGTGATCTCAGTGCGAATTTCTTGAACTGGCCTGATGTTCATTAGATTAGAACAAATTTCCCTCAGTTTTGAAATGTGTCTAAAGAAGTAAAATGAAGTAAAAATAATAAATAAAAATATAGAGCTTGTTTATCATAATACACGTGGTAAGGCGTGACAACATTCAGATACATTTTCAGCTTTGCTGACATCCCTAAAAACTGAAATGTCTGAGGCAACAAATACAAAAACTGAATTTGTATATTTCAATAATATTTATTGTTTTAAAGGCTGAGCTGAATGATTTTTTTCTCACTTCAAGTAAAAACAAGGGCTACACTAAACGTGCTATTGAAAAAAGTGCATAATAACATGCTTATATAGAGAAAAAGTAAATACGACGTGGGGTCTTGTTAACTTAATTTTACATCCTAACAGTTTATTTCCCTCTTGTTTACCTCCCCACATAGCAGACGACTCCGTTCCGGATCCGTTCCGGATCCGGCAGTCACAACCGTTATGCGGATTCAGACCGGGTTCGCTGCGTGTTCGGTTTATGACTGTAAGATCCGGTTTACTGATAATAAATCAGCTAAACGCTCGCACTAATTTCACATCTTCAGTACGATTCCAGAACGGAGTCAGATTCCATATGTAGTTTAGAGTCGTTATACGGATCCGGTCCAGATCCGCGGAGGAACACAGAACCGGCACTAATTCAAACTCAGCGCGAGGGGCGACCAACGGACATCACCACCAACTGACAGCAGCAGCAAAGCCCCCACACAGAAGAGGTAGGTTACAGTTAAGAAAGTTTATTAAACTTAAATATGGTTTTGTACAGGTTTGTTTTTAATGTTGGATATGCTGGAGATTTATTTGTGTTTTATGATTCTACATCTTATATTAGTCAGTCAGTTCAGCTAGCAATGCTAGTTAGCTAACGTTAGCTAGCTACAGAGCTGAACAAATGCCGATCACTTCAACTCGTTTTGCTTCTTAAACGCACTACTACGTCTTTTTTGTAAAGTAAACTAATCTCTATAACGAAATAAAAGTCGTGTTTAATGTTTAGCAGAAATTTTACATAGGACCACATGCTAAAAAACTTGAATTTTACAGTTCCACCTTAAATAGCGCTACAGTTACAGTCTAGCCCCTCTGAGTCACTCAGGCACCATTTAAGGTGGAATAGGAGAAGCAGATTTTTCAGGCCCTTGTCTGAAAATGCTTTTAGCATTACAATTATAATAAGGATGTTTTAAAAGTATAAAGCTGCGTATTGGGAGAATTTAGTAAACATTAAAGTCTGAAATGAATTAATATTAAAAACACAAACATTGGAAACACAAAGTTACTATACTGGGCTAATAATATGCATATTTTTACTAGGATCTCTGACAGATTGTTTGAACACCCAAAAGCCAGACCTATTGCTTCTATTCAAGGTGGGATATATTTAAGTCATTTAATTACATTTGTTTTTAACGTGTTTGGATTAATCTAATACATTATATGTTAGGTAACACAGGGTGATATGTTTGTATTTTATTTCTACCGCCTAGTTCTGTAGACAAAAAGATCTAACAGCTACAGCATGTAAGTCTACCTTAATACTGTTTAGTTTAAGTCGTTTTGCTTCGCTAATGCAGCCTTTTGTAAAATTGAGTAAGTAATGAAGCAATTTAGTTTATTGTATAATGTTCAAGTGTGTTTGGTGTCCAGGCCCTCTCCAGTTTACCTGTGACCTGTGCACAGACTCTTTCATTGGACCCCCTGATCAGCCCTGTTGCATTAATCAGACAAGGTCAGTTACATTTAGTTCAGTAAATAATTATTTTACAGGTTTGGAATTATCTAATGCATGTTGGAATGTTGGATGATGTTGTGTATTTCATAGTTTACACAGCTTAATTTATCCAGCTAATATGTTGTGGCCACAAAATACTGTTCTCTGTTGTTCTCTGATGTTCTAGAAAGAAAATATGTGACTTGTGTACAGTACTGTACTGTGTACTGAAGGTAAAACTATAATTAAATTGTCATACTTGAAAGAAAAGTGTACAATATGTAGAACTGTACCATGAACCTCAAACACTGTTGTTATCCCTACAAATTCAAATCCTGACATTAGGGATGGTAAAACAAGCTGATTCCCAAATCCTACTATGTTACCTGGGAGAAACCGCTCGTTTCATTGTTACATAATCACCTGATCGCATTTTTAAGCTAATTGCAATTATTTAAGATGACAGCAATTAGTTTGCATTGTTGTCAGCTTTGCCAGTTGTTTACGCCACGGCCAACAACAAAGTTTCATCAGTTGGGTTGAACCAAACACTTCTAAATAAAATAAGACAAAAATGCTTTTATTTACTGTCAGGTCAAGGGTCCAACAAAATAGCCAGACACAAAAGTTACAGTGGCCGAACAATTTCATATACTGTATATTAAAAAACAGCATCTGTAAAGAACAGTTTAAAGAATTTAAGTGAATTTAAAGAACTATATACAGGTTCCACATTATAGAGAAGAACCATTTCATCATGCAAAGAACCATTTAAGGATGCAAATGGTTCTGTGATTTCTTATGGTTCTATGTAAAACTAAATGATTTTACTAAAGAACCCTTAAAGAACAATAGTTTTGAGCTTTCATTTTGGCAACTTTTTTTAAGGGTGGCTTTTTGTGTTTTATTAAAAACATTACCTTTCTTTAATGTATAAAAGGCAAAATGAACAGACAGAGTATTGTTTTAGCTCTGTGTTAAGAGGGAGGGCACTGGATGTTGAGGCATCAGTTTCTGTCAACTTAAGTATTAACATGGTTCCTTTTTTCCTTGCAGGGAAAGCTTGTGAGAGCTACTACAGGATGTCTGCTGGCCCATTGTAAACTAAAGACGTAGTCTCTGTGACTCCCTATATACTCCCTATACAGAGCATTGGATCCATGTGGTCTGTTTGTTGGGATTATTAAAAGGTAAGGGTTTTTTTTCTTTTACTTTTCTATGCTTAATTCATGTAAAATAGTAATATATCATGTCCATTGGTGAAGATGCACACTCACATTACTATGACTATAAAGCACAACTATTTATTATAATACTGACTTCTCACAGCGTTTAGGAAGAGTGTGAGAACAAAGACATAGTCTTGGTATCTGCAGGGGTAATTGGCGCAGCTACTTATGCTGTATAGAGCTGTGAGAGAAAGTTTGTAGACTTAAATCTTTAGAAGTTCTGCACCTGAAATGTGATCTAATAAGTAAAAATTTACATATATATATATATATATATATATATATATATATATATATATATATATATATATATATATATATATCGCTCAGAAGTTTATATCTGACTGACTTTCAGATGAGTGTCTATTGGCACCTCAGAACATTATTTGTAAAGTTGCTGGGTGGTGTTTATGTTCCAGACTAACATAATTAATAAATACACATAAAAAACAGTGTGAATGGGTGTGGTTTAAATCTCTCCTTGATGAATTTTACTATTTACAGTTACCATTCAAAACCTAGTTTATGTAATCAAACCTTCATTAAATTAAATCAGGTGCTGAAATGAGAAGTCAGGAAACAGTGGCATGCATTAACAATACTGTAGTTTAAGTACAATCTGGACGCAGAAGGTCATATATATAGACTTTTATTGTTTTGATCTAAAAGCATATTTTATGAGTCGTTTAGGCAGATAGCTAGATAACTTCTGTAGTTCACCAAATGTCACAGCTGTAGTTACCAGGGACTGTGTATATATGGCTGGGCACTTAATTTGTGCTAGTTCACAAATAAAATATCTTTTTTGTGTCTCCTCTTTAGGCTGCTTACATAAGAAATGATGCACCGTGTCAAGTCTCAGTGTCCAAGAATGCTCTGATCAATGTAGGAAATGGCTGTTTGTTATTATTGTGTGGAATAAAAATGTTAAAATGAAATTGGTAAAGGCTGTCGCTTATGAATTATTTTATATATGCTTATGTTTTAAATTAATTCATTGGAACATAACTTCCTTGTTTTAATCTATTTGAATGTACTGTATTCATATAGAAAGTGTGCATCTAGACACCGGCCCAGATCTGATTTATGGACCCAGCCCAGAAATTATGGTAGGTCAGGCCCAGAGCTGGGCCGAATACTTTTTGCTATCTGGGCCAGAGGCGTGGGCCACCGGTCCGGAACCGATCCAAATGTGAAATAAGGGTACAAACATGGGCCGGATTTGGGCCGGATGTGTGAAGAAATCGCTGAGACCCAACCTGCCCACTGGCCCACTGTGCAAAGGACACAGGGCCAGATCCGTTTTACGGACCCGGGCCAGAACTTCAGCATGATTTGCGCCGGATCCGGCCCGATAATTTTTGCTATGTGGGTCTCTTACACTTTCTCTTGTTTTGTGAGAGAAGTGAGCTTTTGGTTGTCCAGCCAGGACATTAAATCTGGGCTGAAATTTCCCACATTCATATGAGACACACAGTGGCGGAGCTAGACTTTTATCCTTGGGGTGGCCAAAGCTATTGTAGGGGGTCCACAGACTACGACAAAAAATATTCAAGAAACCCAATCAACTGCAATCAAAATCTGTAAATGTTATACTGTTTTCATAAAGTACATCTTAAGCATTTGTGTATGAAATTTGCAGTTTATTAACAATGTACAAAATGTACAATATATACATGTAAAAATACCCACACAATCTGTCTGTTTAAAAAAACTACCAATGATGCCATCTTGACATGAACACAGCGCAGAGCTTAATCAAGCAAGCACCAAGACTAAGACTTCTGTGTGCCAAGCTACCTAACGCTAAGTTCAGAAGAGCGTAATTAATTGTAAGTACTTATAAATTAACTTGAGTACAGATTTTCAGTAACTTACTGACCCATCACTGATACTCTCTCACACAAACTGACGTCGGGGCAAAGAGACTACCGTAGATGGAAGTTTAATATTTAATCTTTTCAGCTAGTTAACACATTAGACACAACCTTCACGTTACATTTCATTTCAGCCAACAGTGCAATCAGCTAACGTAGCTAACAGCATTCCTCTCCAGTCATTAGAGAAACAGAGAAAGAAAGAGCAGCACGGAGTCGAAGCTCAGCACATTCTGCCCAGTTCAAACACCCAGAGTGAAATGTACAACGTGAAGCGCGCGCTGGAAGCTGATAGTCATCTGTAGGCGTTGAGATGTAACGTAATGTTTACGTTATCTTGATACTCGTGGGTGAACTGACATATCACACTCTAACATCAGCAAAGTTAAACTACAAGAAACGATCTGCTCTCTGAACATAAGAGTGATTTTAAACAGTCGCTGACTATTTCACCATCCATCAACAAGTAGACTGTTGTTCTTCCTCCTGCCGAGATATCTCTCCTGAGCGTTAGATTCTCCTCTTCTCCTCCTTCTCTTTAGAATGGTGATACATAGCGCCAACTACTGCACATGAGGGGCCTAGCAATCAACAGCTATTAAAGATTACAAAATACAACGGGGTCTTTTCAACAAGATGTGCGGTGCCGTGACATGTCAGTCATATGGGGTGACACCTGGGGGGTCCAATCAGATTTCAGGGAGGTCCAGTGCCTCCCCGGCACTTGCTTTGGCTCCGCCCATGGAGATACATAGGCCGTTCTGTGTGGAGTTGAAATGTTCTCCTCATGCTTGAGTGGCACGCTCTGCAACGCCGCGACGTTTCCCCGAGTGCTAATTCAGATCACCTGTGCTCCGGTGCATTTAAGCACACCGTTTCGCTTTGTTCGTCGCCGAGTATCGCACTTCCGTGCGTATAAAGCGCTTCTCTGTGTAATTATTGCCTGATCTCCCGTGTTTTGACCCAGCTTTCATTTTTGACTCCTCGTTTTGATTTTTTGCCTTGTTTAACCCTGTATTCTGGTTTTGACTTCTGCCTGGACTTTGTTTATCTTCTATGACTTGCCTCTGACATTGCCTTTTCCGGTTACTGACCCTGGACTGCTCTGGTATGTGTTTTTGGTGCTTAAAACCTCTTTGGTGGTTCATCTTGTATAGAATTGTAAATATATCAGTAAATATACCTTGTCTGGCCAGCATAGCAGTAGAGCAGAAGTAATAGTACAGTGCAATGGAGAGAGAGAGGCAGGAGTAGCTGGAGACTCGTGGTTGTGTTTTGAGGGCAATAACTGACAAATATGAGCAGACCCAGGAAGCGATCATCAGACAGACACACAACTTAATATTGGGTCATATTCCCCCTCTACCAATAACACACTGCACCAGTAGTCCACCAGGTGGCTCCACAGACCAATTAACATCTACCTGGAGCCCCAGAGGAAAAGCTGTGATTTGCCCCCAATAATAACTGTCTGCAGTCTGCAGAAACCCTTGGGTGATATTAGGGGTGCAGTAGCCTGAAAAAAACGTCTCTGATGTGGACACACTACACAGAGGCTTCCCCACCTTCCAGCGCACCCTGCTGCAAGATTCCAGGCCTGCAGATAGCTGTTGAGTAGGAAAGCTGCCCTATCAAGCTTAAGCAGATGTAGAAGCTACAGAGGACCACCTGTGTGACCAGGCTGAGTTTGCAGCTTGGATTGCAAGGTCCATGGGTCTCAGAGTGTGTTCCACCAAAGTGGAGACTGACAGGCCCATGGAAGTGTACTCACCTGTGAACTCGGGCACACCTGAAGAGCTCCATGGCCTCCCCTTAATCTGCACACCTGTCCTTCCACCTGCTGCTGCCAAACCCAGCAGACTACCCAGACTGAAGAACCTGCAAGGCCTAATAGTTAGTCTGAGAGTACTAAGAACAGAGTGAACACCACAGAGTTCAGAAGTAGATTCCCTGCAAAATCTGTGTGGTTCATATACAGGATTAAACCTAAATTTAAACCTAATCTCTGGGAAGGTTCCCCTCAGGGAAATTAAGTAAACGCCTACCCAGATTCCTACCAGGTCAGTTGTAAAATACTGTACCCAATTTAGCCAGTAAAATGTAATTGCAGTGCGCCAACATTTAAATCCAAGAACAAACATTGCATCTGCAAGTTCTGCAGTTGGCATCTCTAGCAGTCAAGTAGATTTTTTTATTAGGTCAGTCAGTGTGCATTTTTAGAACCAGCAGTGCACAAAAATTCATATTCAGTGAGGAATTAGAAATATATTGTAACACTAGAGGGACTAAAAGGACGCTTGCAGATCTAAAAAGCCAATTTTATTTACAATGAGTCAATTTTATTTACAAGGAATGGGGGTAAGATAACACAAGCCAGTGTGAACTGACTCATAGTCAGAGAGGCAAACATTACCAACAAGGGAGAGCAAATATTTTATTCTTCATCACAACCACACACACAAAAGAAAGAAGGAAAAGAGAAATACGTCAGTGACCTCATACTAAAGAAGTCTTCTGCATGAGGTCAGTGTGCAATGTTAAGTCAGACAGTTGTGCAGCTTCTTTTAAATGTTAAACTCCGGGCTCGTACAAGTGGATTGTCGAATTATGCGGCCTGGTTCACTGTCCAATAGTGATGAAAGCAAGCAGCTGTTTAAGAGGCAAAAGGCCTCTTCAGTGCAGAAGTGCCTTTAAAGTGTTGTTCACAGGTACAGGTGAAGAAGTTTAGAGGTGAACCACCTACACTCTGTTCTTACCAGGTAATCAGGTATAATACTAACCAGCAGACAAACTAATAACAGGTCAATAGCCCTGACAGAAGAATGGCTTAGGAAAGTTCAAGCTCAGTGTAAAGACCCTTGATTAGGGAGAAGTGAGTAACAGGTCGATGGGCAATGGCCTCAACACTAAGGCAAGACTGACCTCTGCAGGTCTGAAAGAGCGTGAACCCGACATACATTGATTCATGAGGCTAATTCAGAGGCGTGGCTAGAGATTTGTGGATTGAGGGGCTAAGTGGGTCTGGGGGCCTCCCCAGGAGGATGTTTTTATTTTAATGGACCAAGATGTTTGTTTAGCAATGGGCAAATAATGTGAATATTGGGTGAATTTAAAAAATGCCCACTTGATCACATTGGCCCACAGAAGGTCTCTGCATAATGTATTAAGCACAAATCATTTATGTGGACACAGATCATAGACCAAACAAAGGTATTAAGGTCAGTATAGATTATATAGATACAGTTTTTTTGCAAACAAATTTGTGATTTGTGTTATGTTGTTCTGTGATTTCTGTACTTACATGTTTAATAATTTTAGTGACATGATCAGAGTGATAATGATCATTTTTATATTTTTAATTTTGATACTTAGAATAATGATGTTTCCTCATTTATTTTATTTTTAGCTTACTAATGTATAACATTTCCACAAATTCAGCATTCATTTTAACAGAAGTCTTAAACAACACTCATTTTCTACTTGTTTGCTAACATTTATCAGACCTTCTTCCTTAGTTTTGTTTCCTTCAGTTTTCTTTCCTCTCCTTGTCCGAACTAATGTCATTTTTATTAAACTCATATTTATAAAACTCAGTATCTGCTATATTGTCTGCAGTTTGCACAAATCTATAGACTACTGTATGAAGAAATCTTTACAACTATTTACTGATTTAGACTGTATATTATATCTTTTAAATAGGGACTAATCTTTATTAAAGTAGACTTAGTTTCATTGTGTTTTCCCACAACAACACAACATGGCTTCAGCACATCAGAAGCAATACAATGTAGATGATTCTTGTCTGGCTTTGGCAAAGATGTAGTTTGTTTTTTTTTTTTACATGTAAGAACATAAAATAAATAACATAATAAGAAAAATAAGAATGCATGCTGTATAGTTGTGGATAGCAAAATTTTGCTACTTGTTTCCTACTTATGAACATGAACAAGGACACAAAACACTGCAGTCAAGAAGAATTTAATGCAGTTTTAATTGCTAATGGCGCCCCCTTGTGGAGAGTTTTCCATTTGCCTACACAGGATATCAGAGGCAACTGAACTACAAGCTACATGTTGGTGATGGTGCATATGGCACGTTTGGCCACAGATCGAGAATATGGTGAGATATTTCTATAGCTAAGACACGAAGTTCTTGATGTTCAGCTGTTTAGATTACTTTATTGTGGTCCACCTTTAGAACCAGGTTATAAACACTACATACAGTATACAGTAGTTAGTCAGAGAGCAGACAGCTGCTTTATAAAACAGGCAAGACTGTTTAACAACAGAATGAAGGTGTGTTATCAGATACTGGAGCACTCACTATTTGTGAGCCATGCTGCATTGGTAAGGTCACTGGTGATTCATAAATGACAATACAGCCTATGGGATTAAAATAATCACAATAATTGATTGTGCTCATTAATAGAGAGCATGTGCTGTGTGTTGCACATACTGTTATCTTTGGATATTTCTGCTGCTGAGCCTACAAAGATCTTTGAATTACCCTTCAGTGCTGAATATAACAGTTAATGAAGTAAAAATATTAATTTTACCATAAACATTACAACATATTTGATGGTTGGCCACTCGGAATTACAGTAAATTACAAATAAATAAACAAAATACAGCATTATCTGTATGTCTGTTTATGATTAGATAAATCCAAAGATCTAAAGATCAATTTACAAACTAAACTAGATACTCCACAATACATGGTACTGTTGTCAGAAAAATTTTACACGCAATATCTGGATTATATACATATATAACCAAAACAATTATTATTTTCTTTGTTGACATAATGCTGAAATAAAATGATAAATAAATGGATGTTAAGGTTTCCTGACTAGACAAGACTAACATTAATGTTAGACAGTAAGGCTGTGTCCCAAACAGCACACTCTGGAATACTACATACTGCACTACTGACAGCACTTCTAACGCTGGTGTCCTTTTATTTATTCATTAATTAATTTTATTATATATTATATATATATTTTTTTTTTATGTATTTAGTGTAGTAGTAGTCTGCAGCAGGGGTGATTGTGAGCATTTTAGTCATTTCGGACCATAAGAGAAAAATAAATAGATCCATATCAATTTAACACAATATTCAGATTCTGTGGGATAGCGTGACTAGATGAGAATGAGAGAAATATAGTGCATGAGACTTGAGATGAGTGTGTCATGACTAAATAATTAGAATAATTTAAATAAGACACACCAATTTTAATAATCAGTTATCAATATTATTACGATTATAAACAGATACTGAGCATATGATCAAGATCATATTGGCCTTACTCGAATAAAAAAATTAAATATCTATAGCTGACCTGCTGACCACACACACACACACGTTATAGCATCATCTCTTCATATCTTATCATTCTGTAACATTAATTATCTAATACACATACAGACAGCACTACTCCAGCACGCTGGCTTTAATAACACACAGACTAACCAACAGCACAGCAGCTACAGCTTCTCTCACTCCTTTATAAACAGTAACAGACCACCTGCAGCATTAGCCTGCTAAACTAAAATAAACCCTCAGATAGTCACTCCTAGCTAACAATAAGAGAACAAAGAGTGATCAGAAATATGGACTGTTGATAATGACAGCATTGGTTCTGAGTGATAAAGTACAAAAATATTCCTTTGCCAAACTTAGTAGACACACGACACCAGTCAAATAAAACACTGACACCGTGTGTGCGCGATGGGAAAAGAGAAGCTGGATCATACCATTTTGCAAGGCGGGGGGATCTGCTGTCTGATCTGATATTGGGTGGGACACGCCCCCCCCGGGTCTTACGCCAATGTCTGGGTGACATCTACAACATGGCACCCAGAGCTGCTGTGCGTGTCCCAGTCACCCGAAAAATCTAGTAGTGTGGAACTTTGTGTACCCCTTATCTACGGGTGACTATAAATGGCTGCAAACGTCTTCAGGTGCCTCACCTGCTTACAGACTTTACCTGATGTTGCCCTGAAACTGCCTTGACCGCCCCTTCTTCCTCATGCTCATTGGCACTGTAGTCAGATCCCGCCATTGTAGAAACCTGGCTGCAGTCAGCATACGCTCCCAAAGTCACCTCCATCTCTTTTATTATTTTTAGCTGCAAATTCTCTAATAAAATGCGTTAGGTCTAAAGGAGCAGACCATCCCACCAGTTGACAGTAGGGGGCCTTGGCCGCGAACTAAGACACCAGCTGGAAATAGCTAATTCTTCAAACTGAAGATCACCTTTATTTTCCTTAGCTGTGAGAGCTACTGTCTTTGGTTTAGAAGTTTTTTCCTTCAAGAGTGAAGGCAGTTTTGCGTTTATCTTCATTTCAGTGGTACTCAAAAGCATTTCACATCAGTTCACCTTCATTCATTTATACATATTATTCTTCAGAAAATAAAATTAGCCCTGAGCTCTGCTGTTGGGTTCCATCCCGTTACGTTAGGTCAGTCCTCTTTTCTACAAGCTACAATACTGATGTTAAAATCAATTATTTTGGGATCAATACTTGTTTATCTCTCTTTCGTCTCATTCTTTTGGTTTGTTTAATGCTGTCATACCTTTTGCACTACTTTTTCCCCCCAAGTCAAATACATCTGATACAATCAGCATTAGGAAGGATGTTTTGAATAAATCTTGTTGATCAAAAGCTGTGTAGATAAAAGACGTGTGAGAAGTATAAACTGCTGGTGAGCAAGTAATTGTTAGGGTAAGTAAATAAAAACACTTGAAGAAATCCATACGGTGGCCGGAGGCTCTGATGGGATATTTGAAACCAAACCTTATTCTTCAAACCAGATCTCAAGAAAAAAAAATGCTTTGTTTTGGTGTAAATTTTGTATGTGGAAGCAAAAAATGCTACAGCCTGCGAGATCTCATCATCATAACAAGTATCTAGAAAATTCCAACCTCACAACAGCATTTGCATTGATTCAGTCATCATGAGATTTTCACACAATGTTCAGCTTTCTTCAAACAATGCAGAAGAATAAAAAAGGAAAACTGAGAAACATTGTTTTCTGTAAATAGCAACAATATCTAAAATGATTGCTTTATATTTCTATTACATAGAGGTGGAGTTTTTTCCCCGTTTTATTTCTTGCAGTGTTTCTGTGTCGTTCCACACTTAAGTTTGCAATCATGTATGCATGATTTGATGTTAGATTTTGAACAATATTTAAATGAATGATTATTAATGTAACCTTGTTGTTGTGCAGCTTACCAAAGAGACTACAGCTGGGATACATGGGGAGTATGTTGTCTAATAGCTGTCTAATAGAGTGGTTTGCTGAAATGATATTGAATTTGTGGGAATAATCAGTAAAATTATATTGTAATATTTTTGCATCGTAATATGACAACAGCACTGTAACACCTCACCACCCCTCTCCCCCTAAAACTGTTTATCACACATTTTCTCACTTTTCTCACATTATTTTTAAAGTGTGCAGGGATTGATATAGTGTAGAGGGTAGCACCTCTGCTACCCTCTACTCAACACAACCTTCACCTTCTTGTGTAAGACATGATCAAGTTGTAAGTCACTATGCGTAATAGTGTCTATCAAACACTACTGCAAATGAAGATGTACAGCAGTTACCAAAACAGCATTCCTATGATAAAGGTTTAAACAGTTATTTGCACTGGTTTTTTTAAAATGTCTTTTTTGTCATGTTTACTTTATTTGATTTACCAGAAATGTTCAGTGCCGAAAACACATTATTGAATAATAAACACAGGTGACCAAGTGACACAGGCATGCTCCTACAATCACTCTTTTTTTTGGCTGCACATCATCTAAAATGAAACTGATAATATTATATTAGTGAAATAATAATTCAATGTTCAATAAAAGCCTGCATAGAAGGTAAGATGCTATTTCAGCATGAAAACATTGTTTTTTTAAACTCTCCCAATAAAGTCTAGCTAATGTTAAACTTTCATGCATTTCAGCTTCTGTTTCTATGTTCTCTAAATAGAAAAAAATGCGAGATATATAATAAATAAATAAAAAATAAAAAATAATATTTTCAACATGAAACTAAACATCGTCCAATCACAGTCAGCGGCTAAAAATGACGTCACTTCCTACACAAGTGGCTTGGTGTGACAGCTGAAACAACAATAACAAGAGCGACGAGGACCGAGCTCAGCGGTAAAAGTGACTCTTTTCTTCAGCGTGTTCTCTCAATATTACAGTGTCTGTCTTTCATTTGCAGCACGAAACCGTTAACTGTTAGCCCAGCAGCTTTATTGACAAGAAGTGTAACGCTAGCCGCGGTGGTCGGCTGGAATAAGCTCCACGGGGATGAAGAGCTTCACTCTCAGTCAGTCTAAGGTCGCTCGTCCGTTAACTTCGTTAGCTAAGCTAACTGTCTCTGGCGGTTTCGTCGTCTGGTCACTCTCATACTCGCTGTTGTTTCCAGCACCGGGCTGTGTCCTCATAGCTAGCCGTACTGGCCTGTCATCATCGCGGTTTACCGTAAAACTCGGACTCGCTATCAATCAGTTTGCTGGAAAAGCTCAACTGCTTGCTTTCTGAAGTTAGCTTCTTATTCGAATTGCCCGTTCCACCTTAAATGGTGCAGCAGTTACATTCTGGCGCCCGAGGCAACTTCAGCCACGTCTTTCTTCAGGTTTACGCTCATTAAGGGGTCCACTAGGATTTAACTACCTTTTCAGTCGTCAGCAAGTTACCAGCTTAGCTTGCAAAGCTTCTTCTTAGGACGACAAAACCCCATCTTTTCCAAAAACTGCAGTGAAGGATGTCCGCTCGTGTTTAATTCCAGGTAATGTAGCAGCTAGAGAACATTCTGGTTGCTGTATTTATATTACGATACCGTGTTGGTCTTGCAACTTGCTAAAAGCGATTCAATGAATGAAGGCAAATATCTTTGAATGTTTTTATTATTTAATGTGCTATAACTACTTTTTTCTGTTTCAGGGCGTTCATTTAATTGCACGCATTTATTGCAGTGTCTTAAACCGGTGTTAATCATTACCATTAAGAGGTGTTCTTTGACTTTAGGCGTTTGACTTTTGTTAAAGGGGAAGTCCACACATTTTTCAAATGTCAGCATAATTCAGTGTTCATGGTGTGAGCAAAGACATTCAGAGCGGTTTTCTGAGAAATGCTCAGTTCTAGAGAAACTCTACAGGCCAGAATTGTTAACAGTTGTGGTGATAGGAACCAGACAACTAAAATGTATTGCCTTTAAAGTCTTTTTCACAGAAGGGACATTATCATGCATACACTGCTTCATAAGTGGGCCACTGATTTAGTTCAGAGTTGTGGCCTAAAATGTATTTTTAAAGTCTGTTCAGTACAGAGCTGTGCATGGAGTGTGTTGTAAGGCAAAATAGTCCCAGAAGAAGTCCACAGTTTGCATGCAAAGATATGTGGGAGGTGGGTGGTTCATGTATTGTATTCAATCCCCCGACCACTTAGATAGCAGCATCTTTAGCCGTTAGGTGTGTTTCTTTATACTATGACAGTTTTCCTAACATTAGACTTAAAATCACTCTATATCGTAATTATTAAACTGCAATCTCTGTTCCATAAATAGTATTGTATCACTAGGCTCTTAGGAATACACAGCCAAAAGAAAATCTTGTTTATTTTATATGTAAAATTGTTGTACACATCTCAACCCGGTTCTTATCTTAACCACTGTAAAGAAATTCGAGCTGGTAGGGGTCCCTGTACTATTTCACACCAAATCATTCTGAATGACTCTCTCCGCAAATGCATTAGTGATAATCAGTTAATTGCTCTTTAAGAAGAGTAAGAAATGTGTGTTCTTGACGAGAAAATAGCTCACTTGTAACAGAGAGACAGGTAATTCTCAAAACTCACTTCCAGGCTCATTCAGTAAAAATGCCTCTAGCCCTAACACCATGACAACTTTGTTGTTATGTATACTGGTCTTTTGTTTCCTCATGTACAGCTGCCCCCGCTGCTCCCGCTCTCTTTGTCATGCAGGACGAAACTAGCACTGAGGTGTAAACGCAGGATGGTTATTCAGTCTTAGAAAAAATGCTGGTTGTTTGCACTGGCTTGGGGCTTTGGCTGATTCAGTACTTATGTTCTTCAGCTGCTCTGGTGTCCCTCCTCCCATCTCTGAGCCCCCCCCTTAAGGAAAGGTGAACTGAACGGTTATTCTGGACACACCTACAGAAAACTGTGATCGAGGACTTGTGGATAGACGCGTTTACAGCAGGTAAGATTTCCTAGCATGTGTACTCCTATCTTGTGTGTTAGGTTGGAACTAAATATTGAATAACTAAATAAATCATTAATTCTGGTCTAGAGATTCTGGAGTTACGGGCAGTTGGGAGTTGACTCCCATGGGTTTGTTGTCATGATCTAAAACACTTCCTTGAAATATACTGAATGGTATGTGTAATTTGTCTTGTCTTTCAGTTGCTGATGACATTAAATGCTGATACTAGGCTACTTCAGTATACAGGATATGACACTGAATCATAACACAAGTTAGAAATTTTGATGGTCTGGACCTTGGTCTGAGAAAGTTTTCTGTAACTGGACCTTACAGAATTCTAATTAAGTACCCCTGATATATAGACTCAAAAACTCAGCATCCTGTATTACTTACAGTGTTTTTTGGCAGACAGTGGTATATTGTGTGTTATGTTTAAACGCCCAGCCTCTAGATAGCAGTGTTGTAATGTCAGCCAACAGAACAGGAGTTTCTTTAAACCAGGAAATCTCTCGTAAGAGACTACTGCAGCGTGGCCGTACGAGGCGAATAAGCATGTCTGAAGTGCCCCTTGAACCTGGTAAATAAGCTTGAAGCAGGTATGATAAAAAAAAGAGGGATCACCTAAAGTGTGTTGTGCTTTGACCCACTAGGACTAGAATAGACTAATCTGTATCTTTCTTTATGCTGGTTTAGTTACTTCATACTTCAGTATTAACTCAGATATAAACATCATCTGATACTGTGATATATTTGGAAACTGTTGTGATATTAAATCTTTGCTGACCTGTTTGTGAATCGAAATGAGGTTTAATTTAGCATTTATAGCAGAATTCTGCTTGTGTTGTCTCAGACGTCAGTCTTGTGTGGAACAGGGCCATGGAGGCACTTGAGGGGGAAGGCCGTACATTCATGCAGGTGATCAGTGAAAAGTACAGCCCGGAGAACTTCCCGTACCGCCGTGGCCCAGGCATGGGGGTGGTCGTACCATCTGGTCACCAAGGATCTCCTATGAAAGGTGAAGCATATTTTTAGAGAAGACTCATTCTGCTTATTAGTTTGAATCCAGAAACAAGTGAAATGATGGGTTGAGGTCTTTTTTCTTTTTTTAACCCCTCAGATCGTCTGAACCTGCCCAGTGTGTTAGTCTTGAATGCCTGTGGAATCAGTAGTGCTGGAGATGAAGGAGAAATTGCTGCATTTTGTGCTCATGTGGTCGAGCTGGACCTGTCTCACAACAAACTCCAGGACTGGCATGAGGTGTGTGTCTTTTCTTTCTGGACTCCGTTTACTGTGAGGCACAACATAGGGCAGCCAGTCAGAACAGAGGGCATTTATATATGTCACAGTGACTGTAATAAAAACCGCCTGTTTCATTATAAGGGATAAAGAGAGGCTGGAAAGTGGTCAGAAAATGCAGGATGTATCAAAATCTTAGTAAGCAGCAGTGTAATAACTATACTACTAGCGTTTTCTCCATATCAGGCAGTCTTTGCAGACACTTGCATACATATATCTTAATAATACTTGAGGGGAAATATGGGTGCTAAGATAATAGTACGTATAAATTTGAATTCTTATGTCAGCTCTGAACATTTCGGCTCAAATGTTTTTGTCAGATCAGTAAGATTGTTGCAAACATTCCAAACCTGGACTTCCTGAACCTCAGCTCAAACCCACTGAGTGAAGCAGTGCTGGACCCAGACTGTGCAGAGGCTTTCTCCAGAGTGCGCCGCCTTGTCCTCAACAATACTCAAGTGTCCTGGGAGATTGTGCACACCTTCACACACGAAATGCCTGAGTAAGATCACCAACTCTTACCCCTGATTCACAAACACATGGGGTGTGTCTCAAAACCTAGTGAGTGTCTAAGTAGGCTGTCTAGGTAGGCAGCTGTTTAAGTAGCAGCGTTCTGTCTGACGTCTCTCCTCATAAACAGGTTACTGAGACGCTCTAGTTAGACAGCAACTGCGTCACGGCTTGTTCCCACCCACCGCAGCACACGACCGGTGGTTTAGCTGGATGCCAAGTTACCAGCCGACATCCAAAACAATAGCTCGAAGCTTAAAAATCCGCTAGCATAAATGCTAATGTTTAAAACTGTAAAATGGTCAACGACTCGTTGAAAAGTTGCAAATACAATACTGTTTTGTGTGATTATATGACAAGAAACACATTAAAAAAAAGAGAGAATCAAAATAACTTGCATTTTAAAACGACTACTGCTCGTAGATTTGCCTGTGTTGCATCATGGGATTGCCTTAGCAGCTGAGGAAGCGTTCGATGCTTCCCTAAAATCGGGCCAAAATAAGGTGTCTCAGTAGACAGCGTGTTTCAGGTATCTACGAATTGGGACCGCCTACATGTCGGGAGCGCATACTATGACGTGAAATGCTGCCTATGTAGGCAGCTCAGTAGGTTTTGAGACCCATGGAGTGACATGGAATCTTTAGATTTTACAACTATGCTCAAACATTTACCACAAGTTAAAAGTTTATCACTTTTACACAGTAAGTGCACACGAAGCAGCAGCTCTTTCATAGGCAATATTTTTGTAATTTGACTATTTATCCATCAGGATTAAGTATCTTTCTTACTGCTCCACTTCGTAGCTCGAGTTGAATCTGTTATGTCGCCGCATCACTCACGCCATGCAGGTGTCCCCTGTGTCAATCAAGTCTTAATGTCGGCATTTCTGTGACCACAAAATGCATGAGCTTTTGAGATTCAGAGAAAGACATCACTGTACACGAGTGACGCAGACCTTGTGATAGTCATGGTCCACTCACTTGACATTTAATTAAGTATATGTACCTTGTATCTACAGTAATTTCTCCATTTAGAATTCAGAACTTATGTTTGCGCACAGCAAAATTTAATCCATCCTTGCAGTGAACACCCACATATATACACACACTAGTGAACAGACACACTAGGGGGCAGTGGGCACACTATCCTGGGGAGCAGTTGGAGGTTAGGTGCCTTACTCAAGGGCATTTTAGTTGTGTCCTGTTGGTCCAGGGGTTCAAACCGGCCACCTTCCGGTTACAAGACCGCATCTCTAACCTTCTGCCCCCATTTCTCACATGTTTAAGTTAACTATAACAGATTGTGGTTCATATTTCTCTGATAATAATAATGAGGATGATGATGATGATGATTATGATTTTATTTTTGAGTTGCATCAGAGGCTTCTCTTTCCACTGACGTTCATTGTGTGTCCTTTAGATTGGAGGAGCTGTTCCTGTGCCTTAATGAGTACAATGCTGTGACGGCCTCTGCCACTCCGTGTCCTTCGCTTCGGCTGCTGCACATCACAGACAACAATCTGCACGACTGGAGCGAGGTGCGCAAGTTTGGCTCCATGTTCCCCTCGCTGGACACGCTCATCATGGCTAACAATAATCTAAGCTCCATTCTTGAGCCAGGGGACAATCTCTGCCGACTGTTTCCCAATTTGCGCTGCGTCAATCTGCATAACTCAGGTAAGATTTCTTATGACTGAGTAGGTCATATGAATTGGTGGCGTCTGATATAGTATTTGTGGATCAGTTCGTTGAAGCATTACAGCTCGTTTTTAACACCAAAACAAAATAATTACTCTGCAGAGGTCAGCAGCCACTTCCTTATTTCATTTCCAGCCAGAATTACTTGTCATTAATATTTCAGGTGAAGATGCAAGATAATATACTTCAAATAAAAATTCGTATTAATACATTTCGGAAGTTAAGTTTAAATGGTCTGAAAGAAATTCCACAGGTTTTTGTTCATCCTCCGCTGTGCAAAGGAAAAGGTAGGTATAGATATAAAGAGCTCTTACTAAATAACAAGAAAGAAGAACATTGGCTAATCAAACAAAGAAGCTGCTGGTCTTGTCAGAACACTGGATAGGCCACCCCATAACTCAGACCTCAACAACATCAAATGTGTTTGGAATTGATTGGATCATGAAAAGCATAATAAAAGCAAACCTCTAAATCTAAACTTAGCTGCAGATCTTTTTGGAAAACTGAAAGCCAGCCTCTCTAAAAAAATGGAAAAGAAAAATAGATATTATTTGTATTTGTTGAAGCTTTTGTGTAAAGTTAAGCATTTTTCCGATTGAAATGAATAATGAATAACTTAATGATTTTGATTGGAAATGTAATAAATGAAGGCTAGGCTCTGACTTGTGCTTTGTATTATATTTAAATGCTAATTAGAAATGCTGTTTATTGTAGTATTTAAAAATCAGTTTTATATTTGACCTTATTGCCTGGCTGCTTCTTTATTACTGTACACGGGCGTGTAGGTCTAAATCGCTGGGAGGACATAGAGAAGTTGAATTTATTACCTAAGCTGGAGGAGGTGAGGCTACAAGGCATTCCCCTTCTGCAGACCTACACTAACACTGAGCGACGCAGTCTCATGATAGCACAGTAAGTGGCTCTATGTCCCTGTCCTTTCTCAGACGTTCCTCTGGGACTGAAAGTGAAAAGTCTGTCTCCTCCCTCCACAGGCTGCCATCTGTGACCTGCCTGAACGGGAGCGTGGTGACAGAGGGAGAGCGCGAGGACGCGGAGAGGTTTTTTATTCGTTACCATCTAGATCACCCTGAAGAGGAGCTTCCTGACAGGTACAGTGCGTTCAGTGCAGAGATGAACATCTGGCTTCAGAAAAACAACAACTTAAACTATTGATGTAGTCTAATTTTTGCGATGCTGCACATATGCATGAAAGATTGGTTTACATTTGCACTTTGGGCCTTTTATGTGGCTTGTTCTTAAGTCTTAAAGGTTATTTTCAATTTGCTCTAGTGTGTAGACAAATTATTTTATGACCAAAAATAAAATTTACACAGTTCTCCCCAGGTCCCAGATGTTCTCCGTGAGCTAAGCCGGGTTTGATTTCTAAAATTAGCTTTTTTATTTTTACATTGGTTCTACAAATCCCATGTAGTTTAAAAGTCACCTATTCTCAGTCTTAGAGACTCAGACCGGTTCTGCCGTTACTCCTTGTTTTCCTGGTCTTGTAAACTGAGACGGCCACAGCTATCGGAATGTTGTCAGCTACATTTTCTTTGGCTTTCCACACATCACCACTTTTTATCAGTTCGCTGGGGAAATCGAATGCTTTGCACACCATAAAACCAAAAAAATCTCTAGATTGAAAGCAAATGTGCAGAGCACTGTGTTGCAAGCGTTGTTTTGTGATATTTTAAAGCAGGTAGCCTGCCCCTATCTATTGTACATGCTTATTTTTTTATATTAGTCAATTAGCCCCTTCCTGTCAGAGTAGGAAAGTCTTGGCCCCATTAAGAGACCCACAAATCTTACTGACAGTGGGCAGAAGTCAGGCTCGCAAGGTTAATAGCTGCTAGTTATTATTGTACAAACCGCATACAAAAATCAACCCCAACAATTATGTATGAAAGATGTGTCTACCACATCATGTTGTAGCTAAAATGAGGAATTACCACCTAATTTTGGAATTGCAACCATTTTCATACATGCCCCCCCTCCTTTTTTAAACTTTTAGAAAGTAATTGGATGACCTATTTTTTATCTACTTTAGATAAAAAATAGGTCTACTTTTATCTAATATTTTTATCTACTTCAACTTATATTGTTATACTTTGTATATTTTGTATATATATTTTTTATTTCTTTTATTTGTTATCTTATCTATTGGT
This sequence comes from Megaleporinus macrocephalus, assembly GCA_021613375.1. NCBI lineage: Eukaryota > Metazoa > Chordata > Actinopteri > Characiformes > Anostomidae > Megaleporinus > Megaleporinus macrocephalus. The sequence goes on from CM038716.1 coordinate 14,847,971, forward strand.
GAATGGAGGAGCAGCAAAGTAAGAATTTCATTGTACAGTGTAACTGTCTGTTCTGCTGTACATATGACAATAAAACTCTTGAATCTTGAATCTTGACCTAACAGTCATAAGCCAAATTATGTTTTTAATAATTGGTTGCAAAGAAAAGTCTGGAGTCTGCCAACATCCACATATTCATGAACTCCAGCTGTCTTAAACCATGTTGTCTCAAATTGAATTGTTTATTAATGTAAACCATCGTTTATGTTATGTGAGAGGCTACATGTCAGGCTGTAATCTGAACGGTGCACCAACAAAGAAAGACGAGGCAAGTGTGCCAAGATTTGGGCATCCAGTTCCATCATAGCAGCTATAAGCTTCCATTATTTGTTAGCTATATTAGCCTAGCAGCAGCAGTGTAAAGCTGAAAAAGCAACAAATACACAAATAAAGTGTGTACATTTGATTTTTGGCTTTAAAATGCTTATGGACTCCATGCCTCTATTTGAAAGATACCACTCTTTGGTGACCAAGTATGGGAAGCTGGCGCCGCTGGCTGAGATCGACCTGCGTCCACGCTGCCACGCTAAGGTGGAGGTACACTGTGAGGGCCGGGTGGAGCAGGTGAGCATCCGGCTGGACCAAACTGTGGCTGAGCTGAAGAAGCAGCTGAGGACAGTGGTTCAGCTCTCCACCAGCAACATGCGCCTCTATTACATCGACAAAGACATGTTCTCTGCCTTCGGCCCTGAGGAGATGAAGTACAGCACACGGGCCCTGCACTCCTACAGCATCCGCGATGGGGACGAGATCCTGGTGGTGCCGAAGACCAAATGACTGAGAGGCACTTACAGGGTTTAGAAAAAAAACTGTTTGGAATAATGAAATCCTCCCTGAACTAGCCCTCTGTAGGGTCCATGGTATTTTACATGATTCTGGAAACAAAAGAACATCTAGGCTTATCAGACTGGCTTGGATTTTGAAGACATTGTAGTGTTGTAAAGGGCATCTCACAGATCACAGTTGCTACACAGTCACCACGCACATTGCTTAATGTGTGCGGCCCTGCACTTGTTGCCATAGTATATATAAGTGGCTTCCCTTGTTTTTGTTGACTTCGCCCTCGTATGGGGTTTGCTATGAACTTTCAGTAAATGCCTGTCTCTTCAAGACAAAAGCACAAAACGAGGAAGCACTTTTTGGCGGTCCAAGTCTTATCCATCCTTAAGAACCTCGTGACAATCATCTGCGACTCATGCTATCCCGGTTTGCAGCAGGTGCAGAAAAGGCCTTGGGCTGTGCAGATGTCTTGAGGAGGAACAGTGGATTTGCTGATGGTGTACGTATGCTGTGTCAGCCTAGTAAAAGACTCACATCTGGAAACATCTTAAGGAGGGAAAGTGCTGGCCTTCATGCTTTTTGTAGTAACAGATTTTAGAGAACAGTGTTGGACGCTGAGTTGGACGTTTTTAAATTATTTGGTAACGTTCTGTTATTGCATGAATACAAGGCAACCTTTTGTTTGCTCTGGTGGTTGAAGTTGGCAATAAGTATCAGCACCATATCAGAATCAGATCCTCAGCAACAGTGTTCATTCAGTCTTATGGTTTAGTACCTGATATTCAGAAATGCTATGATCAAATGCTTTGGAAGAAAGAAACTGCTGTGTAGCCTAGCGTTAGTCTAACCACCTAGTAAAAACAGAATCATAACAATTACGCTTAAAAACCATCGATGTTTAGATTTGACAGATATCACATCCATTTATGACCACATCAACATTGTACAAATAGCAGAATGTTTAGGAGATGCTAAACTATCTGTATTTATTCATTTTACTGCATTTGTGACCCAAATATATGTATATTAAATTTCTCATATATTCTCATATATTCACATTTCCCATATTGGTACATACCGCCTGGGTTTATTCACTGGAAAACATGTTTAGTCAGTTCACATTCATCTTCATCCTTATAACAGAAGAAATATTGTCCAAAACAGCACTACTACTGGTTATTAAAGGTGTAGGTTAAAAGATTGGGGAATATGTATTAAAAGTGATAAAAGCAGTTGAAAGCTTCAAGCACATCTTACCTCCAAACAGTCAGGCGTGCAGTGGATAATGGCATTATAGCTAGCATATCATTTTGCATATTTTACCAAGCTGGACATTTTATATATTTTTTTTTATGAAGCCACCAGATTGACAAAGCAGAATCCGTTTTTCTTTAAAGGCACATCTAAAGCAAAAGTTCATCATCGTGCCACTTAAAAAACTAAAACACTACATATATGTCAAGCTACCCTGATGAAAAAATCTTGACTACTACTCATTTTACTATTTTACAAAAAAAAGCTTAATGTCATTGACTTGTTCTTTGTTTAAATCTCCGGTGGATTTGTGCAGCTGATTTCATTTTATGTGTAGCCTGTTTTTTACTTGAGTATATGTTTGCCATGTTATAGTTGGCCAGCCGTCACTGAATGTCTGGCTCAGTGGCATTTTTATTCTCTTAAATCTGTTTACATGCACTGGATGACTGTGCAGTTTAGGACTGTTCCTTTTTTTAGGATATGATTATGATAATGTTTTGAATCCAAAGCTGTTTATTGAGCCTTGAACCAATCAACCAGTCTGTCCAGTCAATAATTCTTTTGCACTGAACGTGCTTTATCATAGGTTGTTCAACTGGGAGCATGTTTTAAGCATGTTTTCTCACAAAAATACAATAACACTAATAAACAAAGTACAAAAGCAGTGAACAACCATCATTTAAAATACAAAAATTACCGACAGCCATAGTGTGTAATTATGTTGGGATAACGTTTTAACAGAGCAGTGGTTTAGATCTAGGTTTTGAGTGAGATTAGTTTTTAGACCAAATGATTTTACCAATGGAAGCATTGCTAATTTCCAGCCAGTTTCTTTGACCATTTGGATGTAATTCTTGGTAAGCACATAGTATTATCCACTATAGTACTAAATATTTCTGAAATATGGTATACTTTAGCTAAATGACCAAGAATCCTCCAAGGTTGCAGTAATTCTGTCATCACATCACCTTTAACCACTGGAAAATACTTTCTTTTCTTTGTTTTTGATAATTTATTGCAATGTCTGTAGCGAACAAAGTATTACTCTAAAGATAATTCTGAAAGTTATGCTGTAATTTATTTATCATGATCATAAATGATTAAAACACTATGTAATTGATCTTAGACACAGCTCTTGTATCTATACAGTACCGAGGTATTTGCACAATGATACCCTGATGAAATGTGTCCAGTAGGTTGACACCTACATTTCAGGTTGTCATAGCTCCAGATTTGGGACAATAGTAGCTAATCTTAGAAGCTAAAAACGGAATCACTATGAAAATGACATACGCAGATAACTATAGCAATGCTCATTTAGTTTTTACTGTAACTACCGTATGTGTTTTAACTGTACTGTATTTTTTTTTTTTTAACTTAAGGTTGTTTGAGATGGCATCAGCCAAATCCTACTGTTTAAGAATAACTGAGTAGCTTGTGATGTCATCTTTCTTTTCCTCATAGATTATTATAAAAAACTCAAGAAGTGAGTAACTGGTTAGGGTGTGAGTAGTACCTTCAGTCTGTATTAAATCTGAGAATAAACCTTGAAGAATATAATGTATAATCACATTCCTATGTTGAAAGAAAAGAAAAAGATGATTTTGATTTTATACTGCAGGTTATTAAGGGAGCTGGTAATACAAGAAAGTATATTGTACATGTTTGATTGCTGATGAATATTATACACTGAATATGCTTAAGGCAAGATATCAAAGTTATCTGGAGTTTGTATTGTGTTCTTTCTGAAGAAATGCCTTTGAATAGATGGATGATGTAAAAGAACCTGACCACTTATATGTCCTATTGTCATTGGTTTCATTGGTTTGCTGTTTGTTGATCTGTGTTTTATTTATTTGCCTTTATTTGTTTTAAAGTTGATCGAATTAGCTTTGAATGTAAGTTGTGGATGTTTGCCTGTAGTGGTTTTTAGTCGTTTAACTGAGAGCAGCATATCTAGAAATTATGTCAGGTATTATCTTTAAACCTTGCTTTAACCGCCAAAGGAAGACTTAATTATTAAATCTAAACGATGTGACAGATGCATATCTGGAGGGGCATGTAAAAAGTTTGTTGTCACAAAAGGGACCGAGAAACTGACTCACACCCATTGAATACATTTACTGTTCATCAGCATGAACACTGAGCGAACAGCTGTTTTTCTTTATTATATTTTGTTTGTGTTTTGTTTTGTTTTGGACTTTTTTTTTTGGTTCAGGCCTGCATAAATAGAAGTGTGAGTTTCACACAGCACTGTTTTGGATGTACTTTCACCAGTTCACCCATCCAAATGCATGTGTTAACCATGAGGCTTATGCTGTTGCAAAATAAGTGGAAGTGAATCAATTTTCAACAAGTTCTCACTGTTTCTTTAGTAGGAATGAAGTGCTTTGGAAGTGGAAGGGAAATAAACAGATATCTGAGTTGTGTTTACAACTTTGTTTACTTCACATTCTGTGGCCTCCTGGAAAAGTGCTCTCAGCTCTACGCAGTTCATCTTTTCAGATTACTCCCCTCATTGTAACATGATCTATTACTGTGGGTACACAGTGGCCCCGAAAAGTAGGTTACAACACTGCACAAGTCGTAGACCCTCGTTTCATTTGTTTCTTTTTAATTTTTCAGCATCTGGAAAAACAAAAAATTACTGAAAGCATTGAGCCTGTAAACTGTTGTTTATTCTTTTTGAGAGACTTGATTCAGTTTTTTAAAAAACTCTGCAAGGAACTTTTGCTATGATCCAATTTACATTGTTCTTACAAACGAGCTGAAAATTAAAAGCTTAAAGCAAATTAAAAGTTTTTTTGAGATAAGAAAACTAAGATAACCTGAAACAGCACACAGAGATCTCAGAAAAAGACCAAGGTTATTCCAATTGATAGGAATTTGTATGACATCTCTTTGAAAGTTCTAAGGCCAAAGAAAAATTGATATTGCATATGTCTGAATACATATATGAATCTACATGAAACAAAAAACCCTTTAAATAAGAAAGACTACATAGACATTTAAAAATGAACTGAAGCCCAGTGAAACTGTCATCTAGACTTGTGCTGCATCCAACTTGGTGATTCATAAATGAAACAATGGTTTCTTTCTTAGAGAAGTGTTGGAGGTGGTCTGATAGACAATGTCAGCATAAACAATATAGGCCATATTAACGTTTCATATTATTCTTTTTCTGACTTGATACAATAAAAGTTTTTGAAGCTTCTGTTCTCTACTTATTTTCCTTCGACTTTCCCTGAGTGGATTATCTCAGACATATCGTCTGAACAGTAAATCACTAGCAGTTTTGACTGGAAAACGAATAAATACAGTATACAACAATACAACTTTGAACAGTCCTATTTGGACACTTAAAAGCAGCAGTCTGTGTATCCCACAGTCCCACTTCCTCCCTCTTCACTCCTCCTCCTACTTACTTACCAGTCTAAAGAAATGTTAAGTTCTGCATCAAACTTCATCCCTATGCTCTCCAAGAGCATCTCCAGCAGCAACAGGCAACACCAATGTAATCTCTTGTTTTGTTTTTATTTTTGTTACTTGTTTTTTTTGTTTTTTAAATTTTTAAAGTTTTGTTGCTGAGGGTGGATGCACTACTTCATCTGCCCAGAACTTGATGCCACGATGATTCACTATCACTTCTCAAGGTATTGCAAGGTTCAGCGTGCTAACTAAAGCTATTTTCTGTAGATAAACATGAAACACAGAAGCCTTTTACGTGCCGCCAAAACTCTTATTTATTTGCCTTCTCTTAATGATTGTATTTATTTTCTATAAGATAACACTTCATTGCAGTGTCACAGTACTATATATATTACACAAGCGGAGCTATACATTAAACAGAATAAAATAAATAAATGGAGTGTTATAGAGCTATTACCCGCAGATATGCAGATATAATGAATGTATGAAGGATTGTACGAGGTTGTGACAACGTTCTGACAACATTACCACTATGTCGTCACAACTTTTTTAGATATTACATTCAACGTTGTGACAATGCTGTGGGCAACAGTACGTTGTCACAAAGTTACTGTCTTTGTAGGGTAGATATTTAATTAAGGGTAACACTAATTAATATACATATTAGGATACGGCTATATACATAACTAAGCTTAAGACATTCCTTAATCACAGCACAAGTATTATTGCACTAATAAGAAAACTATAACTATACAAACCTATCAATAAAAGATACGATCTTATATACTGCTACTTAAAAACATAGGTAAACTTTGTTGAAGTTCTTTAGTTTACCGTTAACACATGTGGTCAAAAGACAAAACGCTCTTCAGAGAAAATGTTTCAATGATGAAAAATATCAAACTGATGGCTCTGAGAAGAAAGAGAGCACACAAGGTTACTGTAAAGCTGTGGGTGGGCTTGTGTTGATGGATCAAAGGCATGGTGAGGGCAAACCAGCAGTAGTGGAGGGGCAGCAGGAAGATCTGAAACACACTGATTTTAAAGCTGTTTTGTTTCTTAATACTGTGAAACATAGAGGGGAACTCAAATGGTTGAGACCTAAACGAAGTCTTTGATGTTCCATTGTTAGATGCCCGGTTGCAGGAGAAATGCCAAGTCAGAACTGTACACAGCGGTGGTGATGGGAATCAGACATCTGAGGAGACATCTGAGATTTAATATCTCTAAAATCTTCATAGGAAGTTTTCACGTGTTTGATGTCTGACACATTGTTTCATGATAATGTTGTTATGAGGGTTTGGCTAAAATGTATTTTAATCCATTTATTTTATTTCATTTATGGCAGAGGCTTGCATTTAATTTAGGTTATTTATGATTATTTTACAGTGTTTATGATCAGTGTTGCATATAATAACTCACACGTGTAGATTCCCTGGTGGCCATGGATACTAAATAAAATGGCTCTATTTGTTATTTGTGTCGTAGACATGGAGATCCCTGGTTCTCATCCACTCCACTGTAAAGAAATCAAAGTCTTTGAGTTCCTCTGCAGTGAACCACTTCACACACCCCCGCTCTGAATGACCCCTTTTACATTGAAAGGACAGACATTTTCAGAGATTTTTGTGGTGGAGTGCCCCTTTAACACAGTTTTAAGTGTGACACAGGTCCTAAAACTGTGATTCCAGTGTGAGAACGAACGCCAATAATCACGTTTATAGTCTGATGAACAAAACTATAAATCTTATCGTTTCACCGTCAAGTGTTTATTCCGTCACCAAGGCGATGGTGTGGGCGGTGACACCGTGTGACGTCCGATGAACGCTGTTGACCAATGAGCTGGCAGGACGGCGACTGACGTCACGGTTAAAGAGCGAGAACCGTTATTGGAACGCACAGCTGGGAATTTTACAAACGCAGGATTAAACAGACTTTACTCGCCGACTGTTCAGATATCAGTGTTTTTATATTTGTTTATCACTGCCAGTGCGTTACTCTGTCACTCCGCGGAGTGTGAGTGGACTGGCAGTAAGTGGGGAGGCTCTGTTGGAGGAGCACAGGAGGATGGTTACGGTACAGTGTGGTGAGTAATGCTCCCTCAACATTCTTCTCTCTCTCTCCAGACGACTCGCTCGCTTTTTCTTGCCTTTCCATAGTTAGTCAGTCAGCCAGCTAACTAAGACCTACTGCTGTGTGTTAAAACTGCGTACTACGGGTCGTCCAGTCGGTCTTTCATTCTCCAGCTAAAGGCTAATAACCGCCTCTTCTTTTCAGCCACAACGCTTCGCCGTCTTCTCTTCTTCAAGCCTTAATCTGCTTAGTTTTTGAATCAAACAAACACACTGGATTCATATATTCATATCCGTATTCATACACGGATTCATATATACATATATAGTTTTGGCAACTTGGTATGCAGGAACTGGGCGTTAGTTTAAATAAGCTCTGTAAAGAAAGTTTGGACTAATGGTTTGGACTAAAGTTGCAGTGCGGGGCACAGAGTTCACTGAAACCTTACCCCAGGATGACTGACACAAAGCTGCTCCAAGTTTGTTTTGTTTCCAGTGCATCCCTGCTTCGCCTTCATCTTCTTCTTTGTCCAAGAGCTTGGCTCAGAAGTCAGGTTTTTGTTCAGAAATCTCCTGTTTTTGTTTTCACTCATGTGAAATGCAGTGGGCCGAGCCCAAAGTTTCACTGAGGGTTTTGGTCTGGTCAGAGTCCAGATTTAAAGCCTTTAGAGAAGATTCAGTCTCACAGTAAACACAAACTAACTTGGCAGTGTTTTCCGCTGTTTGAAGCCACCAGTGCCGAGTGGACCAAGATTGACCTCTTTTTTTTTTTAAGATTGCCTGCAGTTTTACCCCCAAATCTTTAAAATAAAATAAATTAAATTTAAAAGCTTCCCCTGCTAAGTCACTTTATCTCTTTCTTGTTTGTGTAATGATTTGTTGTCATCTCAGTAAAAGCTTAAAAGCTTTTGTTTTGTTATCCTTTTTTGTGTAGAAGTACCATTCTAGTGTTCTTGATTTTGTTGCTAAGGCTAAATAATGTGGCATTAACTCAGCCCTAAAGCTGCCAACAAACCCACCCAAGTGAGCAACCTATGAAGGCCAATAGGACATGGTGGGATTGATGGCCTGCCCATTTTTATTTCCTCTGCCTTATGTACACTGAGCCTCTGAAGAAAAGTACCTAAATCTAATTTACAACATGCATTTACAGCTAAATCTACTTTCCCCCTCATTCTAAAGGTAGCCAATCAGCCTAGACATATTTGGTCTCTGAAGTTCGCTTCCTTAGTTTTCCCGAAAGCTTCAAGGCTAATATATCTGACAAACAATAGAAGTTTGAGACAAACCATCCTTAAGAAGGGTTACTCCTTCACAGTTTCATTAAAGAAACTGGTAGACAGCCTACCTGCCCATAAAAAGCATCCATGCTAGGCCTTTAAGAGCAAGTGTTGAATGACCGACCGAGGTCGTAGGCGATGGCTATATTTACCATCCCAGTAACATGATCTCTGGCATTCTGGATCACTGTGCTCATACAATCCCTCCCTGGTCCTCTTGCTCTGGGGCCATAGCCTTCTAAACCACACACTGCGTAGCTACAGAAAACGCCACTGGTGAGCCTCACCTCCAATTTACAAACTTTACATTTTAACCTCATACCTTTTAAAAAAAACTCTTCAACTGCTGCTTGAGTACCACATCTAAAGGACCTTTCTGAGGGGAAAGAAGTCGTTTTCAGGTCATCACTCATGCTCTATTGTGGATTGTGGGTCTACTGAGGATTTTACAAACCTGGCTGTTTTGCGAACTTGGAAACCTGCTGTTTTGCGAATAAGATGCCTAATTTTAAAGGATTCCTAGGAAATTTGTCACATGGAGCAGTTCAAGTACAGCCTTATGGAATTGTATTTGCCATGATGTTAGGAGTTTTTAATAAGCCGAGCTGAGTGTCTGCTTGAGGCTCTGAGTTATGTTCAGGATTATCTAGAGCATAAAATCTGTATATTTCCATATTTACGAATGGAAAGTTGCATGCGTTTCATTTTGTCAGCAGCTACTGAGCCAACTTTTAATATTGTAAAGCTGGTGAATTTTTAGGCACCCAAGTTAAATATGATTGGACCATGTTTAGCATAATGACTGTTCTGCTTTTGGATTTTTCTCAGGTTTGAGCAATGAGAGGTGGATGTGAGATATGACAAGCTGCCACCACTGTTTTTCCATCAACTGGAACTGAGAGAACGGCTCTACTTACAGCAGGTACCCCATAACCTAACACCTATCTGCTACCAGAGTGCGCACCACATACAGAGAGGGAAGCAGGGACACTGACTGTATGAACAAAGACTGTGGACCTCTGTAGCTGGTGCTTTATTGCTTTAAATAGAATAAAATAAAAATAATGTGGTATTATGAATTACAATAAAACTAACCTGCTTTTTGTAGTGGCTTCTGAAATAAATATACTTTTTTTAATTTCACAAATTTTCAAATGAGTCTGGCAAGTTATTTGACACATTTGTTGTTATAGAGCTACTTTCACAACGATAGATAATCTGAACAAAAGTTTTTGTTTTTTTCAGCGAATGTCTAACACGATGCATGTTCATATCGCCAGATTGCTCTCAAGGCTTTACAGTCAGGGCTAGAAGGTTCCAGAAACAGTTAGAGGGAGCATAAACAAGTCAAAGGTGCACATGTCAAAGCTTGTGATATTAGAGTAAGGCTTGAGTTTAGCTGAGAGTGGGATCATAGCACCCTTTCATTGGTCAGAGGGGAGGGCTGAGGCATCAGTTTGGTCCTGACAGACGTAGAGTTCCTATCTGCTCATGTTTCAAGGTAAATATAGCTGTGCCTAAGACTCTGCCATAAGTATTCAGCATGCTGACCGCGAGCATTGTTTATGTTGCGTAAAAGTCCCTTCCCTTTTGAAATGTGGGTGAATGAAGACCATCATTTGTTTCATTACATGTTGTTCCATTGTTTTCTCTTTTTCATGTATTGTTGGTGGTAACATTAACAAAAACAAGACTATCGGCTTTAATTATTATTTAAACTAGCCTGTGTTATTTGGTCCACTCGTGCAGGATATACAGGCAAAAGAATGCATTTTATATGAAGGGAATCGTGAATTAAACATATACAGTAGCAACTTTTACATTTGGGCTCTGTATTCCACTATCAGCTCTGGTATCGCGGACAGAAGCTTATGTATTAGTCCTTGTTAGGTTGCGTCTGTGTTAAACATGTCAAGCTACTCCTGACACAGCACAGTCTACACATATATCCCCCCATAGCACTTCACACTTCAGCGCTTCATGCTGATTCAACACTCTGAAGCCTAAAGTGTCAGAAGTGTCTAAAACGCATTTCTCAAGTTCCACAACTGGTTTGTGAAATAGTCTAGCTTCTTCACTGTTTAATTTATAGAAATCATTGTGTTATTTAGGCTTAAATAATGTACACAAAAAGCAGAAGTGGCCTTATAAGGTGAAAAAGTATGAGCTCTTATATGGATCTGTTTAGGCTAGAAAAGTCTTTATTCTTCTTGTAGGGTAAAAAAGGTAATAATTACAGCATAGAATGCTCATGTATGTATCAGTTTAGTGTAGAAAAACAGAAAATAACACAAATATTGAATATTGCAATTATACCATTTGTGATTCTGTATCGATTCTCAAAAATACAGTATAAATTTAAGTAAGTTACATGTAAAAATTAGGGCACTTTGTGTTGCATTTAAACCCCCAACTGCTAAACAGGAGAGTTCTTCAACCATTAGATGCTTCCACTTCAACATTTTTTTATTGTATGACAGTTTTCCTAAAAAAAGATTAAATGCTATACTGTCTTGCTTACAGTATTTTTTTGCAAGGTTCTTGCTAATGCACAGCCCTATTAAATAGATAATAATTCATCAAAGAACTGTAACATATGGATCAGTTTTTGCTAGATAATTATATGTGGGCTAGAAAACATTTTAAAAATGTGAAAGAAAGCTCAAGTCTGAAACTGTTTAGTCTAGAAATATTTTCATCCTACAAGGATAGAAAATATCATCAAAATTCAACAGAAGCTTTTAAATGGATTGGTTTAGATAGAAAATACCAGTATTTATCTTAAAGGGTGATTATAATAATATATAACTAAAAGCTTTTGTATGGATCTGCTCAGAATAGAGAAATGTGTGTATTCTGTATTCCTATAGAGTAGAACGTTTAGTAATGTGAAAAAAGTATGTTTCTGTTTAAGCTAAAGAGCAGTATTGATCTGCCAGGGTAGAAAATCTAATGGAAAAGTCAGAGGAAGCTCTTAAATAGACCTGTTTAGGCTAAAACAATATTAGTCTTACAGCATAGAAAAAATAGTAATAAATCAGCAAAAGCTTCGGTATATGGATCTGTTTAAGCTAGACAGGTATTAGTCGAAAATCTATTGAAAAAGTCAGCGGAGGCTCTTGAATAGATCTGTTTAGGCTAGAAAAAGATGAGCATTCTTCTTATAGGCTGGAAAGTTTAATAAAACTTAAAAGAAAGTTCCTGAATAGATCTGTTTAGGCTAGCTGTGCTTAGCAACATACCATGGAAACAGATTACAATGCTCCGCGCTAACAACGTTAGCTGTTGTTTACTTTGTGAAGGACAAGAAGGGAACATGCTTTGACAGTAGTAGACAACTGTCTGAAGGCATCTCCTCTGAGTGCGTGTGTGAGCAGTCGTGGTGCGCTGTGTGCTTTGGACTTCCTCCAGCGTGCTGCCTACCCCAGATCTATATGTTGAATTATTGATGCCTCTGTGGACTGCACTAAGAGAGGGAGAGAAGGAGAGAGAGAGAGAGAGGAAAGAAAGCAAAATGCATTTGCGTGCATGAGTGAGAGAGTCAGTAAGACCGAGAGAGCGAAGAGAGGAAGAGAGAGAGAGCAAAGAGAGCAGAGAGAAAGAGAGAGAGAGAGCAAGAGAGAGAGAGAGAGAGAGAGAGAGAGAGAGAGAGAGAGAGAGCGATTAAAGAAACAGGAGCCTTCGTACTGAACCCAACACGGCTCGACAACACCAGATACTTTTATTTATTCAGACGCTGCACTGCCTTGTGAACAAGAGCCTGTCTCTCTCCACCAGAACGGGCTGTGCCACCTTAACATGCAGCTCCACTCTGGAGACTCTCACGTTACACAGAAAAACAGCAGGGGCTGCGGTGCACTGCCCAGTCCGCAGCGCCGGACAAGTCCGCCATGAAAGAATTTGGGAGGCAGTTAGTGGCACAGCTTGACGCAGTACTCTACGTAAGAAGCGTATCGGCTGCTAACATACTTCCACGTATACTGTGTACTGGGTTCAGAGGACAGTCACATGTTCTTAGTCATCAATGCTTTAAGACTTTAAGAGCTCAGTACTCTCTAAACAGAAAGTCATCCAGTATTTACAGCCAGTGCATGCAGAGTTTCACAAGCACATGAAAATTTCAGTTTTCGCTCCCTGACGCACTTACTGCCGGCATGCAGGTTGCAAAATTATATAAAGTAGCTTTAACCCATTAAACTTGATATACTGCCACATTCTAAGCCTTATTATTAAACAATTATTACACTACTGTTTGTTGTTATTGGTTATTATTAAGTCATAAAGAGCAGTGAATTCTGGATCTAAGTCTGTGCATATGAGCCCTTTTAATCATAGCCTTATTATTCAGTCATTGATCTTTAACTACTCAGTACTGCGTAAAGGTCACCCTTTCATTATTTAATATCCAGGTATTAATTTTTCAGTGTCAGGGAAAACACAGAAAGCGTTTATTTACCATAGATTTGAACAGATTTCTTAACAAGTGAAAAAAAGCATCAGCCCATTTTATCATTAACTAGTAAACAGTACAGTATTGGTTTTGACCAGATACTGATGCATGCATACAGACTCAGTATCAGCCATAGAGAATACTGATACCATGAAGCCATTTCTGATGCGTATGTCCACCAGTAGATGGAGTTTAACTAAAGCAAGCAACGGTCAGTCAGTGTGGGATTATTACACAAATAAAACAAACAACAGTAATAAGAATGTTCACTGCAATATCTGTAAGCCATGGTGGTATGACCAGCAAGGATATCAAAACATCACATTTGATTAGTGTCTAAAGATAAACCATGTGAAAGAGCTCATAGCTCTGAAACCATTCAAATGTAAAGTTATCCAACCAGTAGATGCCAGTCATTCAAGCTTATGCTTTGTTTGTGACACAGATCACGGCCTAAGCCAGAAAAAGATATTTTAAAAGTGGAATGGTATAAATATCAGGATTAATAAACAACTGTTGAGTAGTGAGTAAAGGATGGCTATATTGTGAAAATGAAATATTACCATACTTTAAGAAATGTCACAGTATTTATTCTTTCTGACATATAAAAAGTTGAAAAAGGTAGAAAACTACCTGTAGTGCTAATATAATTTGCTTTTCTGAGGATGTAAAGCAGAGTTTCGTCTCCTTTTTTCAGTTAAGAAACACTAAATATCCAGCTACATGGCATTAAAAGTATTGTGGTATAATATATTGTGGTATCTGCAACGTCTATGACTTTTCATGCTGTGGTCACATCACCCAGTGAACCCAAGCTTTGATGTTGTTGTTTGCAGTCGATGCGGCCTGCCACTGCCTCGCCTCCAGCTGACCTCCCAGCATGTCTCGTGTCTCCTCCACGGCTAAGCGCTATGCTGGCTCTTCCTATACAAGCCACTATAGCTCATACAGCTCCTCCTTGACCCCCTCACTGAGCTCCTTTGATCGGGACAAGCTCCCTTACAAAACCTCCTCCTCGTCTGGCTACTCCTCCTCCAGCTACCTAAGCTCCAGCACCAGCCGGGTCCGGAACTACAGTGTCTCGTCTGAGCCTGACCGAGGCCGGCCCGTCCCCCGCAGTACCGACCTGCTGAACGGCCGGCGCAGCGAAAGCCTCAGCCGCACGCCCGTCAAGGGCTACGGCTCTGGCCTCAACGGAGGCTCAGGCTATTCGAGTTACGGATACTCACCAGCCCAATCCAGCTACCTCTCGGCCTCGCCCTCCGGCATCTCTTCCTCCAGCGTCTCCCTCAGCCGCCGCAAGTCAGTGAGCCAGAGCGACCTGACAAGTGACCTGTCCTCACTGGGTCTGAGCGAGGCCTCCAGCAGCAGCTCCAGCCTTAAGCAGGCCTACAGGAGCAGAGCCAGTGATGCTGCAGAGTCCTACAGCAGTAGCAGCAGTTCGCGCTCTGGATATGGGCTCTCGCGAAGCTCCACACAGGAGGCCTTGAGCAGCACCAGCAGCAGCCGCTTCTCCACCTCCAATGGCCGCTCCAGCTCACCAGTCAGGGATTCGCTGGTAAGATTCATAAAGTTCTCTCACATTCTTCCGGAGCACTCACTGCTGTGTGCTAATGGTCTACATTTTAATTGTTATTACTATTGGAATATACACCCATTTTACAAATAGCATTAGAATATTCCATCCAAAATGAAAACATGGAGGATTAACATCTGTTGTATTAATTGTAATTGTATTAAACTGGCGTAAAAATAGGTGAACCTGATTGTATGGCTGATACTAAGACCAGTTCTACCAATTATTTGGAATTATTTTATTTAGACGTGAATGTAAAGCAGAGCAAAGAAACATGCAGAATTAGATCAGAATCTCGGCAATGGTGCTGATAGGAATGAGGAGTTATGATGACTGTGAAATCTAAATAACGTATCGTCGCTGTCCAATGAAAAACAAGTATCTCCAAAATGGCAACCAAAATCTGTCTCCCAAGTGGAACCAGATTTGTTTCGAAGCTATTTTGGCAGCATTTCTATTGGTCAATTCATTATGAAATTTGAATTGATGTAGAAACAAATTGAGATATATGTTTTTTATTGGACAGCAGCAATCTATTTTATGTACTATCCAAATACAAGAAGCTTTTATGATTTATAATTTGACAATTGCAAAGTAGTGGTAAAATGGTAAAAATATTCGTCCCTAAAACACCCCACATGCACCTTTTTGCCAATAAATGAAACATATCTTAAAACTATTGCAAAACAATTGCAGTCACATACCATAATTGTTTCTATTTTGTATAATAACTGTTTTGGTGAGGGAGCTCATAGAAGATTAAATACTTGATTTCTGAGTTCTTTTACCACCACTTTGAACAATTGTGACTTGGCAAGTTTCTCTCAAACTAATCATTTCACATCAAACCACTCTAAATGGATTTGCTTTTACATCTTAAGGCTTCAATTATGCAAATGTTGCTGACGAATAATAGGTGGAAATGCACTTCAACATACCACCATCTGATCTACAGAATGCTAACTTGCATTGTACAGTTTTGCTGTCTTTTTGGTAGATACATTTCCATACAGCTCTACCTAGGTGTTGCAGTTTCTCTTAATGCAAGATGAAGTGTCAGTTGCATGTGTCCTGACAGTCCCAGCAGCTCTGTGTTGGAATAACGTACAAGATAATAAATGTTCCAAACTGCATATTATGTTTTTATTCAGACATCAGGTACATAAATGCTAAGATGATTTCAGCTTTACCTATCTTTAGTGTTTGCTTGATGCGGGTAGTCTGGGAAGTAACAGAAGATGTTGTGTTGTAGAGCTCCATTGGGGGGCACTGTTGTAAAATACCACAAGTGCAGTTTTAATTATGCACATGTTTAAGGGCACAGACGACACATTGTGCAGTATTTTGATTTTTCCATCTCTAAAGTTGCAGTTTGGTTGTGCCTTGTTTTAGGCATGATGTGGTAATGCAGACTAAGATGAAGAATAAAAGCCTCCAGAGGGATAGTAGTTAGAACTGAATGTAGAACTATTTGGCATTTTTGCTTGCACACAATTGAACCTCTGTATTTGACCTCCACATTTAACCTAACTGTGCAGTGAAACACCCACATACACACAAACTAGTGAGCACATTGGCCTAGAACGGTAGGCAGGGTAGCTGCTTGGGATTACATACTCTGCACAAGGGCACTTCAGTCACATCCTGTCAGTTTAGGGGACTAAACCAGTGACCTTCCGGCCACAAGGCTGGTTCCTTAACCTCCAGCCCACGTCTGACTGCATGTAGAGTCAGACATGTGAGTGTCCCACTGTGCATCTTTATAGAGGTACCCTGCTGAATGCACACTAGCTTGAAGATAAAGATACAAACTGAAAATACATAAGAGTAACAAGGCTGACAACCCTTTGGCACTGTAGGTGTGTAATAAATTGTCATTCTCATCTTTAAATTCCATCCGTGTAAACACAGAAGACTAAGCTAAATTTGGCGCAGTCTGACTTGTCCAGATAAATTGTCCAGATTTAACAGATTAGTCTACACCTCTGGGAGTTTCACAAACCAATCATTTCAACAGTGCTCGCCTGAGTGCACTAATCAACTCTTTAATTCTCCTGCTAATGCTCTGAATATCCAGGGCTGATTGAATTCGGGCCATTTAGATGATACTGAACCAGGTCGGTACACACAAACGAAGACAGTATGGGAATGAATCTTAAAGGTAAAAGAAGTAGAAATGGTATGCAGTTAGAGAGTGCCTAAGCTGAATATTTGCACAGGGGAGGGCAAAGAACATTCTTCCACATTATTTGAATACAGCAACAACACTTTACATGTGTGAACATTTCATGATCCACAATTACTTACAAATTACAGTCACATAACCTTAAATTCTAAGTGCATTCATATTGCCTTTTTTGGACAGTGACAGTTTGTAACTTCCTAAGAGTAATTGAATAATTTGCCACAACGAACTGGTTTGGTCATGTTTTAAATAGTCTTTTGTCTCAGCTTCACCCTACAAGATGTGAATTCTCTATGAAGTGGTGACCCTGAATAAAAAAACTGAAATGAAATGCAGAGCTGTAGATGCAAGAACCAAATTTCCAGTAACAGCATATTTTGTGGTATTTGAGTAGCCTGAGTGTCTGAGTTAGTACTGGAGCGATTATGTGTCTGGAGAGCATTAACACAGTTTTCCTGCCAGACTCCCGCCAGTCTGAGCTTTTCAGAGTCGCATTCAGATGAAAAGAAAATGTTTGTTATTTTGTCAGTCTTATACTGACTTAGCAATTTAACCATACAGTTTTGTGTGCTGTCTTGTCTAGACTGTGTCACCAACGTTAACTGTACACAGTCAAGGTCATTCCAAAAAAAGAAAATCCCAGTGCAGCTCAATAGACTTTACCTAAAAAAGTCTCAGTCAAGTTGAGTATTCTGTGTTCTTTGCCTCACTTTGCACTTGGTTATCTGTAATATCATAGCACAATCTGGATGTTCAGGACATTGTATTCTGGTGGGCTGCAGGCAGTGGAAGGGGCAGTGAATTCTGTTTCTGCAGAAAAACAGATTGTCCCTCTGGGCTTGTGTCATGTGTTTGAAGAGCTCTGTGGATTAACACTGTTACTGACAAAGATCTCAATTTACTGAATACCGTAATACATGGGCTTGTTTAATTCGGAAGCTTATTTAGGCCTCCTTATATGGCCAAATAAAAGGAATGCATGTTTGATCCACATAAGCGCTGAATTTGAAGATGCCACAGAATGGAAAACTTTATTTACTTTGGCATAGTTGAATAAGGAGAGTTCAGTACACAGAACTGACATACTGTGAACCTCAAACCCTGTTGTCTTCCTTCTTAGAATACAAGTCCTGCATTTGTAAAAGAAAGTGGTAAAACTGGCAGATTCCAAACGTCCAGACTGTTATGCAATATAAAGTCCTGACTCTACTTACTGTTTCTGTAAGTGATGGAGTATGTGGAGAAGCTTACTATTCCAAGTAGTGAAGAGGATGTCTGCATTTTTCCTACACGTCTTAAGAAATGGAACTGTCAACAGCCAAAGCTGATGTTTATTTTTAAACTAGGCTAAAATTAGCTTCCTATTCGCCAGCTGCTTAATCAAATGTTTCAGTCCACCTTAAATGGTACAGCTTCTTCAGGCGCCATGAATGTAATCGCAGCACAGAAAAGGAGCAGTTTGGGTTAATTCATAGTTGTTAGCTTGCTCTGCACATTTCACAACCATTGCTGTGTGTTTTTATCCACCTTTTGGCAGTTAAAGCTGATCATCTTACACTAAACGTTTATAGTGAGTAACAACTTTAATTTACTTTGTGTTTCTAGTATAAGTAACATTAGCTACTAGTAAGCTAGCTGGTGTAATTAACCAATTATAATAATAATGTACACAGAGGTTTATTCTACTGTCTTGTCTGTGTCTGTTTTGACATGTTGTTTCTGTTGGATCATTGCAGTAACTCACTGTAAACCAACAAATCAGAGCAGAGCATAAATTGTTCATGTATTAATCAAAAAAAAGGAAAACGTTCATTTATTATAGATCCAGATTAAAGGGTGTAAATGGGTGTGTAAACCCACCTCTGGGCAGTTTTCACCCCAACCAAATCACAACCATTGTATGTAGACATTAGAGAACAATATTAAATGCTGAATGAATTGAATGAATGTGTTCTATGGCACCTTGAATGCCAAATTATGTGGCCTTATAAAAGTGATATTTTTGTCTGTATATAGTAAATGACACTGTACTTCAGACCTTGTGTGTTAATAACATATAGCAACAGGTAGTGGTAATCAGTAATACACTTCTTCACTAAGCAGCTAAATATAATTTTAGATGCATGTAGACTTAAATTGTAGTACAAAGTAGGTCAAAATAACACTCAATAATAATTATTTTTTAAGATCTGCCTCTCATTTTGGAAGATTCTGCTTTTCCACAGTATAGTGCTGGTACTACCATCAACACTGTAGGTGAAAAAACACACACAAACATTCCTCATCTTGAGCTGTTTGTTTTGTACATAGACTTAGTCATAACTCGTAGGAACAGAGTGCTCCCCCTGAGTGAGACATCAGGCCACCAGCACACTCACAAACCCCCACTGCTGTTATTCAGCACACTTTTATATATGACACAAACATATGTTTGTTGTCTTCAGGTTATTGGAATAAAGGGTACATGTGCATGGAAACTCACTGTAAGCTGTGTGTTAACATGTTCAACAGTGTTTTGAATTTAAACCAGCCAGGACCCTCCAGCAGGTGCAAACATTTATAATTGTGCCGGTTTGTATTGCAGCACGTGTTGTTTCTGAGCAGTAAGCCTCAGGGTGTAATAAGGTCCGGATTTTAAGGTGTTACCTGTCTTCCTTTTGGCCCATATGTCGACTAACACTTACTTGTCAATAGACACTCATGTTTGTCTTGTTTGGTCGGTAAAGAAGCTTCTTAAAACAAAGATGTGTTTCAGGCTCA
This sequence comes from Megaleporinus macrocephalus, assembly GCA_021613375.1. Taxonomy (NCBI): domain Eukaryota; kingdom Metazoa; phylum Chordata; class Actinopteri; order Characiformes; family Anostomidae; genus Megaleporinus; species Megaleporinus macrocephalus. The sequence continues at coordinate 14,867,799 of CM038716.1, forward strand.
CTTCAGTAAATCAACTACAACAGAACAATGCAGCCTGCAGATCAGACCACAAGGTATACTTTTTTTGTGTTAGTAGTATGTACTCGATCCTGTATGTATTTCCAAATGTTTCTGATTCTGCTTCGAGCAAACTCTTAAGCAAAAAAAAAGAGAGATTTAACTGCCCACACCAGTTGATCATCTGCGCTGACCTATGACGGACGCAGATTTAATTATTCATGCTCTTCTGTTCGCTCGTGTCATTTTGGCAATGGCGTTCATCGCTGACTCTCCACTTCACTGAACTATGAAGAAACAGTCCGAGACGAGGAGCTGAAGAGAGGAGAGCATCGCTGCGTGTCGGTAGGAACAGGTGTCGGAGGAGAGTGAAGGAGAGGGGCTGAGTTGCGCTTTGTTTTAAGAGAGCTGCTTTTCTAACGAGGCTGACCATCATGCCCAGCATGCGGCAGTCCTACAACGTGACCGTCCCAGAGGACCCCCCGGCCGCTTCTTTCCCCTTTCTGAAGCAGGACGTGCGGCGGAAAACGTCTGCTGTGTCGGGTTCCGTGTTGGTGTCCACGTTCGTGGGGCTCCTGATAAATCAAGCCAAGGTATGAACGACCTGTATGGTCAGAAACAGGCGACAGGGAAGATGAATATAAACAGAACTGTGACTAAGTGAGTGGAAAGCTTTGGAAAGCGCGCAGCTTCTCGTGTCATTGGCATTGCATGCTCTCTCCATCACTAAGCCCTCTCTAAGCTTTTCTAAGGGATCACAATTCCCACCGGTTTCTGGTTATATAACAGCAAATTAAGCCCACTCTCTCAGAGTCCAGTGCACTGATGATACGCCTTGCGTGTCTTTATTGTGGGGTTTGATTTGATTTACAAAGCAGTTATTATGTTACTGGAAACGGGAGAATAGTTTTAGGGGCTGCTGATGTTGAGTGTCTCTGTCCATCTCTCTAGACTACATGACAGAATCCTGAATTCACTGTAATAATGTATGCAGATCAAGGACAGCAAACTGTATGACTCATGACATGTGAGGGAGTCCTGCGCAGCTGTCCAGTGTTATGTAATGTGCAGAAATCTCATTAGACCTCTCTTTAATGCTGCGGAGGCTGCCACAGGGCCCACCGCTCACGACCTGCCTTTATTCCTAAGCATTTCTCTTTTGCTTTCCGTAACCAGTTCCTGGGTATCCACAGTGCTTCCACACTGAGCCGCAGGAGTTCTCAGAAGGCTTTCAGCAAACAAAGCAACAAGTCATGCTTGAGAGTCAGTTGATGCTTGTTTAGAGATGTGGGCTGAGATATATTTAACCTTTTAATTAAATGCTGGAAAATATACTTTGGAGACTTTGATTACAGCAGAAAAGGTGGCTGTGAAAAGTTAGAAACGGTGAACAGCCAAATCTTCAAAATCAAAAATTGTCTTTGTTTAATTCATGCGCCAGAGCTTGCAAGGATTGTTTAATTTTTTATTATTAAGCGAAGAACGCTAATAGCTCATAGTGCAGACATGGGCCGATGACTGACTTTATTGCATATTGTGATAGTTCAAAAAGTTATTTAAGGTGCCAATATTAGGTAAATTACCCTACTTCACCAATGACTATACACAAACATGCTTTAAACTCCACTTGGAACTATTATAACGTGACTCATGATCTATGACTCATTCGGGCACAGAATGATAATTACATGCAAATGTTGTGACACTCCAGTACATGTGACCTGCAGTTCAGCAGAGAGTGAAATAAACAACCTTGTACAGAAGTGCTTTTCCAGGGGGGCAACGAAATGATCATATTAAACCACTGGATGTCAACATTTTTACATGTCTGTGCTGAATATAGTTGTCCTTACAAATTAGTGTTAGAAGGTAGTTGGTCATTATACAGTAATTATAGTTACATCAGGGCAAATGCATGAAAATGTATGTATGTGCTACTACAGTACTGAATTTTGTTTACAATGATATTTAATGTGATAGGTCTATTATTGTCCAATGTTATAGCATGAAGAATGCTAATAGTAAACAGTGTCCTGCTACACTGCATTCTTTGATTCTTTAAAGCAAAAGAAAATTTTGTTTTTAAGTGCAAACTCGTTCATCTGCTTTGTCCTTTTGAATCTGCCTCCTGCCTCCTCTCTCTCTGCTAACTACTAGTAGCTCTCTGTCCTGGCCCTTCAGTGTGACAGCTAATAACTGAGTGTGAGGAGCCCACTGGCCAGTTTGTTTACGATCTTCTGGCTGGACAGGACGCAGTGTTCTACAGCACTGTCCGATGTTCTGCCAGCCCACTGTGGAGGTGATGGAGCGAAGAGGAAGTGAGATACTCAACACAGGAGTCAGAGTCCTAGTAAAGTTTAGTGTGGAGGCAGTGACTCTACATTTCAAGAACAAATGAATTAAGAAACACGTAGAAATGTTGTTATTGGGTGTTGAAGTGGAATACTGTTAAAACACAGCACTATCAAGCGGAGGAGAGATCAAATCTAAGGAAGTGCCATTTACCTGCATTCCCAGAGGAAGTGAGGTACTATCTCTCTTCCTCAGGGAGCGGTGTACTGATTCTGTCAGGTATCCAGAGTCACACTGGTTAACCCTTTCCTTCCTCTGACTGATGGTAATAAATGGTCTAAGCTGTGTTTAATAAACATAAAGTGTGGTATAGTTCAGAGACCAAACTGACATCCATTTGTACTTCTAAGTAATTGTTGCCCCCCCTTTTGCCCTGTACTTCTATGGTCAGGACCCCCTCAGAGCAGGTATTAGTGGTGTATCATTCTCAGTGCGCCAGTGACATTGACGTGATGATGAGGTGTCAGTGTGTTGTGCTGGTATGAGACACAGCAATGCTGCTGAAGTTTAACAGCATGTTTCACTGCCCAGATTCCAAGTCTTCTGAACTTTTTCAAGTTCATTCAGTTTTACTTAATTTTCTGGTAGTGGTAAATGCAGCTTGAAATACATTGCTTGGAAATGGTTGGGAACAATGAACTAGGAGTATAAGAAAAACTGTACACTGTTAACGTGAAAATCATCTACCACTGTAGTAGAGCAGAAGCCCGAATACAGGTCAGTGGATGAAGCTGTGAAGACTTGTACACTGCACTGCTTAATCTTATCTTTTGATCTGAAGCTATGGTCCACAGTGTACACTGAGGGAGCCAGTTATAAAAGCAGGATTAGTTTCCCTCACCTCCCTGTATTAGGGACAGCAGTGCACAGTGACCCACTTCCATCTTTGTCAGCAGTCAGACAGAAAGTGAGAGCAATGAAAAAAGACAAGAGGCTGAATTGGTGTCTTTTCCTGGTCACGTTTTTACCATCCATTTGACAAACTCAGTTAGGCCTTGTCCCTGGGGCAGTCCTCTGCAATTGGTCCTGTCTCCTCTGATGACAGAAGATGCTAATAAATTAGAATGGAGCTCTTTTAACAGTGATTGTAACTGGCAAAACATGAAAACCCCAAACAAGATGGTCTTAAACTGATTCTGATTACTTCAGGAGCGTCTCTGGTAGGTCTAATTTGTAATGTCTAATATCTCCTCACTTCATCCCTCTTTTACTGCTTCTTAAGACATTATTGAAGAAGATTATTCTGATTCCTACTAATTGGCTCGTTTGATGTAGTCGTGATCTTTTTCAATAGGAGCAAACTTGTGACAAGTTGATTAGCTAATACGGAATGATTAGCTGCAGGGTTATTCTGGCTTTTCACACTGCCTTGAAAAATGGCCTAAGCAGGCAACATTGACCTCTTACGCACCGTCCAGAAAGTCCTAAAAAACCCACTCGAATCTCAAATCTTACTGCAGTCATCTAAAGCTGGATGCACTCTGGGCCCGAAAGCATCAGGGTTATCATTTCCTCTTAATGTCAAAAGTTATACTGAATATATCAGTTTTACTGGTATCAGTGACGTTTTTGGGAATCCAACCCCTGACTAATTGTCTAAAGCTGGACCTAATCTAAAAATATTAATTGATGTTTTCAAAGCAATTAAAGATGCATATGCTCCACTGTACAGTATCTCTGTGGGAGGGAGCTACAGTGCAGTACAGTACAGGAGTTTGACTTTAGGGCTCCTACAGTTCCTTTGTGGAACATAATGTATGTTCCTATGTTCCTATAGTTAGTGGCTGTAAAAATAGAGCTGAGGAAGCTGTCAGGATGGCTCCCACCCACCAGCTGCTGATATGGGATCAGTGTTGCCGCTAGTACAACAAATCAACCAATGAGCACACAGCCAGTGTAAGAGGATGCTATTTTTGGCAGCGGTGATATTACTCAGCAGAGCACGACAAACTGTGGCGAAGTGGCCGCTCTTAAAATGACGGGACATAACAGGCAGGTTTCCAATAGCAGCATTATCAGAGCGGGACACTGCGGGTCCATTGCACAGCTGTTCAATGGAACATTGAGTGCCAAACCGCAAAAGCTTTGGTGTACATTCGTGTGCAGGGGCACTTAATATTTTCAATGGAATTTTGGCAAAACAAGGATTTCGATAATCCCCCGTTAATTAAGCTGTTATTAGTTTCTGGTGTTGTTGTAACGTGCACAGATGGTGGGCGCTCGCATAGTAACAGTGAAATGCCTGTTCCCTTATATTTGCTGAAAACTTCAAGACGCACAAAGTTCCTGATGTTCATTAGTCCAGACACTCGATGTCCAAGTGAGGCCTACTGACCAGCGTCACAGTCACCCTACTGTTTGATTGAGTTGCAGCTCAGAGTGGATCATGTTTCCTCTCCTGTGCTTCAGTGCTCCAGAAAAACAACACAGTGTCAAGTGTCGAGCCTGTCTCCTCCATTAATGTCTTCTGCCTAACCAGTTCTACATACAGTACAGGTTAACTTTTTAAATTCTTAGACTTAACATTATAGAGTAATTAGTCAAATAAAGTCAAGTAGGAGTGTAACAATCTTTCATAAAGTCATTATATTACAATACAAAGCTGTAACAATGTGCAGCGTGGAGGTAAGACAATGCATAGTGCAGAATGGATATTCTAGTAATTATATTATGGTTATAAAATTTGTAAATGATCATCAACAATCAACATCTCACTCCAGTACTCCTCCTGCCTCTTGGCTCCAGTGTCATTAGAAAGCAACAACATTATTATAGTCATAATATTCCTTCATTCAAATTTTGTTTGAATCACAAGAACACCGAATTGTGGAACCAGTAATGTGAATCTGGTTGAATCATGAGTTAAAATCATGAAGAACTGCAGTTTGGGCCTGTGTGGAGACCTAGGGTTTAAGTGGTTGATGAAAATCCACACAACACCCTGTATTAACATGTAATTCATGACCGACTCATACCTAAATATAAGTCAGACATATTTTATTGATTATTATTGTATTTCTATACAAAGTGCAAGAAGGCACTAAGTTTAGCCTTTTGTTATATCCATATTTCTCTGTTTATCTTCTCACCTGTTGTTAACACTTATTGGACACTTTTTTGCTTACATGGCAGTCCGTCAGCATTGAAAACGCATTCCATTTACACTTGTGTCCAATGTGGTCAAGATCCACCTCTGACCCCCTCTAAAGTGAGTGATCTGATTGTAATCACTCTGTGTCCTGGGTGTGTACCTAGTGGAATTCAAATGTGACCTGATTACCAGAAAATGCAGGTTACTGCAAGGTGTAAACAGCCTCTATGCTGAAAAGTGCCTTGTTTATTTCTGCCTAAGGGATCGCTGTGCTGTTACCAACTAACCAATGAGTTGTGTTTTTATTTTTTTACAGAACTCCAAGAGTGCCCAAGGCCTGGTGGGCCTGAAGAATTTGGGAAATACAGTGAGTACACGACTGACCCAACTTTTCCATAGTTAATAAACAATAGAAAAGTGCTGCTGTTGGAACATATAATATCTCCAGACATGTAACTGTAAATAAAAAAACTTAATAGAAATATTAATTTCATAGATAATTTAATAGAAAAAATATTTACTCCAAGTCAATGGTTTTGGACCATTTCTATCAGTCCATCCATTCATCATGAGATATTGAAACAATGTCAAGGTGGATTTAAAATTGTGTCCAAAAACCGACAAACCAGGAAAATGGAGATATGAAGTTTCAACAGTGACCATATCAACATCTGTTCGCTCACTATGGAATTCTGAGAAGTATGGAACCATCTTAATGCCATACATTAGCTAATAACATCTGTCTCCCTAGTTTATTCTTGTCATTCACTGAACACAGAGAATGTCTGATACGCTCGAAATAGAATCTGTTTAATCTGTCATATCTCTCGTCTTCTGGTCGCGACAAATCCTACAGTTCACAGAAGAAGTGTTTTGATATCACTTTCACATTCCTCCTGGTCCGTCCACTTGATGGGATTATTTGTCATGCTATCTCTTTGCGCTGAACATTCAGTTAGGAGGCTTTTGCCAGGCAACAGTAATCGAGCAGTCCAAAAATAAATCATTACACATTAGATGGCAAACTGGTGCGAGCTGGTGCTCTGGCGGCTCCTACAGCTCTTACTGAACTGAACTGTGAAGAGCGGTGGAGGGAGCTTCAGCCTGCCCCGTCACTTTTCATGCCAGTACGTGTGGAAGTTTTTGAACTCACTTCTCTTTGTCTCTTTTTGCAGTGCTTTATGAACTCCATCCTCCAGTGTCTTAGCAACACACACAGCCTGCGAGACTACTGTCTGCACAACTCCCACCGCCGAGACCTCAACAACAACAGTCGCACAAACACTGCACTCATGGAGGGTGAGGGCCTTTGCCATTAGCAGGGTTTTTGGACTTCCTTATTTCGTTCAGTACCTCCTTCTGTTCTAACTCAGGCATGTTCAAAGCATTCTTCTGTCCCTTTGATCTCAGAATTTGCCAAGCTCATTCAGACGATGTGGACGTCGTCCGGCAGTGAAGCGGTCAGCCCCTCCGAGTTCAAAACGCAAATCCAGCGATATGCCCCCAGATTTGTGGGCTACAAGTAAGCTTTGGCACATTCTTAGCTGCGAAAAATGAAAACAAAAAACCAAGAACGATATTTTTCACAGGACTCCAACTTCCAGAGTGAAGTTCTAAAGTGTTTCTAAACTGATTGTATCTGATTTGTTATGTTTTTATTTGAAATGGCCTACTACACACACAATGTGCTTCTTTAAAAGGATAGCATTACTTATTCATGTATACTGTTCTAACTACCTAGAGAACAGGATCTAACTGTAGATCTGTAACTGTATTAACCAGTTAAGCACTTTTTGTTAACCAACAAGCTTCCACATAACTTTGTTTCTGTTCTCAGTTAAAAAGTGATGTTAATTTTCTATTTTCATTTTCATTCACTGTACAACTTCTCCTCAGCAGTCTATTGGTTTGTTGCTTTGTAGTTTGTTACCCAGCCCAGTTCCTTGCTGGAGCCATGGCCAGTGCTGAAAGATATTCTGTGTGTTGTTCAGCCAACAGGACGCTCAGGAGTTTCTGCGCTTCCTGCTTGACGGCCTGCACAATGAGGTGAACAGGGTCACAGTCCGGCCACGAGCAACCACAGAAGACTTTGACCATTTGCCGTAAGTTTGTGTATATGTGTGTGATCTTTCCATAGTGAGTGTCTGGAGTGGAGCCAGGTGTGTGTTTACTGATGCGTGTGCCATAGGGCATCGTGCAGCAGCACGTGCGCTGTGTGGTCCAGCGCAACTTTGTTTTTGCAGCAAAGGATGTATATAACCATAAGTGCCATTTCACAGTCTGTTTTATTCTCCTACAGTGATGAGGAGAAAGGGAAGAAGATGTGGAGCAAGTACCTGGAAAGGGAGGACAGTAAAATTGTAGGTATGTATTTACACCGAGAATGTCTCTCTGGATTTTGGGAAAAATGTATATCGCGGCTGTCCAATGAAAAACATGTATGTATCTACGTTTTTGTTGATTTTGAGTTTTCTACATCATTTGAATCCGCCAGTGGTCATTTACGTTGCATGAAAATTTCATGATGAATGAACCAATAGAAGTGCTCCAAAATAGCTTGGAAAAATTCTGGTTCCATTGACGTACATGAAAAATAAAGTATGTTTTTGGTCTCTCCTGTAAAGTTGTTTTTCATTGGACAGCGACGATATGTAGGAATGACAGATTTCAATAAGATGTTATTAAATGATAAATTACTTCCTGCAAAGTTGATCTTCACTTTTGAAGCATTTATTCTTGATTTAAATTCCTAGATTTATTACTCTTAAAACTTAATATACACAACATTATAGCATTATTATACATCATATAAAGCTCCAGTTCTTATTCTGCAAACATCTAAAATTTCTACATAGTGTTATTAGTAATTGTGTATCTGCAGCTAGATTGGCTATATATTGCTGAAACGCTTAGTTCCATCCAACTGATTGTAATAAAATGCTTTACATGATAGAATTTACTGCAAAAAAAAGTTTTGCTTTTTCAATAAAAAGTTATAATTGACGTGTAAATGTACCTTTGACTTCCCTGACTTACTCATATCCTACTAAAAAAGAGAAATGCTCATATTTGTATTTCACTGTACATATACACTGATGAGCCTAAACAGTATGACTAATATGTTGTTGGTCCTCTATGCCCAACTTAGACTGGCATGGACTAAATAAGACGGTGTCCTGTGGTATCTGGCATCTAAACTTTAGCAGCAGCTCCTTTGAGCAGTGAAAATTGCGAGTTGTTCTTGGAACATGTTGTTCCAGCAGATCCCAGAGAGAGACCAGTCTGAATTTTTGTTACCTTCATCAAACCCTTCCTGAACAACATGGCCAGTGTAGCAGTGTGCATTGTGGAACTCATCAGACCAGTTCCAATTCTGAGGCTTGCATACTCATTGTAGGTGTTATCGACAGTGGACAGGGGTTGTTCGCTTTAGCAGTGTGACTGGTCTGTAGTCCCATAGGGTCACGGTGAGATGCACTTTATGTTGTGACTCATTCCTCCCATTACCAGCATTAAAAATTTCTATGCTGCAGCAGCACTTCTGTCAGGACCAGACGGGATAGTCTTTTTTGCCCTTGCGCATCAGTGAACCTGTCACAGGGTTATGTTTCGATTCTCTTCGGCCCATTGTCAGTCAGTGCTTAATGCTGCTGACCTGGAGCACCTCACAAGCCGTGCCACTTTGAAGATGTTTTAACCCAGTCGTCTGACCATAATGATTTAGCTCATCAAAATCTATGACTGCCCATCCTCCAGCCATAAAGAACAGATCCTGACACGCACTGTTGTTAATAATACTACAGATAATCAGCGTTATTTGCTTCATCTGTTAATGTTCAGAATGTTTTGCTCATCAGGTTATATCCCTACAGTTTGTAACTGATATGAGTGATTCCTGTTTCAAGATTCTTATCTGCTGATATCAGTCCGATACCACTACCTTCTATCAATCTTGTGCCATGTAGTATATATAAACACATACTTGTCAACATACTTTCATATAGGGTTTTTGATCACGTCATGCCTAACGTTTGTGTGTGTGTTCAGACTTGTTTGTAGGGCAGCTGAAGAGCTCTTTGACATGCACTGAATGTGGCTACTGTTCCACTGTGTTCGATCCCTTCTGGGATCTTTCCTTACCAATCGCCAAGGTCAGTTCTGCTCAGCCAATCCTACACACACTCCCTCTCAGTGATGTCTTCAGTAATGTATATGGTAGAGTGAGAGAAAGTGAGTGGTATTAACAATGTCCATTTCGCTCAGAAGGGCTATGGAGAGGTCAGTCTGATGGACTGCATGCGGCTTTTCACTAAAGAAGATGTGCTGGATGGAGATGAGAAACCGGTGAGCCACAGATCACTTTCTGGATAATAAACTTCCAGAAAGCTCATGTTTGTTAGATGTATAGAGTCAATTTTGCTAAAAGGCTTCTCTCTTTCTCTTTCAGACATGTTACAGATGTAAAGCCAGAAGAAGATGTACTAAGAAGTTCACAGTTCAGAGGTTCCCTAAAATCTTAGTGCTACGTATCCTACCTTGAGTTTTGTTTTGCAAATATAGTATTACCATTTCTATAATGTGAAGGGTAGCTACTGTTTTTGATTGTTGTATAAAAATGGGACCTTTATCTTTATATTTTTCCCCTGTTCCTGTTACTATTGTATACAGTTGTATGTAGCAAAAACGGTCATCATTCATTTGTTCATGAAAAATTTTCCAACCTTTGTTTTCTTAGAGTTCATGTGGCACTGTGCCTGTAGGAGTGATACATGTAAATGGCCTCTGTGCTGCCCTGTAGTGTATCTTATTAAACAAGCAGTCTGGGCTGAAGGACTGCTTTTAACTCTAGCCTGAATGGGCGGGGCTAAACTAAGAAGTGAGGTACTTAATTGGACTAAAACAGGGAAATCAGTGCACCAGTAGTACATTTCTAACCTTTAATATTGTTTGTATACTAGATGAAACAAGGTTTCCCATGATATTTAATGTTTTTTATCAGGTTCCCAGAAGTATTACATCAGTGTATGTGTCTTTTTGTGTTTGTTTGTTAGTGTCTGCTGTGTGTTGGTAGGATTGTGTTTTTCCTTGATTCAGTCATTTAGATCTGAAGCGGTTCTCAGAAGCTCGAGTCAGATCCAGCAAGCTGTCCACTTTTGTCAACTTCCCTATGAAGGACCTGGACCTCAGGGAGTTTGCCTCCGACAGAAGCAGTTAGTACTGTTGTGTGTTAGACCCACAAATAGATACAAATATAGAAACAGTCATTCTCTGTTTCTGTCAGCCTTTTAAAGCATAACAGCGGACTCTAATATCTGTTCCTCTGCTCTTGTCTATAGGTAGTGCAGTCTATAATCTGTATGCAGTCTCCAATCACTCCGGCACTACCATGGGGGGACATTACACAGCGTACTGCTGCAATCCTGCCACAGGGGAATGGTACACGTATAATGACTCCAGGTACTCTTTATACATTTGACTCTTACTCAGGCTCTTCCTGCTACATGTTCTGACTCTACACCGCTTCTTCAACTGACATCGGTTTTGTCATATCAGTTTGAGCTTTAGTCTGATCCTAAAACTCAGACCAAGGTAGAAGACACTGGTAGACCTGATCCACCTTTGCAAGCTAGACTGAAGCAGAATGTTTCAGTGGTGCGTTTTTAGTGGTAACATTTTTAGCTCCCTGTGCATTGTGTGAGGGTGTGCTAAGCTTGTTGGTAGGCAGGCAATTAGTATTGTGTTATGAGATGATGTCATAACAAATAAAAGTGCTGGAATTCCAACAAGGCTTTTCAGAAACAAAAGTTCGTTGGGATAAAGTTTTTTCCTCTGGCATGTGGAGAAAAAGCTACTAACACACCTTCGGAAGGGGAAAACACAGAAAAACAATGCGATTCTGCTAATGTTCTTATCTACAAAAGACTAATGTGGCCCTGGTTTAACTCTTTTGTCCACTATTGTCCATGATTCCAATCTTCATAAAAGGGTTTGGTCCTCAAAATGTAGCCTCATATTGTCAGTGGCTTCAAGAAAGACTCCTCATGAAGCTCTTGTGCTGCATGCTGCCAGCTCCTCTTCTTCCAGCCATCATTGTTTTCTTTTCTATCTCGCTTGCTGAACCGCCCCCTCTCTCCTCCTACTCGATCTCTCTGTGAACACTTTCTTTAAAACTGCTGTAGCTTCAACACAACTTCTTTTCTGTGGACACGATTTGTTGGAGCTTTTAAGGCAATAAACACAAATTTACATTAAGGCTAATGTAGCTAATGTAGCTATGAAGCTGCATCCCTAAATCATCACACATTCGCCTCCGACCAGTCTGATTTAAGTAATCTCAAATTGACTGGCTTGTTTCTGACACCTCTACAGGGGCATGTTTCCAGACACTTGGAGTGCACAATTTACATGTATTTACTGGAGTAAACATACTGGAAAATATCTGTATTAAATTTAGCATTCATACAGCAATTGTGCAATGCAGTGTGTAGAACTGTGTTCTCTATAGATGATGTGAACCTATTTTCACATAGCTCCAGTGCAAAAAAAGAACTAATGACACAAACTTCAAACTTTAAAATACTTGTTACAGACTAATATCCAAATACCTGTTTCATAATTAATCGTAATAGTATGTTTACTAAATACTAAATTACTAAAATACACTGTTCCAAATATAGATAGCAGAAGACGGCACCGTATTAATGTAGGTATAATGTGTTAACGGTTAATTGTGTTTTAACCGTTGATCGCACGATTGAACTGAAATCACCCTCCAGTGTAAGGCTAGATTTTGGAATCTGTACCACTGTGTAGCCCACCAAGCCAAGACAAATATCCCTGTATTTAGATTAACATTGGACCAACCAATCCACCCTTTACAATTCTCATCCAGCAACATCTCCCCACCACCCAGGAGCTATTATATACACTACAAAACACCTAATGCAAAACCTTTGAATAAAGCAGGCTGTGTGACTAGTGCAGAACGATACATATTAATATATGTATCAACAAATTTGTGGTCCAATTTATTTTAAATATTCAGTAAATAGGACATTATAGAATCAGCTTGTTCTGACATATGATTTATTTCAAAATAACCCAAATATTTAACTTTCAAGTTACTTGCTGAACATTCTAAGACTAACTGTATTGCTGATTCCTGAAACTGTAGCCTGTTTTCTCATCTGTCTGTTCTGCTTCTCTATTCTGCTGCTGTGCTTCCTGCAGTGCATACAAGCTAATTCACTACTGGTGATGTTTTCATAGGATTTTAGGCTGAAATTCTACTTATAAGTTAATATATCCTCCCATTTTATGTTTACTTCTGCTAGCTAACAAAATAATTCTATCTTATGTGTAACTCAGCTACAACAAAATAGTTCTATCTTATGTGTAACTCAGCTACAACACAATAGTTATATCTTATGTATAACTCAGCTACAACAAAATAGTTATATCTTATGTATAACTTAGCTACAACACAATAGTTATATCTAATGTATAACTCAGCTACAACAAAATAGTTATATCTTAGGTATAACTTAGCTACAACACAATAGTTATATCTAATGTATAACTCAGCTACAACAAAATAGTTATATCTTATGTATAACCTAGCTACAACAAAATAGTTAAATCTTATGTATAACTTAGCTAAAACAAAATAGTTATGTCTTATGTATAACTTAGCTAAAACAAAATAGTTCTATCTCATGTATAACTCAGCTACAACACAATAGTTATATCTTATGTATAACTCAGCTACAACAAAATAGTTATATCTTATGTATAACTTAGCTACATCAAAATAGTTATATCTTATGTATAACTTAGCTACAACAAAATAGTTATATCTCATGTATAACTCAGCTACAACACAATAGTTATATTTTATGTATAACTCAGCTACAACAAAATAGTTATATCTTATGTATAACTTGGCTAAAACAAAATAGTTATATCTTATGTATAACTTAGCTACAACAAAATAGTTATATCTTATGTATAACTCAGCCACAACAAAATAGTTATATCTTATGTGTAACTTAGCTACAACAAAATAGTTATATCTTATGTGTAACTTAGCTACAACAAAATAGTTATCTTATGTATAACTCAGCTACAACACAATAGTTATATCTTATGTATAACTCAGCTACAACAAAATAGTTATATCTTATGTATAACTTAGCTACATCAAAATAGTTATATCTTATGTATAACTTAGCTACATCAAAATAGTTATATCTTATGTATAACTTAGCTACAACAAAATAGTTCTATCTCATGTATAACTCAGCTACAACACAATAGTTATATCTTATGTATAACTCAGCTACAACAAAATAGTTATATCTTATGTATAACTTAGCTACATCAAAATAGTTATATCTTATGTATAACTTAGCTACAACAAAATAGTTATATCTCATGTATAACTCAGCTACAACACAATAGTTATATTTTATGTATAACTCAGCTACAACAAAATAGTTATATCTTATGTATAACTTGGCTAAAACAAAATAGTTATATCTTATGTATAACTTAGCTACAACAAAATAATTATATCTTATGTATAACTCAGCCACAACAAAATTGTTATATCTTATGTGTAACTTAGCTACAACAAAATAGTTATATCTTATGTGTAACTTAGCTACAACAAAATAGTTATCTTATGTATAACTCAGCTACAACACAATAGTTATATCTTATGTATAACTCAGCTACAACAAAATAGTTATATCTTATGTATAACTTAGCTACATCAAAATAGTTATATCTTATGTATAACTTAGCTACAACAAAATAGTTATATCTCATGTATAACTCAGCTACAACAAAATAGTTATATCTTATGTATAACTTAGCTACATCAAAATAGTTATATCTTATGTATAACTTAGCTACAACAAAATAGTTCTATCTCATGTATAACTCAGCTACAACACAATAGTTATATCTTATGTATAACTTAGCTACAACAAAATAGTTATATCTCATGTATAACTCAGCTACAACACAATAGTTATATTTTATGTATAACTCAGCTACAACAAAATAGTTATATTTTATGTATAACTCAGCTACAACAAAATAGTTATATCTTATGTATAACTTAGCTACAACAAAATAGTTATATCTTATGTATAACTTAGCTACAACAAAATAGTTATATCTTATGTATAACTTGGCTAAAACAAAATAGTTATATCTTATGTATAACTTAGCTACAACAAAATAGTTATATCTTATGTATAACTCAGCCACAACAAAATAGTTATATCTTATGTGTAACTTAGCTACAACAAAATAGTTATATCTTATGTGTAACTTAGCTACAACAAAATAGTTATCTTATGTATAACTCAGCCACAACAAAATAGTTATATCTTATGTGTAACTTAGCTACAACAAAATAGTTATATCTTATGTATAACTCAGCCACAACAAAATAGTTATATCTTATGTATAACTTAGCTAAAACAAAATAGTTATATCTTATGTATAACTTGGCTAAAACAAAATAGTTATATCTTAGATATAACTCAGTTAAAACAAAATAGTTATATCTTAGGTATAACTCAGCTACAACAAAATAGTTATATCTTATGTATAACTTAGCTACAACAAAATAGTTATATCTTATGTATAACTCAGCTACAACACAATAGTTATATCTTATGTATAACTCAGTTAAAACAAAATAGTTATATCTTAGGTATAACTCAGTTAAAACAAAATAGTTATATCTTAGGTATAACTCAGTTAAAACAAAATAGTTATATCTTATGTATAACTTAGCTACATCAAAATAGTTATATCTTATGTATAACTTAGCTACAACAAAATAGTTCTATCTCATGTATAACTCAGCTACAACACAATAGTTATATCTTATGTATAACTTAGCTACAACAAAATAGTTATATCTTATGTGTAACTTAGCTACAACAAAATAGTTATATCTTATGTGTAACTTAGCTACAACAAAATAGTTATCTTATGTATAACTCAGCCACAACAAAATAGTTATATCTTATGTGTAACTTAGCTACAACAAAATAGTTATATCTTATGTGTAACTTAGCTACAACAAAATAGTTATGTATAACAAAATATCTTATGTATAACTCAGCCACAACAAAATAGTTATATCTTATGTATAACTTAGCTACAACAAAATAGTTATATCTTATGTATAACTTGGCTAAAACAAAATAGTTATATCTTAGATATAACTCAGTTAAAACAAAATAGTTATATCTTAGGTATAACTCAGCTACAACAAAATAGTTATATCTTATGTATAACTTAGCTACATCAAAATAGTTATATCTTATGTATAACTTAGCTACAACAAAATAGTTCTATCTCATGTATAACTCAGCTACAACACAATAGTTATATCTTATGTATAACTCAGCTACAACAAAATAGTTATATCTTATGTATAACTTAGCTACATCAAAATAGTTATATCTTATGTATAACTTAGCTACAACAAAATAGTTATATCTCATGTATAACTCAGCTACAACACAATAGTTATATTTTATGTATAACTCAGCTACAACAAAATAGTTATATCTTATGTATAACTTGGCTAAAACAAAATAGTTATATCTTATGTATAACTTAGCTACAACAAAATAATTATATCTTATGTATAACTCAGCCACAACAAAATTGTTATATCTTATGTGTAACTTAGCTACAACAAAATAGTTATATCTTATGTGTAACTTAGCTACAACAAAATAGTTATCTTATGTATAACTCAGCTACAACACAATAGTTATATCTTATGTATAACTCAGCTACAACAAAATAGTTATATCTTATGTATAACTTAGCTACATCAAAATAGTTATATCTTATGTATAACTTAGCTACAACAAAATAGTTATATCTCATGTATAACTCAGCTACAACAAAATAGTTATATCTTATGTATAACTTAGCTACATCAAAATAGTTATATCTTATGTATAACTTAGCTACAACAAAATAGTTCTATCTCATGTATAACTCAGCTACAACACAATAGTTATATCTTATGTATAACTTAGCTACAACAAAATAGTTCTATCTCATGTATAACTCAGCTACAACACAATAGTTATATCTTATGTATAACTTAGCTACAACAAAATAGTTATATCTTATGTGTAACTTAGCTACAACAAAATAGTTATATCTTATGTGTAACTTAGCTACAACAAAATAGTTATCTTATGTATAACTCAGCCACAACAAAATAGTTATATCTTATGTGTAACTTAGCTACAACAAAATAGTTATATCTTATGTGTAACTTAGCTACAACAAAATAGTTATGTATAACAAAATATCTTATGTATAACTCAGCCACAACAAAATAGTTATATCTTATGTATAACTTAGCTACAACAAAATAGTTATATCTTATGTATAACTTGGCTAAAACAAAATAGTTATATCTTATGTATAACTTAGCTACAACAAAATAGTTATATCTTATGTATAACTCAGCCACAACAAAATAGTTATATCTTATGTGTAACTTAGCTACAACAAAATAGTTATATCTTATGTGTAACTTAGCTACAACAAAATAGTTATCTTATGTATAACTCAGCCACAACAAAATAGTTATATCTTATGTGTAACTTAGCTACAACAAAATAGTTATATCTTATGTATAACTCAGCCACAACAAAATAGTTATATCTTATGTATAACTTAGCTAAAACAAAATAGTTATATCTTATGTATAACTTGGCTAAAACAAAATAGTTATATCTTAGATATAACTCAGTTAAAACAAAATAGTTATATCTTAGGTATAACTCAGCTACAACAAAATAGTTATATCTTATGTATAACTTAGCTACAACAAAATAGTTATATCTTATGTATAACTCAGCTACAACACAATAGTTATATCTTATGTATAACTCAGTTAAAACAAAATAGTTATATCTTAGGTATAACTCAGTTAAAACAAAATAGTTATATCTTAGGTATAACTCAGTTAAAACAAAATAGTTATATCTTATGTATAACTTAGCTACATCAAAATAGTTATATCTTATGTATAACTTAGCTACAACAAAATAGTTCTATCTCATGTATAACTCAGCTACAACACAATAGTTATATCTTATGTATAACTTAGCTACAACAAAATAGTTATATCTTATGTGTAACTTAGCTACAACAAAATAGTTATATCTTATGTGTAACTTAGCTACAACAAAATAGTTATCTTATGTATAACTCAGCCACAACAAAATAGTTATATCTTATGTGTAACTTAGCTACAACAAAATAGTTATATCTTATGTGTAACTTAGCTACAACAAAATAGTTATGTATAACAAAATATCTTATGTATAACTCAGCCACAACAAAATAGTTATATCTTATGTATAACTTAGCTACAACAAAATAGTTATATCTTATGTATAACTTGGCTAAAACAAAATAGTTATATCTTAGATATAACTCAGTTAAAACAAAATAGTTATATCTTAGGTATAACTCAGCTACAACAAAATAGTTATATCTTATGTATAACTTAGCTACAACAAAATAGTTATATCTTATGTATAACTCAGCTACAACACAATAGTTATATCTTATGTATAACTCAGTTAAAACAAAATAGTTATATCTTAGGTATAACTCAGTTAAAACAAAATAGTTATATCTTAGGTATAACTCAGTTAAAACAAAATAGTTATATCTTATGTATAACTTAGCTACAACAAAATAGTTATATCTTATGTATAACTCAGCCACAACAAAATAGTTATATCTTATGTATAACTTAGCTACAACAAAATAGTTATATCTTATGTATAACTCAGCCACAACAAAATAGTTATATCTTATATATAACTTAGCTACAACAAAATAGTTATATCTTATGTATAACTCAGCTACAACAAAATAGTTATATCTTATGTATAACTCAGCTACAACAAAATAGTTATATCTTATATATAACTTAGCTACAACAAAATAGTTATATCTTATCTATAACTTAGCTACAACAAAATAGTTATATCTTATGTATAACTTAGCTACAACACAATAGTTATATATTATGTATAACTTAGCTACAACAAAATAGTTATATCTTATGTATAACTTAGCTACAACAAAATAGTTATATCTTATGTATAACTTAGCTACAACAAAATAGGTACAATTTAGTTTCATGTAGGTTTTAAGCTACTAAAGTTTATAAAATTTTAAAAGCATGTCCAACATTTAAATGACTCATAAAACAGATCTACAGTTCGGACAGGCTATATAGCAACATGCTGTGCTGGAGCAGCTGAGCTTTGGCCTGCGCTGTTATCACACTGTTGCTGCCTACTGGACAGATTTTGAGCTGTGGCAGTAAGCATACATAATGTATGATTATTATTAAATATGAACAATATTGTTTTTAAGGCTGCCCTGCATTAAATATACAAGTAATTCCAGAAAGATATCAAAGGCACAGTATATAAGAGCCCATATGTACAGTATCTCATACAGCATGTTTGTGTTTTTCCTGCAGAGTAACGCTAATGTCCTCCAGCCAGGTGCGCAGCAGCGACGCATACGTGCTGTTTTACGAGCGAGCTGGCCTGTGAGGGCGTGTGGGCTACAAGCGAAGGAGAGGGCAGCAGTCCAGGCCTTTAGTGCTCATCACACACTCCCTCACACACTGCTACTTCTCCTGACCGACAGATAAAGAGACTGTCACCCTCTGCTGGACACCTGAGAGAAATACATGTAATGTCATCAAGTGTACTACTCTGTGTCCAGTTCATTTTCAAGGGGGGAGCAGAAGGTGTGTCCTGATGCCTCTACGTATGCGTGTGTGTGTGACTGCGTGCGTCTGTGTCGGTGTGTGTACGCGTCTGAGGGCAGCTCCTGGGGAGGCACTGTCAGGCAATAAACCCCTCTTGGCTCTGTCTCAGAAGTCTATTGCTATGCACTGCAGCAGATTTTGTCCCAGCTGCGCCTTCTTCTTGTTCAAGATCGCCTCAGTGAAAGGATTTGTTTCATGATGTTTATGAATTGTCAGTTTTATCATTTTTATTTGTATTCCTGACCCTCTGTGGATAGAACTGGTATGAGGCTCCAGCTGCTGGGGCATCAGCAGAACAACAGGATTACAGCCTCCGGGCTGCGACCAGCACCTACCCGCTTCTGTCACAGCCCCACACTCTTCACCTGTCACGCTTTGTTGTTTTTGTGGTTCTTTTCACCTGTCAGTCTCTCCTGATCCGTCTCTTACCTCCTGAGGGCTGGAAAGGGACGAAGCGTCCGTGGAAAGGTCTGCCGAAGTTGTAAGGACGCCCGTGTGGCTGTGTCGTGTTTTTATTCAGTGTGGCTGCTACTGATCTCTGAAACGCTGTGAATGAAAGGACAGTCCAGTCCAGCCGACTATAAATCATGAAATGGTCCTGATCGCGCGGATTGGTTCATCCTTTGATTTCATGCCATTGAACAACTTGGAAAGAATGTTTTGGAAATAAAAAAACACTATATCTGTATATTTTTATATATAATGCAATATAGAGAATGTACTATACAGTGGTGCTGCAAATGACCTGTTACTGTTTTCAGTTGATTCAACAGGAGAAAGAACAGATACTATTTATGCTTACAGGCGACAAAGTAAGATGAGTCACTTTTTAACAGTGGCAGACGAAGTATGTACGAAAAACAATACATTTTAGAAAAACAACCAGCTTTCGCCTCTTTTTTTGGTCTGCCTGTTCTGAATCCAGCGCTCTGAATGCTGAAGCGAGGGAGGCTACATTTCTCTGCTGTTACGTCACTGAATTGTGTTTTATTGATAACCTTAAACTGCTGTCCTTGCCTTTGCCTCACCTGTAGCTTATGACAAGCATGTGGATCCACTTGGCTAACAAACCTTCTTTCCAAACACCGAAGGATTCAAATGTTGTATCCTTCTAGACTTTCAGTCACCCACAATCCTCGCAGCCTTCCTTAAGACTCCTCGATTATGCCTGACCAAGATCATAATCAGTGCTAGTTATGTGTGTCACCCTGCCCATAGATAAACAGTCACTTACTGTTTGATGGATTTCTAAGTGAAAGTAAGTTACACCTCCTCTACAGAGACACGCTTTAATATAATATTGTCATGTTTTTTATTTTAGCAAATACCCAGTAATTATATATGAAAATGTGAAGAACTGTGTTTTCTGTAAAGGTTGTTTTCATTTTCACTTAGAGAGTCAGAGACAAGCATTTCCTTTATTTCATTTCCAGGCATTATAGCAATTACACAAAGACTCAAACACTGTTTAAAGTCAAATGTATCAGTGTTTAATTTTTTTATTGTTTTCTTTTCGGGCACTCTTTTGACACTCTGATGGAGCAATCTGTCAAATTCATACTCCAAACAACATATCACTAGAAAATTCTTAGCTTCACGTCCTCCCTCATCAGTTCTTACCAGAAGAAGACACAATGCAAGCATCAAACTTGGTCCTTTTATTTGCCGAGAGTGTTCCCAGCGGCGGAAAGCAGCTCCAATGTTAACTTAAAACTAAAACTCCTCCGTCTGTCTAATCTTTAAACCAACCAGTTAAAGCCGAGTCCTCCCGACAGAAGCTTCCCTGAAGAGTCACTGACATTATATTTTCCTCCAAACAGCTGCCTGGCAGTAGCAGTCTCTCCCTCATTCATATCTAAAATGACTAAAAGATATTTCGGAGAAGATTAGATACAATGAAAGAGAAAGGCAAACACAAAAAATACTAGATGATAGAAAGATATAAAATAGGCTAACAAATGTGCTAGACCTGCTAGACCACCATAAGTACCACCATTAGATAAACAGGACTTTAAGCTTTGACACTGAGAGAGAGGTCCCACTGATGTTTAAGATCTGAAAACATCTGCAGGTGTTTCTGTCCATCTGTCCCTCTGTAAAAATATAACCCAACACTATCTAAAAACATGTGTAGCTGATAAGAAGCCAAAAGCAAACAGACAAAGAGCTAGAAAACTTCCATTAGAACACTGCAACTGTAAATAAGAGTGTTTTCTGAACTAAGTATCAAAATATAGTGAACAATGTTCACCAGAGTGAATAAGGTCCGATCTGCTGATAACTTTATTCTAAATCTTTAGGATTTAAGGTAAGACATGTAATGTATGAGCATATGTGTAGAAGTCTTATTTAGCCAGCCTGGTGCATCATTTTTAAAACCCACATCACTTTGTTATCCATCTGTATAGGATATAAGCGTAGATGGACAGTGTCTTTCCAGAACTGGAGCCCAGGGGTGCGGTCAGAGTCATGGGTCTTTGTTCTGTAGCAACAAGTCTCCTTTTACTGCCAAAGTATTTCATACAACCACCAAATCTTATGCAGTAAACATGTCCCTGCCTCTTCCCTGCTAGGGTGTGACGAGAAATAGAACTCTTTTATTATTATCTTTCATTATTCTCTTTACTCAGCAATCCATAGTTCACCAGATTCACTCCTCATGGTTGGCTACTGAACGATTGGGTGAGACAGTTTATGAAGTTACTTTGTTTATTACAGTACAATAGTTACAGTTATCTGTGTACATCTGAAGTCCACCATATATACAGGATGCTGTGCGGGAAGCACAGATATGAAGTCTGTACAAACAGAAAGAACTGAGTCTAGCCTCCCTACACAAACAAGATACTCCTTAATCAGGCCAGGTACGTTCACACAATCAATCTGGGTCTTCTCCGTCTCACTTAAACAGACAAAACCGTATTTTCATTTATACACGCTGCTTCCTCCTCACTTCTCAGACATGCTGGCTCTTTAACAGCGCCGCACCAACACATTACAACTTCCACAGAACTGAGACGTGAACTTTGAAACTGTCAGCAAATCAGGGATCAGTCACTGGAGGAAGGCATGGAGGAAGAAGTATTAAGAAGTGACAGCAGTGAGGACTGGGAACTGAGAGAAAGTGAGTGTTCAGGACAGGCTCAAGTAAATGGAACTAAGAAGTCTGGAAGCGTGTGGTAAGTTTATGTGCTACCTAATAAGCTGTGCTGTGTAAGAAGGAGAAGCCCATACAGGAGACTCTATAAAATTGTATTTATTTATTTATTTATTTATTTACTTATTTATTTAGCCTTTATTTATTTATGAAACTCATTTCAACAGAGCCAATCTGGCATATAAGTGTGAAAAGCAAATACAAAATAAATTACACATTCTCTACAGAGACCACCCTTCTGCAGATTAGTAGACTATTTCTATTTGTCTTCTGAGTTTATATATTGGAAAAATCAAAACACCAAATATGCTGTAACCTCTGTGCTGGCCACAGTTACTTCTTCTGTGTAGTAACTGTGTTCTCTGTATTAACATGTCTTCACTTCTTTTCACCAAAGATGTCAAAAGTATTCACACTCATTACTCAGGTAGAAGTATAGATACTAGGGTTTAAAAATACTTCTGTAGAAGTTGAATTATCAACTCAGGCTTTATACTCCAGTAAAAGTGCAAAAGTACTGCTTTCGAAACTACTTAAAGTATAAAAGTAAAAGTAATGTAAGGAAAAAAAATGTAATTAAGTATAAAAGCTTAGGCCACAACACAGGGGTCTATAGTACACTAACCCACCTCCCCAAAAAATCATTCTTCCAAAATTCATGACTATAATGTTATATTAAAATGTTAATGTTGATAAATTTGGGATGCACTAGGCTTCCTGTTTCAGTCTCATATACGCCCATTGAACATGAATGTAGTTTAGTTCAATGTAAATATATTAAAGAAGCATTAACATGTGTTTCATGGAGCAGAAGATATGATGACTGGTTGCTTAAAAGTATTGTAATGCTGTAGTTAAACTTTAAAGGCATGTTATTAATAATCTCTACTGGAATGTAGATGTACATGAATGAAAACAAGCCTAAATGTAATAGGAGTAACGAGACGAGTAACGAGTTTTAAGAAGAATTAAAAAGTCAGCTGAAAAATAATTACTCCAGTAAAGTGTAAATAACCAAAATTTGTACTTTGCACTTTGACACCTCTGCTTTTCACTTACACTGCATTTGGGATGGTTCACTGTCATTTGTTAAA
Source organism: Megaleporinus macrocephalus (assembly GCA_021613375.1). Taxonomy (NCBI): domain Eukaryota; kingdom Metazoa; phylum Chordata; class Actinopteri; order Characiformes; family Anostomidae; genus Megaleporinus; species Megaleporinus macrocephalus. Next base: position 14,891,348 of record CM038716.1, read on the forward strand.
TAGTGAAGTGACTCGGGAACGATCTAAAGATTTTTTGTGTGACACATTCATGTTCTGCTGCACAAGTGAATCAAACACAGCTGCATGTGAACCGAGATGCAGTTCGCATGTTGCTGATTTTGGAAAGCATGAGCTTTAACTATGATGTTTACACATGGAGTTGAAAATAGATACTGAAAACTGAATTATGGTTGACATTCTAATGTTTTTCTCATGGGCTCAGTATGTGTATGTATGCATGTGAAGTAACTTAAGCACTGTCAAGTCACTAACATTCATCCATCCATCCATTATCTTTCCGCTTTTCTTCATCGAGTGATGGCGGGGTACACCATGGCCAGTTCGCCAGTCCATCTCATGGCCAACATTCACTCACGAATATTCAGACTTATGGGAAATTTAAAGTGACCAGTCAACCTAACCTGCATTGGATTGTGGGTGGAAACCGGAGTACCCGGAGGAAACCCACTCAAACACGTGCAAACTTGCATACAGGCAAACTTCGTTCACTAACATAATAATAATGTTATTCGATTTATATCAAAATCCGAGCAGTAGTTTATTAAGAAACAAAACACGAAAAGACACCAAGATATCCAAAGACCACAAGAAACTCAGAACACTGACTTACTGACGAGGCTTCAAAAGAAATCTAAGACGAGGAAAAACATAAATCGACAATCAAACAACAGGTTGAACCCTATGAACCCCAGGGATATATACACACAAACTAATAACGAACACCTGGGACTAACGAGAGGGAGACAACACTGAGCAGGTGAGGGGCGGAGACAGAGGGCAGAGACACGGTGCACATGATGGAAACGAAAAAAGCAGCACATGGACAACGTAAACAAAGACAGACAGACACGAAACAGGGCAGACCGTGACAATCTAATTACAACAAATTCTTTGTTGCTAGGACGACACCATCGCACTGGTATACGTTAGAAATTGTAGTGAGCATCGTCTGTTATTTATATGGTTTTAAATAATGAGCTCAGCTGCGGATATTGAAACATCATTGTATGTATAATATTTCTATAAGGCATAGTATTCCTGAAGTGTGTGTGTAGTGTCCAGTGGTGAACTGTAACCATCTGAATTTATTATAAGATTCTTATAGGAGTCCTGCAGAATTGAATAAGGACTGAAAGATTAATTCTTTTCTACTAAAATCACATTTTGCTGATATTTTAAATACAGTGTATATTATGAGCTCTGCTGTCTCATTTGATTGTTATCATGATAAACTGGCTGTCTGGTGTTACTGGCAACTGGCGTTCGAGTGTCACGCCCTGCCCTGTCTCCTTGTTTACGTCCTGTTATGTCCCTGATTGTAGCCATGAGCTCATGTTTATGTTTTGATCGTGTGCTCTGAATCTGTGACCCTGTCAGGCTGGCATGGGGAGTTGGTGAGCTGGAGCAGACTCGTGTTTAGTGTTTTTGTAGTTTGCTTGTTATTTCCCAGTCACCCCAGCTTTGTTATTTGGGATGTTTGTTCTTTTTGTTTTCTCTGTTCGTTTTGTTTCATTGGTTATCTGTATTTCTGTTATTCTCACTACAGACTTCACTAAATCACATCTGCGTGTGTATCTGCATCTCCAGTCTCCTCACTCCTTTCATCAAGCCTCAAAATAAATTTATATTCTTGGCTAACTTAGCAGAACCTAAAATGAACTGAAAATAATAATCATTTAAATAGCAGAAGTGAAATAATTTAGAGAAAACTGCAATCAGATGTTTTCCCCACATCATTCAGCACTACGTACTGTACAACAGCATTATGTTTCATAAGGAACCCTTTACCTTCTTGCAGGTGGAAATCATAACATCCTTTTACTAACCTTTGTGCTGCTGGGCAGAAGGAATTCTGGGAAGACATCAGCAGCAAATGCCATCCTTGGAAGGACAGCATTCAAGACTGGAACGAAGACCAAAGAGAGTGCGAAGAGACACGGCTGGAGTGGCGGAGTGAGAGTGGTGGTGGTGGACACTCCGGGCTGGAGTGCGTTTGGTTTGGCCAACGCAAAGCAGGTGAAGCAGGAGGTCCTCCGCAGTGAGATGTTGAGCTGTGTTGGCCACCGGGTCTTCCTACTGGTCATCCCGGTGGATGCGTTCAGCAGCAGAGACCACAAGGCCGTGGAGGAAAACCTAGGCATCCTGGGATACGAGGTGTGGAAACACACTATGGTGCTCTTCACTTGGGCTGACGAGCTGAGAGGGAAAGATATTGAAGAACACATTAAGAAATGTGGAGAGCCTCTCCACAGGGTCCTGGAGATGTGTGGCTACAGGTACCACGTCTTCAACAATAAAGCGATAGACCACTACCACCAGGTCAGCCAGCTGGTTCAGACTGTAGAGAGAACGTGGCCAAGAGTCAGCGTCTGAGGAAGTTTCATTCGTAATGGATGAGAGTGTTGTTTTAGACTGAATCACTGAATGCTTTACTCTGCTTTCATCTTTATTTGCATGTGATTTGCACTGTTTGTGTGTTTATTTACTTGATGGTGTGAGGTGTAAATGATTATTTGTATCTAAGAAACACACTTTTTTATCTACTGTTGACTGAAATGAATTTCATATGAAGAACAAGTGCAATATTAACCGCATTAAATATCACAGTGTAGTCCACGTTTGTTCAGATGTTCAAACTGAAAGACGCAGAACGGGCTGCTCAGTCTGGCTCCTAGAAGTCTGGACCAACATCTCTGAAGGCCTTGATTGACTTGATCAGGTGTGTTAGGTTAGAGATGGAGCTAAACTCAAACAGGGTTGTAGATCTCCAAAACCAGCAGCCTCATTTATTATAAAGAGTGTTATTTATTAAGAAATACTTGGTGTGAAAATTAGCGTACTGTGTTGAGTGGAGGCATCCGTACTCCTTCAAAACACTGCGGAGAGAGAGAGAGAGGGATTTAGCGGCATCATGTGGTAAAGTAAAGAATTGCAAGGAAATGCGCCAACCATCCTCACGCTGACTAGTTCACACCGCATAAACCAAGATAAAAAAAGATTAACACTTACTTGTTTAAATACATTTTTGTCTGCATGTTTAAAGTTTCAATGCTTGCTGTATCTTATTCTACTCTATCTGTGCTATATGAAGTACTAGTTTTACACTAGCGTTGTGTATTGCACTCTGTAATTTATTTTAATTTCATTAGTATTATCTGTTTTGTTTTATCTCACAATCTAAATGTGCTATATATAAAGATTATTATTATTATTTTTTTTGCGACAACAAATTAAACTATCATAAAGAGGGAGAGAGTAAAATGTTATGAACGTTATGGGCTGGTAATAGTTAATAGATAATTGCGAGTGTAAGCAGTTGTACCTATAGCAGAAAGTCACAGCTCAGGTAGAAAAGAGTGATGCACCGTCTGCCATGATGGTTGTTTTTGGCATAACTCGAAGACCTAGCCAACCGACAAATACGGCAACAGCGTGTTCTTGGGATCAAGAAGATCTTGTTGCGAACAATGCTGACTGGTTAATGAGCTGATTTAGGTTTCCAAGAGCCATCCTCATGGAACTGTGTCAGGAGGAACTGGGTCCGGCAAACAAAAACTCACTAAATGTAAACTCTTTCTGTAATAACGTCCCTCACACAAAAGAAGACTCAAAAGTCTGACTCAGGTTCAGGTCTTAATCACTAAATCAGGATTATACTGATGAAGGTATGGTGACAAGAGTAGATCATTTACTTACAGACACTAATGACCACCCCATCAATGCGCTCACAATCATCATATTCATCTGCTCAAGGGGGCTTTAGAGCCCTACGAAGAATTTCTTCCTCATGTTGTGTATAAGTACAAATTTCCACCAGAGAAACTTCCAGATCCCCAGTGCAGGCAGTAACCAGGTACAAATGTCCACAATGGTGGGTTATTTTAACAGTGCAGGACCGTATTTTGTTTTGTATTTTGATAAAGAATAAAAGATAAAGCCCAGTGGGCTTGTTATTTTTTGTTCCATATTAAATGGTGCAGCAATATTTTCATTTGGGATGGAAGACAAACTGAAATGAGAAGTTAATTTAAACAGAATGTATAAAAGTGACAATGTGCAGTTTTTAATTGGTTGACTTCCCTGAATCATCAAAAGACTCACAAATAAACAAACGTCTCATCATGTTTAAAAATACTGTTGTACACGTGTCATACACTACAAGGCTTCTTGGAAACAGCCAGAAGATTTCATATTCACCGTATTTCGCCACACACACTTTCAAGCGTGTGTTTCTTCCACCTTTGTGTTAGAACTTCCGGTCAGCTAACCAAAATGAATACAGTTACATGGGAGGAGACCAGAGAGGTAATAAGAATTTCGAATGGGACAAAACTGTCTCATCCAAGGCTAATAACACAGTGGGTGGATGATAGGAAAGGGTGGTCAATTAAAAACTATAAAAGTAGTGAAGCGTATCAGTACCTGCACAGTAAGAAGGTCGGCCATGTACTCCTACATAAAGATGGTGAGTTTATATTTCTGAAAACCGGTTAAACCCAGATCAAGCCAGCTGCCCGAGCCACTCTGCGTGGGTGTTAGCTACAGCCCAGATAGCCTAGCGCTGTGGAAACTGATCAAAAACAGTTACTTTACTCACAAGCACCGCATCTGCTTCCTCTGAGCTTCATAAGCGAGACATTTCTCTGGATAAGGATGCTCTGATGCTGGTTTTACCTACACAGAATGGTAAGAGCAGACATACGGAGGTTTTCATGGAAAATAGCGTGAATACTGATTGTTTACTTTTGTTACCTGAAAAGATTTAATTTCCGATCGAATGGAAAATCTGTTATTGTCCTAATAAATACTGTTGCAATCAAAAATATATATTAATAAAACAAAAATATGAAACACCCCATTTTCCACTGTTTGCAATAAACCAAACAAGAACCTTAAACAGCTAAACTAAACATTTAACACAAAATCCCACTTGACAGCAACTGCAGTCTTACAATCATTCAACTTCTTCATGACAAGCGTATTTAGTACTTAGTACCTTTGCTGATCACTGTCCTGTTGGAAAGTACAATAACGCCCAGGTTTCAGATTCCTTACAGAAGGTAAGTGTCCAGTGCCCAAGGAAGCAAAGCAGCCCCAGAACATCACCTACCACTGCCATGCTGTTTATATGTTCTTTTCAGTGTATGCTCCATTCTTTCTTCTCCAGACATACTGCTGATCCAGTTTTGTTTTATTGCTTCACAAAGTAGAATCCCAAAACTTGCTTAAGATGTGCAATCATTCTGCACCTCTTTTAGGAAATGCGTTTTTCTAGTTAACAATGTTCTGCCAATGCTCAACAGCATTGATTAACAACATTAAAGTTACAGTTAGGAGCAGGTGTAGGTTTAGGTTTAGGGTAGGATTAGCAGTAATGTGGGTTTAGGAGTAAGTGGACTTTAGAAACTCAAGAAACCAGGCACACACTCTAATCCACATCAGCGGAGCTGAGGTAAAATGTGTGTCCAACTTCAAGTTCCTTGGCATCCACATTTCGAAGGATCTCACCTGGTCACTGAACTCCTCCACCATGGTCAAAAAGGCGCAGCAGCGTCTTTACTTCTTACAGAGCCTCAAGAAGGTTCATCTGTGTCCCAGGATACTGGTGGACTTCTACCGCTGGACCATTGAGAGCATACTCACAAACTGCATCTCAGTGTGGTACGGCACCTACATTCTATATATTTATTTATATACCACCACATGTACAATAATCTTAAATTGTTAGTCATTTCTGTTTTGTAAATCATTGTAAATAATAATGTATTTTGCACTTCTGGTTGGATGCTAACTGTATTTCATTGGTTTTGTATCTGTACTCTGCAAAATGACAATAAAGTTGAATCTAATCTAATCTAATCTAATCTAAAGTCTAGGTTTAGGGTAAGATTAGCAGTAGGTGTAAGTTTAGGAGTGGGTTTAGGAGTAAGTGTAGGTGTAGGTAATACATACAGAATGTAGTCTGGCATCATCTTGTCTTTGTCATCTGGAGTGTTCAGCATTATTGGCGATTCGCACTCCATACCATCACAGATGCTGTCTTTTGTTTATTTCCTTATTTTTATAACCTGCATGTTATAACATTTCACGCATGTACATTTTTCACTCATGAGCTTAACTGTGTGTGTTTTTTCATAAACACGCGCTTCAACTGTCTTTAAATGTGTAAAGACAGTTACACAGCCTACTAAAAACTCTGAAATGACATTTTCTTTAGGAGGCTTTGGTTAAGTCTTTCTACCGTATGTCTGGACTGTTTACCACAGTTTTGTAAACGTAGTACTGTTTGATAGTCACAGTATTTTCACCGTATTACGTGAGACCAACAAATAATTATTCAGAAAAACCAAAACTTTTAATCTCCTCTCGACTCTCGACTAGTTTGAGATAGTGGTGTGCGGATCGATACTGAAATATCGATACCTCAGATACCATATCTGTATGCTCTAAAATCGATTCTCAAATCAAAATATCAATACTTTAGATACTTTGGTCATTTGAGATAATGTATATCATTAACAGGAACACAGTGGAAAATAACTAAACTATTGATATCTTGTCTAAATAATACGCAGCTGGTGGGAACTACTTTTTCTTCCACCTGGGTAAGTGCGTGATGCGTAAGCACAACGGCACGCTGCTCAGTCAGTCAGTCAGTCACTCAGTGTGCAGACACAATTGCAGAGCGTAAACAGAGTCCTGTGCTATTTCAGATATTTCAGCTCCACAAACAGCCAAGACGAGAACTGTGATGTTTGTAGGTAAAACGGTAAGGAGTTGTAGCAACACCACAAATGAGTATAAACACAAAACAGCACGAAAAACAGAACTCCGAGCTACAAAAGAAAGGAAAGGAGGAGAGAAACCCCTCAGAGAGTCTCGGAGTATCCAGGTAGCTCATATAGTTTTTAAAGTAACATTACCTCGTGTCTCTGGCGTGGCTGAATATAATAAATACATTTTGTGCTAACTGTGAAAGATACGCTATCCACTCCTTCAAAGTTTGTTAACAAACGTGACGTCGCGGAGCTGCGAGCGCTGCTTAGCAACAGGAGGTTAGCGTTTTCCCATTGGCTTAGAAGCCTTGCGCTAGCAACAGCTGTAGTTAATCGCTTATTTCTCTTTAGGCACTTTATAAATGTCCCGCTCATATGTTTTCAAACTTATTATTCATCTGGAACGAGTTAAAAGGTTACAGATTTCTTTCTGAATCACATCCTTTTATTTATGAAATAGGAGACGGAGATGACTGCAGGCTACTAAGAGAGTCGGCTTGTATTTTCTTGTTTTACGAAAATAACAACAATACAAACAAACCATACTATAATAATAATAATAATAATAATAATAATTATTATTATTATTATTATAATTATTATTATTATTATTATTATTATTATTATTATTATTATTATTATTATTATTATTATTATTATTATTAATGCCAGCACGGTGGTGTACTGTTTAATACGGTGGTGTAGTGGTCAGCACAGTGGTGTAGGGGTCAGCACTGACGCCTCACAGTAAGATGATCCCGGTTTGATTCCCGGTCTGGGTCGTTTTGTGTGAAGTGTGCATGTTCTCCCCAAGCTTGAGTGGGTTTTCATCCCACAGTCCAAACACATGCATGTTAGGTTGATAACTCACTCTAAACTGCCTGTAGGTGTGAGTGTGTGTGCGTGAGTGAATGTTGTCCATGTGATGTACTGGGGCCCGATGATGCCCAAGACCCCGACTAGCGGGATCAAGCAGCAGATAATGGATGGATAAAAATAATAATAATAAAGTAATAATGTTAATTATTAATATATACCATTTATATTATTCTTTTTTCATTATAAAATATGGCTATTAATAATAATAATAATAATAATATAAATACAGTTGTTATTATAAGAAATAGCTCATGTCTGCTACATGTAGGTAGGATATAAATAGACTTTATTTTACGTAGGTGATTCCCAATCTGTATCGGTATTGATATTGGCGATACTTGCCCTGTAATTATTTGGTATCGGATCGATAACAAATTTTGCAGTATCGCACACCACTAGTTTGAGAAGCTGTTAGTCACGAAACCAGGTTCCATCAGCCAATAGTGTTCGGCCCATGTCCCCCCAAACTGTCCAAGACCATCCCCTGTAAAAACTTGAGCGTAAAGTTTTCTCTCGAGCGCAGAGAGCAGCTGAGAGTATTGCACTTTGCGCACGAGGAAAAATATCAAATCGAGAGAGAAAAAAAAAATTAAAGCATGAAATGAAGATACTTTAAACGCGTGATGATGAAAAGTAGTTTATGAAAAGTTCTTTTTGTGCTTGCGAGTTTGCGCTCACGTGTGAAACATGTACAGACGTGAAATGTTTAAAAAAAAAATTTTTTTATGGGGCTGGGGCGGGGGCTGCCGTGAGCCCCGCCCCAGACCCTCACCACTCCACGACCCACTACACTCACAGTGCTCAGTCTCACAGTCAGAGCAGACCCTCACCACTCCACGACCCACTAAACTCACTGCGCATGCCCAAAGCCGCCACTGACCCTGCCCCCTATCTACAGAGCAGGATGTAAATATAAATGCGTCTTAGAAAGATAGATACTTTATTGATCCCAGAGGGAAATTCTTCAGTGTGACACGACCGATTTCAAAGGCAACAAAAAGAATACACAGAGGAAGTTAATTTATTTAGAGTTCATTTGTAGTTATAACATATTTAGGGTGTTTTTACCCTCTTTTTTTCATCCGCAACGTTATTCCTTCAAATACACGCAAACAGACTATTATGCAAATTAGGCGATTGCATCATTTGGCGACTTCTAGCGACTTTTAGGACAGCCAATAGCTACTTACTATTGGCTACTTACAACTCCTTACTGAGGAGTTGGCAACAGTGGAACTGCTGCCCATGCATTCACATTCAGTGACAAACCTCACATCATTAATACTGAAAGACCCAGACTCTCTAGTTTGCTCTTTTTATACCCAGTTAATGAATCTAGTTGTGTCCTGCCAGGTGTTATTTTCAGAATTACACAACTTCAACTATATTTCTTAAACTATAAAGAGACAGAAAGAGACAGATGCTAGCAGAGTTTCGAATGAATCTGTTTAATAAAGAAAGGCTGTAGTTCTAGAGTTCCAGAAAGAACACAGAGAATTGCTCTTGGTGAAACGTCAATTAACACATCTTCATACTGGAGAAAAAAAAACAGGAGCTTAGAACTTCGGTTGCAATGGCCGTATCGTATCGGATGGGCCATGACGGGCCAGATGTATGCATTCGTTTGCAACAGGAAAGGTGCTAAAGACAGGGCAGATACATTCTACAGTTCCACAGGTAAGACCCATGTTCAGTACCAGTCAACTCTAATAGAACATCTTCTATACACAGTTCTGTGAGCCGGGCGAGGGAGTGTCATCCACAAACTATGGAGATACACGTAAATTTCATAGGATGATATAAAAAGAGCCAAAGACAGTCTTCATTTTCTGTACAATAAAGGCTTTGTGAAGGTGAAGGCTCACGAGGGACAGAGGAAACAAAAAATAGATATATATAATCAAGCACAAACTCCTAGTAAAGAAGAGTACACTGGAGACCGTCTCTCAGCATCACTGCCAGTGCTGCTACAGAACACCTGGGGGTGGGGGGCGACATATTAACACATGTACAGGTGAAAGCAGCCTACACGTGTAGTGCTTTCGGTTGTTCAGTTTCCTGAAACTGGCCTTTAGTGCGCCTCACCGGGTGCGGTCACACTGCAAACACTGTTCCCGAGCACAGCGGGTGGCCAAGGGAAGAGCATCACATCTACTTCCTAGCTATATCTTGCCCCCTCAATGGACCTAGTTACAGAGAGCAGTTGCCTTTAGAGCTGCCATGCAAAGACAAAAACGTGAGGTTATGCGTTTTCCTGGAGGACCTCAGAAACAAGACTTTGAACGGAGACTTGTGGCAGTAGTGGGCAAGTATCAAACCGGAAATTACAAAAACAAGGACTTGTGCTCTTGGGTTGATTGGTGGGACGTCCTATGCCAGCGCCTTCCACCGCACTGTGCTCGAATGCATTCACTCAGGGAAAAAAAAAACAAAAACCAAACAAACCCAACAACAAACATCATACATGCACGTACAAATACTTAAATATTTACACAATGCAAAACAGTTTGTAAAAAAAAGCTACAGTATTAATATGAACATAAAAAAGCTTGTTTCAGTTTTGACGATTCAAATGAAAAGATAAGTAACTACTCAAGTATTTTGACCGTTATTGTTGATGAACCTTATGGCTGTGTGTCCAGCCTGTAAATGACCCTGATCACAGAGAGAGCTGGGAAAGCTCTTCAGCCCACGCAGGAGAAGTTTCTGTTTTCACTGCCATGCTAGAAAGAACATAGTCTCTCGAGAGTCTACCACCTGCATTCATTGTTTCTTCTTCTCTGTGATCTCCACACGTGAACTTTCCATTCCCAAGCTTTCCACAACAAAGTCCTCTCCATGCCTGCGTCAATAAAGTGCATTTGGTTTAAAAACAAAACAAAAAACAAACAAAAACACGACACAGAAACTGATTACATTAAAAATCAACTGTGCGAAAGACGACTTGCGAGAGGTGCCGAGTGAACGTGTGCGAGTGAGTTTGGTGCAATTGTCTCGTATGTTTGTGGGTTTTCACTGTTATTATAATTACAGTCCATTACGGGTCTCACCATCTCTCAAGACCCTCGTTCAACATGAAAAGCATCCTAACATATCATTACAACTCTATGATGTCCTAAAACCAATAAATAATTGCAACAGTGTCATAGTTTACAGAATAAAAACAAGTCATTGCAAAAAAAAAAAAAAAAATACAAAAAAAAAAAAAACCTAAACAACCCCCAAAAGGAACTTTGATTTGCATTATAATGTTTGCTCAGTCTTGCTGCTGGGCACTGAGCCCGCTTCTCAGTGTAAATAGAGAAAAACAGCTTAAAGTCTGTCTGAAGTTCCCTCGTGTTGTGAAGAAAACTGTAAAAACCAACAAACGGCGGCTCGCGATGGTGAGGAGTCCGTCGTCTAGATAAAATTTCTAATGATACAATTCATCTTTGGTAGTGAATTCGTGCACCTGTCCCTCTCAAACATTTGTCCTTTATGAAAAAAAATAATAATACTTGTCTGTTGTCTCTGGTGGGTCCATGAAAAAAGAGGCGTTAATTAAAAATGGAAAAGTGCTTCGACTGCTACGAAATTGAAGAAGTGGGATTGAGGAGGTCCTCTGGATTGGGAGAGTCGAGAGGAAGGTGGTCCCTGGGAGCCAGTGAGCCAGGGGGTGGTGGGAGGCTGCTACTCATACAGTGTGACAGTGCAGTAGCACAATGCAGAGATTCGCCGGTCGACGCTCGCCTTATCTGTGAACACACATACAGAGAAAGACACACATCACAGGCACGAAGAACACTGGAGGAAATAGAAACCAACGCGGAGATACTGAGCAGTCGGCCAATATAGCTAAAGAGGAAAAGAAGGAGGACACTTATCGAAAAGAGCGCACATTATAGGATTACAGGACACTTGTGAACTCGCAATGCTGTTGCCCTGTTTGTTGAATGGTATGTACCATAAGTAAAAAAAAACAAAAAACAAAAAAAAACCTAGGAGTTAAAGCTGAAGTCTGAGGTGAGCTACTCACATTTTGTAACGTTTTCTATGTCTGCCGGGTCCTGCAGGATCTTGCTAAGGCCCTCCAACAGCATGGCGGCTTTGCTATAGCGATAAGCAATGTCCTCGGTCTGCTGGAACATCTCATCCAGCGCTGCCGACTGCACCTGTTACAAATACAAACGAGACACGGAGGGGTTGGGTCAAGCCACTGCAAAGACAAGGATGCACAGGTATGCACAGTGTACGGTCTGTCTCTCACTTACCATCTCCACAGCATGATTGTATATGAGTTTCTCAGCAGTTACACTGTTAATTTCGTCCACGAAGCGCTGCTTGTCTGAGAAGAAGTGGTTGAGTTTGTCCGTGAGGCGTCGACACAGAGAGATGCAGCTCTTGTAGCGCTCATTCAAGCTTTTGACCACTGAGGAACAAGAGGAGAACGTATTAGTCCATGCTGAAATGTTCTGTTTTGAAGGCATTAATTCACCAGTACTGAAGTGTTAATTCCAATGTAGACTACTAGTTTCTTCTACTCTACCAGCACAAGCTTCTACACAGTCTCTTCAAGCGTACGCGTCAAATGAAGCTGCTCACCTTGTTTGACGGCGGTGGAGGGATTGAGCTTTGCAGATTTGATCTGGGCCTTGGCCAGGTGCAGAGAGGAGGCCAGCAGCTGAGCAGCTTTCATGTACAACACCAGCTGCTCCACTTGCCTACAGGAAGTGACACAGAGAGACACGGGTGAACATGTGGATTCACGTGTGGTGCGTCTGAATGTATGTGTGTTCTTCGGTCACTGTGTGAGCGTGTGCATGCACGTATGTCGTGTGAAAAAGGGTTTGCGGTGGTGCTGATGTGTCCTACCCCCACTCTTTGCTGAGCTGGCTGATCTGGTCCACCACCACACTCTCCTGAGGGGGGTAAAGCGAGGCTGCAGAAACGCCTAGGTCCGCTCCTCCTGCCCTGACAGCAGCCATCTCCAGCACACAGTCCGTGAAAGACAGCATCATCCGCAGGTGCATGAGGGTGTCCGTGTGCTCCCGCTGCAAATGCACAACACACAAGTCTATCAGAATACCTGCAAAGCATTACAGTATTGTCTAGTCTTCGATGGCAGTGTTGTAATCCATTTTCAGCTCCACTCCAGCATTAACAAGCAGCACAAGGGTGCAATGCTATTGTAAGCATTGACAAACCTGTTCATACAGTGGTGTATTTTAATAGTAGGATTAGAAAAAACACAATATATCGCTTTGCTTGCAATAACGTAAAATATCGCAATATATTGAATCGTGACTGCTGTATCATGATATGTATTGTATCTCCAGGTTCTTGCCAACACACAGCACTATAAGACAGTGTATAGAAGATCGCCAAACTTGTTGTGTGATGATTGAGCGAATATATGCTTCTCCATTCAGTGTCAAATCTAAAGAAGCAAACATTAGATACCAGACTACAAGGGAGTGCTGACTTGTGGCCATCACTTCAAGCCCTGATTACTCTACTCTGCTGTGAAAGGGGAGCTTGATTTCATGGATTAGCTTGTATTCTACCTGCCTGATTCTACTTCACACCATGGCACTGGACAACAAGCCTTCAAACAAACTGCTTTTCTGTGCTTTGACTAGCTCCCTTTAGATCAAACTGACATCTGCTGTTCTTTCTTCTCACCTCCATCAGGGTCTCCTCAGGCAACTCGGGGGCCTCGAAAGTGATAAAGCCGTCCAAGCTTGGTGGGGAGGTGCCATAGGGGACGTAGCGCAGGCTGCTTGGGGCCGCCTCTGCCCCAGGAGGAGAACTGCCAATAGCCATACCCGGAGGAGAGCCCATACATACTTTCCCACTGGTGGAGCACAGTGAGCCACCTGAACTGTTGGAGCCTACTGCGGAGACACAAGTACACACAAATTTATAATTTTATACCTCAGCATAGTCCAGAGAAGGTTTAGGTAAAGTAGCTTACTGCGCATTAATGACTTAATTGCATGGAATGGAAGTTCTTTATCAAAGCCTTGTTAGGGGAGTAAGTATACTCAAAGAACCCCAGCTAAGGGTTCCTTAGAGTGGTGCAGTAGAAGGACCACTTTTTTGTTTTATAAAGAACCTTTGTATTTAACAGGTTTGTGTTGCAGCTTTTTTATTAAAAAAAAAGCCTCACTGTCTTAAATGGTCTGGGAAGCAGTAGCTACAGCTCAGCTACGGATGATCAAAGTAAAGCCCTCACCTGAGGTGGTGCGTGGGCGGGTGGCCAGATGACTGCAGGTAGGAGGAGTGCTGCTGTTGGGGGGTGAGCCCACTGTGAACACCACAGTGCGGGGACTAGCTCCACCAGCTGCCATACCACACGACACTGCTGGGGCTGGGGAAAGGCAGGGGGTAACAAACACAAACATGACACAGGGATCACTCAGCCAATCTAGCACACTTTTAGCACAAGTCTTTATTGGTATCAGCTTAATTAACTATATAATAGCTGTAAAATCAGATCAGAGAACAATCTGCTGTTATGCAATAGGAGTGAAAAGTTACCTGTGTCCATAGGTCTCTCTGTGTTTAGACTGTCTGTGCTGCCTTGGTACGCCTGACCCCCCAAAGTGATCCTCACAGGCTGCTCTGACAAACGCCCTGTACTCACAGACCTGAGAAAAAATAAATAAATCACATTGACATGCTTCACACATTAACCCTTAAAACTGAATGTCAGAATAGCAGATGAAATATTTATCAGCAAAAGCTCTATGTAACAGGAGAGAAAAGAAGAGAAGAAAGTATCAAAGGCTCTGGTACCTTCCGAAGGTGGTTCTGCTGCCTTCAGGAGCCGCGTGGCTATGGGGATATGGGGAGCAGTGGTGAGCGCAGACATCACGGGCGTCCATTAGTGTCTTGCTGGGAGCAGGACTGTCTGCTATTCCCTGCTGAGAGGCCAAAGCCATGAGGTTGCACGAGGCCTGGGTTTTAGGGATTTTGAAGGGAGCCGTGGTCTAAAAACAATTACACATATGTTAGTATGGTTCTCTCCTAATTGCGAGTTATGTGATGAAGACTACAATCATATTTATTCTGAATTAATGTTATTCATAGGGATTACTTTAGTGGGTGACCCAATGATGGTGGGCAGGGGCGACTTCTGCAGCCAATCAGATGTGCGGGGAGAGGAGCCCAGATGCTTTGTGGGTGATGTGCCCAAGTTACCGGGACGTCCGAGCTGTGGGGAGTGGGTGGGAGGGTAGGTTAGGGTGGTGGGTTGCACTGGATCAGAAAGCTGCTTGTGTAGCTTCTGCTTGTTCTGGTAGACGTCTGTCAAGGTGGGTGCACTCTGGAGCCGGGCTCCAAGCAGCTGAGATGAGGGCACAGGAGAGCCTGTAAAAGCAAACAACAACAACATTTCGCCATTAAGCTTAAAACATAACCCCTGCTACAGCTGTTGTAGACATGCCGCAGTAGTGTTTGGAGTGAGATGTTTCTGTTTAAAGACCTTTCTGATGATGCATCTTGGTAATGGAGAGAAACTGTTATGGTGATGTTTTGGGGGAAGTCTGTTTTGAACTGTTTTGAATAAATAAACTTGATTAACTACTGATTGGAAAGAATTACGACTCAAATGACAGAAATGACTCATCAGACAAAGAGGTTGTGCCGAGGCTCTGGGATTTTAAACAGGTTTGTGTAATGCACACTGGGTAGTGTAGTAAAAACTGGTGAACAAAACAAAAAACAGATCTATAAATAGAAATTCTGTAAAGTGAGTTTGAGCTGCATCTTTTTGTAAACATAAACATAATAGACTCTAGTCCCATTTAAGAGAATTTCTTGAGTCCCGCTAAGCCTGCCAATTCTGTCCATCACACTGCAGCTGTAGCCACTAGATGGCACCAGAGTCCACCAGACATGTCAATGCATCAGTGAACTGCCAACAGCACTGAAAGAGGCCGCTGAGTTTATAGCTCATGCCCCATGCTTTCATTTTTAGCTGGGAAATGACTATAAACAGTATTTCAGGAATGTAAAGTCCATGGCCCCTACTATGAAGCAAAAAGATTAAACCCAATACAGAGAATAGTTTCAGCGGATGGAATGTGGAAGCTTGCAGGTCTCACAATAGCAAGTTATAGCTGAAATATCTTGAGGCTGCACTGGCCGCAATCAGTCTAAACACTGTAAATAATAAAGAGTGATTTCTCTTTGGTACATGGAGTTTCTGTAGTGACCAGTCCCCTGGTAGAGCAACACAGACACACTGTGACCCAGAGAAAGCTCAGCCAGAAGAAATCAAGGGACTCAAGGGAGGTAAAAAACAAAACAAAACAAAAAACAGAAAGAGTCTCTCTCACCCACAAACAGACAGACACACAGACACTCACCGCCGGAGGAGCTGCGGCTGCGCGCCTCGTGGCTGTGGGGATGTCCGCAGCAGCAGTGGCCCAGCTGTTCAGGAATTGTGCCCACTGGACAAACACACAGAGACATGTCACAACATGCCCCATAAACCCTCCCAAAAAACTGCCTGTCTCCCTGGCAACCACATTTATACACATTACAGAAAGAGATACAGTAAGGAAAGTAACAGAAAGGGTTAGTAATAAGGGGAAAAGAAGGAGCAAGACAGAGAGAGGAAATAAAGCAACAGTAAAATATATACTGCAAACTCTGCAACCCAAGCTTTGACACTTCTAATGTTATTTGTTATGCCAATAAAGCATTGTGAATTAAACAGACAGAGAAAGAGAAAAAACAAAGAGAGAGAGAGACAGCAAGCAAGAAACAGGAGAGAGAGAGAAATGGAAAGGAATAGAGGGAGAAAGAAAAAGAGAAGAGAAACAGGACAGAAAGATAGAGACAATTGCAGAAAGAACGAGAATGGAAGAAGAGCAATAGAGAAAAAGAGAGACACACACAGGGACAGAGGGAGAGGGAAAGAAAAATGAGAGAGAAAGAGAAAGAGAGATTCTTACCCAGTGGAGAAGGTGAGTATGGGCGGGAGCTGCCTGTGGACAGTCTTCTGCCCACAGTCTGGGCAGCATCAGCCGGGCTGGGAGAGCCGGAGGAGGCTTTAGGAAAGCCCATGGGGCTGGTGTTGGAGCGTCGCACTGTACCTGACCTGCAGCCAGACAACACAACAACATTTCGTCTTTACAAGCAGCAATCAAATTCTAATTCTGACACGCCCACACACACACACACTGCAGTCTACCCAAACAACAGGCAATGAAAGTTTACTAGCGAAAGCAATGCTCCGTCAGTGGCTCACATTCCTCAGACGTCTGTTCTTCAGCTTTACTTGCGCTCCTGTTAAATATCCACAGTAGCTTCTTCCAACGGAAAAAAAAACCCAAAACAGTGTTGTGGTAATCTCGCCTCTTCAGGGTGTTTGGAAAACTTGAATAGAGAGTTGCATCACCAGCTCTTTAGCGCTGGGAAAGAAATGATTCATAGAATCCCAGTGGCAGGTCTGTCCGACTGGTTAGCAGCAATCTTTAGTAGCATGACTGCTAGAGCAGCAGGCTAGCGGAGAGTGTGAAGCAGCTCAGCCCTGCTCGCTGGGAAGGTGGCTCTAAGGCAGAATGTTTAATCCTCGTTTGAGACACAGAGCCAGGCCAAGGGATGTGGGGCAGCAGCTGCCACTGGAGGATCAGCCCCCTTTGGCCAGCAGGCACTGGGTTGGGCCTGGTTTGCTCTGATGGGGAGGTGGTGGTGGAGGTACAACAGGCTTAATTTAAAGCTCTATGCTGGCCACCTGCCTAAACCCGACCAGCCCCATGCTGAGACAATCACCTTCTAAACAATAGCCGCCTCTCTCTTTCTTGCCGCCCAGCCACCCCCCCCACCAAACAGTGCTGGGCTGTGCTGAAAAAAATTCAACACCACATTCAATATTTTAGAAATATATCACAGCATCAGATAATATTTACTTTCAAACTCTCACCAAGCTTATGTGTCTTACAAAGATCATTGCTTGTATACTGATGCCAATAACCAATCATTTTCATGTAGGTGATTGCCAATGCTGATACATTAGGGCTACCTGAATTAACATTACAGAGAAATGTAATACTTACTGTAGAATGTTACAAATATAATTAATGGAATGAAAATAAAATGACTAAGATAATAAACTATTGATGCCACCAACTGTTGGTTTGAAATACTGGTAAAACCATCTGTCTGATTCCACCATATCTGCCAACACAGTATGGTTCCAATCTCATTATAAATCCATAACTGCTTGTTTTGATTGGACTCTTTTTGGACTGAGACTATTCAGCAAGTTTAAGTCTAAGTTTATTAGTTTGTTATCTATGAATACCTCAAAAACTAAAAAGCAGTAACGTTGTGTGTCACTGGTATTCAGACAGACAGTATATCCTTTTGGAATAGTAAACATGACTTGGCACATCTCTCAAAACCACCTCCTAACTTTTGCCCCTTCAGCGGGGCTACAAACTCAATGCATGCGCTAAACACAGCAGACACCAGCAGACATTCTGATGCAACCTGGACACTAGCTGATGTAAACCAAAGTAACCTGCTAAACGTTAGTCACGGGTGAGTCACAGAAGAAGAGCAGCATGACAAGTCGCTCCCGGCAGGCGGAGAGTTTGTCAGGTTGCTGTACGCATAGGGGACAGCATTGAACTGGACGAGTGTAGTCTCTTACCTGGGAGAGCCGTAGAGGGTGGTGGTGGGGCTGCTGGAGAGGTTTTGCTTGATGCGCTGGTAGTTGCGCACCTGCGTGGGAACGGGGATAGGGGTGGTCTCAGCCCGAGGAGACACCATCTGTGTCTGACCTGAGGACGGCGGCGGCTGCCTGGACATAGCGGAGAAAAACGCTGTGATCCAGTCGGCATACTTTTGCTGAACCATGCTGGCAAACAAAACACTTATTTCCGCTCAACGTTTAAAGAAAAACAGCTTCTGCAACAAAAGATCTCTTCATTTTTACAAGACATGCCTATATGTCAAGAATAAAGACATGACCGAGCGGAGATCTCAGAGCGCTCTTTGTTACAAGGCTTGTTAACAGTGGAAAACCTTTTCCTGTTTAAGGGGCCTGGCCAAAGAGCAGTGGGAGGGGCCACAGTGTAAACACATGTAGCTCCAGCCTATCACCAGTGAGGAAGGAGGGGTCGGGGGCTGACCCAGTGGCATTGTAGGCTGAGCTTTTGACCAATGGCACGTGCTGCAACTTCCCACTTTCAACGACCGCACGAGGTTAAAAAAAAAGGAAGAAGCTCATTTGCATTCTTTGTCTTCTGACCGGGAACAAAACGTTTTAGGCAGAAGTCATGAGTGGGTCATCTGCAGGAGGGGCCCCAAGTGTATATGTACAGCTTGCTTTGGGGGGAAGGGTGAGCTTTACACTGAGTTATAAGGGAAATGTGCCATTAGAGCCTGGGCTTTAGCCTGCTGGATTATGTAATAAGATAGAGGGTGGTGGGGGGAGCTAAAAGTGCAGCAAAGGGAGCAAGTACACGTGAGTCACACAAGGCTGTCCAGGAAAAGAAAACAAAGAGAGTTTCTTTGTTTGATTGAGAGTCGGTTCAGCGTGGCACAGCACAAGAAAATGCAAAAACAATCAGAAAAGTAGAGCTTACTTAATAAACAGGATCACTACATTATCTGATTAAGATACATAAAAGATAAAGATACAAGAAAGACAGCATGTCTTATAATAAAGTCCTCAGTAAAAGCCTGTTTTTAGTGTGCCTGACAAAAACAAACTATAGGATTTATATGGTGCCTTCCATTGTTTACATCTTCAGAAATAATCACCTATACATTCAGCTCTTAGCAACAGTGTTAGAGCCATTTTTGGTGCTATATGGAAACATGTAGTT
Source organism: Megaleporinus macrocephalus (assembly GCA_021613375.1). Lineage (NCBI taxonomy): Eukaryota > Metazoa > Chordata > Actinopteri > Characiformes > Anostomidae > Megaleporinus > Megaleporinus macrocephalus. The sequence continues at coordinate 14,910,849 of CM038716.1, forward strand.
AAAAACATTACAGGTTTTTTTCCATCATAATCTATACTTGGGCACCACCTCAAAGTATATTAACAGCCACCCAAGTATCTTTTTCCTTGCAGACATTTCCACAAGCAAGCCTATGAAGTGCTTCACATCTAAAGACCAAAAGGAGGAAAGTTTCAAATGATGGCTTATTTCAATAAATAAACGTAAACAAATGCTTCCCTCTATTAAACACTGAACCATATATAACAGTTCCTCCATCCTGAAGATTATTCAGAAGAAGAAGCCAAAGGATGAGGAGGAGGAGGAAGAAGAGTGGAAAAAGAAGATGAATAAAAAAGAAGGAGGAGAAGAAGAAAAAGTAAGAGGAAGGACAGAGAAAGAACGAGCAGAAAAAGAAGGAGAAAAATTGATGTAACTTAAATTGATGCATATTAAAAACTGACCTGTCTTTGGCTTAGTTTAGATATTTCCAGCATTCAGATGGTTCTTTGGGTTGTTATGGTTCTGCTTCTACACCCACTGAGAAGTACACACCTACTTTAACTACAGTCATCATCCCAAATTACTTCAGGAGCAAGTTATCCTACAGAACCTACTGTACATCAAACCTGGTTAGTCCTTCTTAGTGTGTATATGCAGTTCAGAAAATTATTCTCCTGGTTATCCTGGTTCTATACCGAACGTTTATTACTGTAGTTTTTTTTTTACAAGGGTCAAAAACGGCCTGTCTGTGCTCTGCGTGTATATGCTTTTATGGCTGGGTGTGCACTACTGTTGACCTGGTTTTGTGTGCCTGCAGGGAGAAAGCACTGGGCCACTCGTCCTTTGGATCCACGCTCTTGGGAATCAATGCACAAACAACGGAGTGAAAACAAGGCACTGAGTGCACTTCATGGGAACAGCGTGTAGAGCTGCAGCTCGGAGCTCCAGGAAAAATCGGCCTCTCTCCTGGAGGAGCTGGCGCTCGTCCAACAGTATTGCAAGAGAGTTCACACACATATAAACATGTTAAGAAATGTTGTGTGCATTGCTGCTCAGTCACCCCACTGTCTTATGTCAGAGCAGGAATTAGAGGGCAAGGAAAGGACAAAGGATAAAAAAAAATCAGAGCAACAAAGACAGGAGAAAGAAAACAGAGCATGTGTGTTTATGATAAGACAGACAAAAACAAAAAGACATGGCGCAGAAGGCTGAACGTGCATAACTGCTGGGTATGTACAAAAAGGGAAACACAGGAGGAAGTGGCTTTGAGAAGGTGCACTGACTCTCCAAACTGCTGTGCACAACAGCTGTGGAACAACAACAACGACGACTCTCACAGACATTCAAACTTTTAGAGCTAGTTTGTGAAAACAAAGGAAAACAGGGCTTGGAGAATTTATAGCAATGCTCAATGTCAAAACAAGCTCAAATGAATAACATAACGCAATAAAGTTGTTAAATTCAATTATATAGACATATAATCAGGATGTTTCAACCAATACGGATAAACAGGGCATGTTTTTAAACAAAAGATATCACAATGGAGCTTGATGATTACTGACTACTGATATTATTACAAGTATTTTTATTTGTATCCTGAAAGCTTGGTTTTTAAAAAAAAAACATTCAGATATGCAAACAAGTAAGGTTGGGTTTTTAAATTATTTTGCTAAATGCTAATTTTAAAGATCGATCTCGGGTTTATACGAATCAATATCAGATTATTCAAATGAAGATCGATTTGAATTGAAAAATCTATTTTTTTTAAACACACCCCTACAAACAAGATCTTTTTGAATATATTTAATTAAAAACATTTTCCACTATTATTATAATATATTTGTACATAATTTATCATAAATCTAGCTATGAGGAACAAACTAGGAAATCCTTCAGTAATACCCTTCGGTATAGTGTTCGAAAAAAATGTAAAAGGTTAGAAATGGAAATATTCTTTCTTAGAACTGCAGCACGCATGCATAAGTTCGTGTTGTTATTCGAGTGTTGTTATTAGTACAAAGGAAATAGGCACATTCAGATTGTGCAGGAAACAAGCTTTTCTGTGGTACACAACTACATGGTTACGCCAACTGTGCCAAAACTAGGAACATATAGTTTGATGTAAATAGATGCAAGTTGACTAAACGATGAAACGGACTTACGATGAAGAATGACTGAGGAGACCAGTCCTCCAGTGTCTCTGCCTGAGTGGTTTTCCCTCATTTAGAACGGCGGACGAAAATAGCTGCCATTTTACGACTTAACCGTGTGAAACTGGTTCACACAAGCAGAAGGGGGGAGATCACACCACGCGCACACGTTCGAAATCACGCAAACAGGCCCCTCATTCACAGCTCTGTGATTCACACCCTGGCCCGGTCACAGCAGCTAGATTGCTGGAGTGTAGAAATAGCATATACGTCACACTAGGTCATATTCCCATTATGGAATCTGCTCTCTTTCACCTTCATGATGATCAAATAGCTTATGAGAGAGAGCTGAAAATATCGCTGCTGACATCAACAAGACAAACAGATCAACAGCTAATCCAAAACAATCCCGTGTCTCTGTGATGCATAATAGATGCGTCTGTTACGCAGCTTGTGTTTACGGCCAAAGACAAACACAATCACACCGCAGATGTATTGTGAAGCTGCGGCCCAGTCATGTCTTAAAACCTTTATGTTTGTCCAGCTAAGCCAGGCAAACACAGCGTGCGGAGTGGTTTACAGTGCTACCGTAACTTGTTTGGAGAGTGTAACGGGGCTGTGATTTTTTGCTGTGTGAGGTGTGAGAGAGACGTCGTACTCACCCTCCGCACAGCAGAAACTCGCTGGACGGCCGGCGGCCAGTGGCCCCTATTGGCAGGTCATCTGAGGAGAACATAGGAATTAAGAACTTGCAACAAACACACATAACAAAGCAGTAAGTGTGTGTGTGTGTGTGTGTGTGTATCATGAGATGTAAATCTCTAACTTGGTGATTCCATTTAATTGTGATTTTTTTAGGAATCATGACGTCTCAGATGTCTCTGTATGATTTAATACCACCCTGACTCTGAATGCACAAACCTGACTGCAGGACTTACATTGTTATGTTTACACCTGTAACAGTCTCACCTGAAATTAATTCTATATTAACACACAAATGTACTAAAAACCAGTGTGTCGTAAACAGACCGTTATGCTGATTGCATGGACTATCAAGACAGACAAAGTAGGGACTCGAGGGCTGGAAACCTCTTAACAACTAGGCTAAACAATAGTAAATATTACAGTCGAGAGCCTTACAAGAGCTTAACTTGCTGACAAATGTCTATTAAACTACAAAATGAAAGAAAGGATATGTTATTTAAATGTCTTATACATATCAAATCATCATGATTTTGGTCAGACCTGCCTAAAGTAGAATTAAACACCAGTGTGGGAAAAGCTACGATAGCTTGATGCACATGAAAAGATATAGGGGATGAGTGGAAATGAGCCTCATAGTTGTGATGCAAAACCAACTTGAAGGGTGATTAAAAATTTAAAAAAGACTATTTTTTAAAATGCAACAATACAAAATACTCTAAATCGTGGTGAAAGAACTGGTCACCGCAATTATTCTTCATCATAACAAACAATTTATGTAAATTTACTTTGTATTTGTGCTTTGTTAGCATATTTAAGGAAGTTGCTGCTTTATAAAAGCCATAAGTGCCTGATGCTGTGCATTATATAGATTGTATAACGGGTAGAGTCAGGCGATAAATCAATTTTATCAATTAATACGAATTTACAGTTAAGGACGATGTGTTTTATGAAAATCGTTTTAACTTCCGCCACTGATTTTTATCACCAAGCTCTATCAATGGGTAAGTGTGTTAGGCACCCCACTTTGTGTCATGTCTACGAACACCACTTCCACATTATGGCTTCAATTCTAACGTTAAAAATGATTTCACATGCCATCTTGAAATGCTTTTTTATATATTTAAACAAACTCACAAGACTGTTCTCCCGAGAGATGGGGCACTAGCACAAAATCATCCGTATCACAGGAGGAGTTTTTGCTGCTGGTGCTGCCGCCAGACTCTTTGGACAGCTGCAGATAGTTGGGGGGGCCGAGAGGGGGCGAGGAGAGCACGTCTTCAGGCAACGTCTGCATGTCTGGCAATGACTGCGAAGGACAGAGAGAGGAAAGGAAACCATTGGAATACCTGGAGCTGAGTTGGTGACAGTACTATTAATTCCTCTCCTGAGCTCGTCGCTCAGCCCCTGCAGCAGCAGCAGCGTGCAGAGATAATGCAGCTGCTTTAATACTAAAGCTACAGCTGCACCAGCTGCAGTTAGACTTAATCAATATGAGGTCATTGACTCACCGGAGGAGAGACGTAGCGGCAGGACGGCGAGCCGCCACAGGTGCTGTCCGAGACGGAGCCAGAACATACAGGTACTGGCACAGGGCATGCTGGGTAAAAAAAAAAAAGAGCACATACACACTTAGTAAGCAGGTCAAGAACAGATTGGCTACAAACTGTCTCCTGTCGTATGATCACTGTTCTTACACTTTTTAATAGTCGACTGCTCCAGAAAGGGATGGCTGAAGAACGTGTCTGTGAAAAGAGAAAAGAGACAGGCTTAGTTCAGGTTAACGAACTTGAAAAACACGGCATCAATCATTGTGTGCCAGGTCCCCCCAACCGGAAAAGCTTCACTGACCAAAATCCATTCGGTCCTTCTGGTTCCTCTGCAGCAGGCCCAGCAGCAGATCTGTAAGCTGAGGAGACGTCTCCCGTGGGATGCTGAGAGCAGGAAGGAAGCGCTCTTTAGTTGTAAGGTCAATAAAGGCCATGTTTCAATACAGGTTTGTGTCTCATGAGTCACATATCCACCATCAACAGCTCTGTGTTTCATTCTTTTTCTTACTTTGGCACTAGAGTCTTGTTTTTCTCATAGAACATCCTCAAGTCTTGTGGGCTGTTTGCCTGCGGAGAGGACAAAAAGAACGTAATACTTCTACAACAACAAACCCAACTCAACAGCGGTGAACTCTGATGGGCAGAGAGTACCTTTTCAGTCGAGAGTTGAGGCTACTGTTTCCACAAAAACAGCTTAATAACTCACATAGACACATTGGTATTTCTAGGACGATGAACAGGACAGCTGGCTGACACACCAAGTTCAATCTTTGATGTACCATTTCCTTCAATTTTCCAAATACACTTTATCTGATACAAGAAACGCCTAATAGTATTTGGGAAAACAACACAGTCCTGTTGCTACTTGTAAAATAAAACCACAAATACACCTGGCTGGCATACACCTTTAAATAGACTCCTACCTGAAAGGGTGGCTTCCCCACGAGGCACTGATAAATAACAGTCCCAATGCTCCACAGGTCTGCTTTGGCATCATAGTTCTGGGACATTATTACTTCTGGAGCCTGGAGGGGAAAGAAGGCAGTTTATGAGATATAATTAAACAGCCAATACAAGCAACTTATCACAGTTTTGACAGGCAGCAGTAAAGTCTGCCTAGACAGCTCCTCGTTCTTACCATGTACATTGGTGATCCACACAGCGTGGCTGCCATCATGTTACTCTGGAGATATCGTGCAAAGCCAAAGTCAGCTGTACAACACAGAAAGCTCCTGTCAGTGTGTTTGGTTATTAATAGCAACTTACTGGTATTGTCTCGACTTAAGCCTGTGGCACTGAGTGGGACCATAGAGACAAATCTAGACTGCATACCTAGAAATAGCACAATGACACCAAATAGTCCAGCAGGTTTGGAGGATAAAAGGGCTTTCCCTTCACATGAGTGCCCTATGTAACATGTACGTGGGCTATTGTTATTATAGCTATATATACACACAGTGTAGCCGACAGTGTTCGATTACCGATTTTGATGCGGATGCCGTTGATGCTGGATTTCTTGCGGCCAGTGTAGGAAAGAAGGATGTTCTGGGGTTTAAGGTCTCGGTGGATGATTCCTTTGCTGTTCAGGATGCGCATGGCTGCAGCTATCTGCTGCAGAAAGACCCTCAGGGTGTCCTCTCTCAGGGTACCCTTGGCTAGAAGAGAAAAGATGTACTACTGCTGAGAAAAAAACACCCAAAGACACTCGCTAAACCTTTTGTGCACTGCTAGAAAAAGCTACTAAACTGCTGTCACTGGGGTGGTACCCTCAAGGCAATGCCAGTATCTTTAGCCAAGGAACATAATTGTGCTATATCTTATTAGACTTCATTCTTTCTACCTTTTAAGTCCAAAATCTGGGCTGCTAAAACGCATTTTTAAAGCACTTAATAACAAATATACAGTATATAACATCAAGGCAAATAGTTTGATCATATTTTTATATTTAAATAGTTATAAAGTAAAAAGTAGAGATGGACCGATCAGCGTTTTTGAGGCCGATTCCGATCGCCGATCACCTTTCAGCACGACAGGCCAATGGCCCATGAGCAGGGCTATATGCCACGGTAGGGCTACACGTAGTTGTTAGCGCAAGTCATGAAACATGGTCGAAACTGGTTTATTGCCATTTTTAAAGAGCTTATGTAAACAAGCATTATATTTTAAATAAAATTAGCAGTAAATAAACAAAGTAAATCAAACAAATATAGCCAATCCTGCAATTATTAAATTAAAATGAAAAAAGCGAATTAAATAAATGCAGTAAAAACTGCAGTCATTAAACGCTGACTCTGGGTTATTTTAAATAAAAAAACCTGAAGTCAATAAATGTAGATCTTGAATTGTTGCTGCTGTACTGTTCGTACCTGTCAGATCTGGTCTGCACGGTTTTTCGGGTTATTTGTTTTGTGCTAGGTGCGTGTGTTAGCCCTGCTGCTTGCTGATACTCCAGCCGTGTGGGGTTCTCTTAAATGGCGTATCAGATTATTAGTGTTAAATGTCTTTGGCTTGGTTCTATCAGCACTGTTCTCGCGAGGCCGCTGCTTTAGTCAGTCTGTGGAAAATTAAAGGGTATGTGTTTCCACCTAGCGGTTCAGATGGGAATTGCAGGGATCTGGCCGGTGGGGGTTTCAATGAAACGCTAGCTGGAAATACAGAAATTAAGCTAATTTTTTAGAAATATTGGTTGATCACATATTTAGAGTTAAAAAATCGGCCGAACCGATACATAGCTGATCGATCTTTCCATCTCTAGTAAATAGTAAGTTATATAAATTAACACCTTTTAATTAAGCAGTGAATGTAGTGTAGCTTTGAAAGCAAAAACGTATGCTGGTAAACTGCCCTACAGGGAACAAACCCACCTATAGTCGATAGTGTCACAAAGCAGACGTCCACTGACATTTGATGTTCATTAACAACTAGGCTGATAATCAGCATTTCACTGATCCATTAGCTGTAATAACTACATTAATGGAGCTGCACTGTGCTACAATCCATTAAGCTGATCAAGACCACTATAAAACATAACACTGTACTGTGATCTGCAGGGACCCCGTGACAGGTATGTATTCCAAAATCAGAAGTAGCTGAGGGCTATTCCACAGAGTGACACTGCTCTTGGTCCCGTTACAACAAAACACCACTAATCCATCAAGCTGTTAAGAGGATTCAGTTTTCCCCAATCTACTCAGTAAACAAAGCAATTGTAATCACAACGGGATCTAACAAGAATCCCCCAAACACCAACTTCGCGAGCGCTCAGCGTGAGCAAATCCCTGCGATCCACGTCAGATGGAGTGGAATTGTATAACCGAGGAACAGTTGCATAATTTGCGAGTAGGGGAGTTGAGAGGCTGACACACCATGCACCATACCGTCTGACGTGGGAGCGTTCACCTGCACAAATCTGTTACGCACTCATAACAACCTCAATCACTCGGAACAAAGGGCGAGAGTTCAGTCTCCTCACTCCTCCACTCACACACACTTACGCGCACACTTTAGGAGCCTGGTGGCAGACAAGTGACTCACCCAAACACAGTATTATTAAAGAACAAGTCAGGCTGACACACTCGTGATGTAAACATGCTCCAGACCAAATCACATCCCCTCACTGAGAACACCAGAGCAACACTATAAATATAAATCTACGTAAACAAAGATAAGCACTGGATCAATGAGGTCTAGCAGCTGCTGCTGGAACGTTCTAAAAACTTGCTTTGGTAGATAAACTTTGTGAATATCACCCTGACCGTGTGGAGTGACGTGCCCTAATTTAGTGTCCATCAACGAAAACAAATGCTACAAAACCAGCTCTGGGCTGAGCTCCCACAAGAGTCTTGGCAGAGAGAAAAGTTCAAATTATTCGAATATTACAAATCATTTGGGAAACTGGGCCCAGCATAATAAACTTAGTGAATACCACCCTGAAGAGTGACCTGGCCTGATTAGGTACTAAATGCTAATTGGCTTGTTTGATTTAAAGACAGAATGGTGCGCTCTAAATGTACATCATAATGCAGGCAGCTGGAAGCAATGGTAAGTGACCTTTGGTAGCCAATGAACTGAGCCTGCATGTTCACCATTATATCACACATTATATCATATTTCATCATATCACCGTCTTTATCAGTCCTGAGGTTGTACTGCAAAACATGTTGTACAACTCTGAGTGCAATGTTATACCAAGAGCTTACCTTGTAAATAGTCTGCCAGATCCCCTCCATTGCAATACTGTAACAGGACATGCACAAATAAAAGGAATTAACAATAATAGAGATTGGTGATGTAGTAAGAATATCACATCATGATATATCACAATACTGGTTTAATACGTCTAAACAACTAACGCAGACATATATAACATACAATGATTGTATTGCGCCACACTGAATCCAATTCAGCAGGACTGATTATGATGTCTTTGTATAGAAATATTAGTTTGCAGTTGTTTAGTGCTGCTCAAGTACTGATGATCTCCAACATTTGCCCACAAAAGCATACTGTAATGCAAATTATCATCAACTGTGATGTTATTTATTGTGGTACTGATACGCATCATCATATTGTCCTCCACTTTTCTACAGTGGATGGCTGGTGATATTGAAAATTGCATGTTTTAAATTAGTAACTCTTTGGCAGAACAAAACAGCCCTCTTAACTTTAGTGTATGTTAATTTAACATGATTTAAGACCATTTCGCTGGTCCCTTCATCATAAATCGTTCACATAACACAAATTTTCAAGTGGTATAAAAATTACTTTGAAGTGTAAGATTTTAATATGAGAGCTAGATAGGCTTTAGAAATATGATGGACTGGACAACAAGGCAGTGCGTTGTAAGCCGGGCATCATAAAGCGGCTGGGCAACATGAAGCTCCTCAATTAATCTGATACAGCGATGCAGTGTTATAGCTGCACAGACTCCATTCAGGCCCAGTTAATCTCCTTATAACAGGAAAAGGGTAGAGAGAGGAAAAAGGATCAGCACACTGAATGCTCACTATAGCTAACGCACTGTGTCCTACACTGCCAAAAGGTCTTAAAAATAAAGACCTTTGATAGGAGCTACTTAAATAACACGTGCTGATGGGGCGGTTGTTAAGGGTCTTTGTTTGACTGGACTAAGTTAACTGGTCTGACAAATCTTGAATAATTAATCAGTTATTCAATAGGTCTAGGTAGAAGAGACTGTGAGTGCTGACATTGTTTGTAGGAAGCTGTCGATTACATGCTGATTATAAAGACGGAATGACATATGAAGGGAAAATCACTGACCATCACTGCTCATTTCACCTAATAAACATCTAAACATCTAACAGCAACCACCTGCTAGACCCCTCACATGGCAAAACAGACTCTCGGTCGTTCTGACACAGTTTCCATAAACAAGAAACAGGTGGCCACTCACCTATCTTATCACTTGGGACACATGAGGAGTCAGAATGATATTACGCACTAAAGATAGAGCTGATATGAAAGCAGATGAAATCGTTTTTGAGAATAGGCTTCTCTGAAGTGATATTTTTAGTTTGGACACTTGAAGTGGTCAGTTTGTTTTTGCTTCAGCCACTCCAGAGTTGAGCAACACCAGACAGAGGCACAGCACGCTGGGTCATGTGATTATGCTGTATATGGACAAAGACTTGAGGAAAGAAGACAGAGAAACACTGAGAGGGAAAGAGAGGGACGTTGATGATGCACACAGTGTACTCACCTCCATTACCAGGAACACAAAATTTGGCGTTTCCTAGAAAAGAAAGAGAGAAGACGGCTCTTAACACCTCTTGTTTTCATGACATATCATTTACTTTCGGGTACATTCGGTTCTACATGGAAGGGAGTAGAGGAACAGGACGGTTCACAATGACGATTGACGCTTGTCTAGTTGTCACATGATCTGAGCTGTGGCCAAGAGCCAAAATCCACAGTATGACCGATGGCCATCACAAGATCATAATATTAATATGCAAGGCCCTCAGACACATTCTCTCCACAGCCAATTTTAGGTTTTGCATGCGGTGACCACAGCTCATGGGACACTATTATAACTTAAATGCCAGACCCCTGCCAAACTGAGGGGCATGGGTATGAATCTGAAGAGGGTATGACAGCAGGAGAGAAAATCTTTTGCCTTAAAAACAGATTCAGTCAAGCTATAGCAAAATACCTCAAAAGTCAGAAACCACCCTACTGAGTTTTCATTAAACGCCAATAAGTTATTTATTTTACAGCATCAAAGAAAACAGCATGTTTCATTTCATTTGGAAGAACGTTTAAGAAACTCTACTCTTTTGCTTACCAGCTACTGCTAAGTGACTGTGTGAAACACTGTTGGATCACCATTTAGACACTAGACTGGTCCATTATAAAGGGAAGTGTGGTCATTTTGCATGCTGTGATAAAATTTACAGGAAAGAGTTTGGTACTGATGTTCCAGCGGGCATCTTAGCTCCAGTTCCTCCTCACAAATTGTATTAATTACCTCATACAGGCTGGCTTTCTCAACACAATGTACATTCCTAAAGCTGAACTCAGGACTATTTAACCGGCCTGGGCAGACGCATCAGCTGTGACTTTTAGAACTCAATGTTCACTTCAGTGCCACACAGACAAACCACCATTATTCTCCTCTAATGACCGCTCGGGCAGTCTCTGCCTGGGCAGCCCCAGCTCTGGAGGCGCAACCATTGGTACATCCTAAACTGAGGCTGAGCTTCTGCTCCAGTTCCACTAAGAATCTTGTAATGGGATGGGATCAGTGCTGCTTTGAGCTGAGGGGGGTGGGGGTGGGGGGGGGGTCATGGGATAACAAATGGGTGACTGACCATTCAGCTTATCAGAATGATTACGTAAAAGGTCGGAGCTGGAGCTGTGGGATAGACGAACAAGAATAACAGGATTTATTTATTTATTTATTTTTGCTACTGTTAGTGCATCCACAAACCGGCACAGCACACCATGACTACATTTTATCGGCCATGAATCATGATGCTTCATATCTAACAATAATAAATTGATAAATTGTGTAAATTATTGTAGAACATATATTCATTAGGGATGTAAGAAAAAATTAAAACATCAAATATCTGGATATTATGTTTCGTGATACTGTATTGATTCTCATAACACACTATCGATACATAGATTCCTGGTAGACAGTTAATCATTGCTGAGTTTAAACCTCTGACCACCTGATAGCAGTGTTGTAATCCATTTTTAGCTCCACTCCAACATTAACAAGCAGCACAAGGGCGCAGTGCTACTGTAATCATTGATAAACCTTAATGATTAATATTGTGGTGTGTTTTAATAGTAGGATTTGAAAAATCACAATATATCACAATATATTGCGATATATTAAATCGTGACCGCTGTATCACAATACGTAATGTACGCCACTTTCTTGCCAATATATAGCCCAAATTTTCTTTTATGCACATACGTTATATTTGAGAATATAGCATTGAAAGTCTTGTATTTAGAGGGTTTTCTTGTTTGTCTACAAATGACACATCGGCTGCAGATATACTGAGTGCAACTAATGGACACTAGCCCACCCTCCCCTGCCTGGACATGGATTTTCTTCATGACCTGGCCAAACATGTAACTAACACATTCTGGCCTCCTCACTCAGCATGCCTACAAAATGCCATCAGATGTCAGAGATGTCTGAGATTTAATACGCCAGAGAAGACCTGTTGACCAAGAGTGGGCCGGACAACATCAAAACAAACAGCACTAAGTCTGGAAGCATATGCTGCTTGTTTTGGCAGGAGGCTGCTCTTGATCTCTTGCCTAACAAATGATGTATGACAAGGATTTAAACCAGTAGCCGCAAAACCTTTTATTATATAAGCACCAGGATATGAAAACAAGAACATGTAATGCACACATAACAGTAGATCAGATACAACACCACACACATAAACAACACTGAGACCTGTGGTGGAAACAACAGAATAGCTCCCTCCAGTATGCAGCTTTCAAAGGACATGTTCAGCTCTGACCCTTACCTTCAATAACACATAATTATAAAAGAGTCTCAAATAATATTTAATCCCTGTTTACAACACCATTTGGCAACTGCCCTGTAAAATACACAAGCTTTCATTTCTCAGATCTACAGAGGAACAATTTCCTCTTTCACACCTTATTTAATTAAGGTTCTTCAAACTAACGACACAGCCTAAATCTAGCTCTTCGTTTTTTAAAGACAAACAATATGACTCCTTTATTTTTTTTCCATATTTTAATAAGAATTATTCCCTCATATTTTACTATATTCACAAACACACACACACACACAGAACTGTCAAAAAGTCAGATTTAAATACAATATCTTATTAACAAATACCAAGAAAATGAAACTACTTATATCTGTGTGAGAGCTGACAGACCACCAAAACTGTTACCATCAGATCGTCAACTTAGTTTTATATATATATATATATATATATATATATATATATATATATATATATATATATATATATATATATATATATATATATATATATGTGCAAGAAAAACGCTGCAGATCAGAAAAAACACAAGTGTTTGTGTCCATCCTTCCACTGTGAGGAGACAACTCAACCCTACGGGTCTGAAATGATGCATAGAAGTCAAGAGGTTTACTGAAAAGCAGACAGAAGAAATAAAAAAGCAGGAACACTTGCCTATCAAACAAAACTGCTGGTGGACTGACTATCACATTGAATGGGTTTGAATGGGTTTGTGTTGCATGCATCACAAAAGGCAAAACATGCAGCAGAGTTCTAAGACTGAACTTACACAGACTAGCAGTGTAAGAAAATATTGAAATATCGGAATATCAAATATCAGGATATTATGTACAGTGATACTGTATCGATTTTCAAAAACACAGTATTGATACACAGATTCCAGGCAGAATCACTGTGTGTTGTGTTTAAACCTCTGACCACTAGATGGCAGTGTTGTAATCTATTTTCAGCTTCACTCCAACATTAACAAGCAGCACAAGAGTGTAATGCTATTGTAAGTATTGGCAAACCTGTTCATACAGTGGTGTTTTAATAGTAGGATTTGAAAAATCGCCATATATCATTTTGCTTGTAATATCGCAATATATCGCGATATATTGCATCGTGACCGCCGCATCACGATACATATTGTATCACCATGTTCTTGCCAACGCACAACTCTAACACACACGGACAGACACACGGGACAACTTCTAGGACTTAATTCCAGCATGACATAAGACTCTTAAATGTATCATTTTCTTTGCATGCCAAAAGACTTTCAGACAGTAACTCAATGACACCCATGTTACACAAGAAGAGGAAAGTATATGAGACACACAGGGTTTTAAATTGCCTGAGCCTTTTAAAACATACGCAACTGACCAACACGCAACAGCAGTACTTGGTAATTGTAACCATTCCCTGAACCGTGCTTTACATGGGAAAACAAGCTGCAAGGCTTCCTGAGACAATGGAACGCTGTTTCATCGGTATGCTGTTGACAACGAGGGCGAAATGACTGTGACAATGTTTTCAGAACATCATGTCATAAAACTGAGAAACCTTTGAGCTTGGACTGTGTGGATGCAGACACAGGACGGGCTGTTACGGGGAACATACCAGCAGATACTGTGGAAGGGCACAAACAGAGCTAGAACTGGATTAGATCTCTATCAGCTGTGAAAACATCCACTCATATATGTGTACACATACACACATTTTGTCACATACGCATCTCAAACTTCTGGCTTTCTTCTCTTTATGGAGCCAGTAAACAAACACAGCCTACACATGTTTAAAGCATCTTCAGGGAACGAAGCATATGATAAACAAAAACATTAGAGATCTCAGGCTGTAGATAAGTAACGATCACACACAGCCAGCACCCCCTGATAGTCATCAGCCTGAGCGTTAAAAATGCTGAGCGTTCAGTTTTAGGAGGGAGTGGGCGAATTCCTACAGGTTTACACCACAGCATGTGCTGGAACATTAGCCAACAAGCAGCTCTCTAGGAAAAGCAGAGAAAGTTCCTGAAAAGCTGCAGCTCCCTCTAGGCCCCTTTCTAGAGGCCCACTCCTCATTTACACAGCGCGTTTCCATGTCTAAGCTCCTCCCACTCACTTCCAAGAACTGAGGAGACGAACAACACAAAATCCTTAGAGCTGAGGACACTGCGTTCTACAACAGGAAGTTCAGGTTCTGTTTCGGTGAGCCTGAAAGAAGACTTACACATGTATGACTGTTCAACTTCTTAATAAACAAACTCTGAAAACCTCACCTGCTTTCTAAGAACACAGTCTAGGCCACAAATGTGTTGATCTTCAGATAGCTATTCGGCGCACTGATTTTGGAGTGTAAGAACTAATTGCAATAAATGATAATGATATTGTCGCTGTCCAATGAACATGAATGATTTTCATTTTTCTACGTTATTTAAACACGACAGCTGTCACTGACATTGTGTACAATTCTGATAATTAATGGACCAATAAAAATGCTTCAAAATCACTTGGGAAAAAATCTGATTCCATTGACTTACTTTAAAAGTAAAGACTGTTTTTGCCCTCTTCTGTAAAGTTCCTATCTTTGAGATTTTTTCATTGGACAGCCATGGTATAAGCAAGTATGTGCTCATTTTTTGTCTGCACTGTAAAATAACTCTCTTATTCAGGTAATCATAGAAAAGAGCCTTGGTAAGTGTCTGAAACAGGGTCCTAGCTCTTCATTTGCTTTACTTTCCCCCCCCACAAAGCGCTAAAACACCCCAGTAATTCTGAGATGGTGAAACCGAATCAGATGTGGAAGCAAACACGTAGACATCATGTGAGTTAAAGCTGAATCTTCACAATAACACTGGGCAATACAACAAGTGTTTGTGTTGACAACTAATGAAATTTAAATCAGTGCGATTAACAATTTAATCGCCCATTGCGTGCAGCCAATGAAGCTAGAAATGACCAAACTAGCCAATTAGCTATCTTGCTTGCAAGCTATATTTGATTAATAGTTAATACTGGTTGTACAGTCAAAGTAATACACTATTGCTGGTACACATCTAATACAACAATGTTACTCAGTGATACCCTTTAAACATGCCAGCGCACTGACCTCTCAATAATACATTTTACTGCTATCTTTTATTTTAGTTCATATCCTGAGCAAACGCAGCACACCCACTTAACATTTAGCCTGTTGCACAAATCTATCCATTCATCCATTATCTTCAACTTCCCGCTAGTCTGGGTTACTCGGAGTTGGAGCCAATCCCAGCGTCATTGGGTGAAGGCGGTAAACCATGGACAGGTCAACAGGCCATCGCATGGCCAACAGACACTCACTCACACAGCCACACCTACGCGCAATTTAAAGTGACCAATCAACCTAACATGCATGTCTTTGGACGTGTGGGAGGAAACCGGAGTACCTGGAGGAAACCGACTCGAGCACAGGGAGAACGTGCAAACTCCATGCAGAGCGACCCGGATCGTCTTGCTGTGAGGCAACTGTGCTAACCACTACACCACCGCTATCGTGACAAATTATGTCACAATACAACACAACATGCACTTCATTATAAAGAGAGCACAATTTGCTTAAGCGTTTAAGTGCATTCAGTGCAACACAGTATTTATAAATACTGAACAAAAAATATTGCATTCAGTTTTAATTGGATTTCTCTGTTTCCGACTGATCAGATATAAAATACATCATGACATATCATGTCGTGTGAAAATTACCTGAAGCATCGTGACATTATGTTATATGCCATATCGCCCACCTCTACTTCAAATACAAATAAGAGTAAAGTTGTGCTGGTGGTGTACTGTCATCTTTAATTTAAACACAAGACTGTACCTAGAAATAAAGACTTGTGAACATCACATAGGCTGTTTAGCTTGTGCCTTCTGCTCCAGGCTATATCACCTGACGTCTAACTGTAGAGAGCAGAGAGTTGAGACATGATAGTCTTTTTCACAAAGCTGAAACGTACACTGTAACGTAAGTTGCCTTTTGTACAGGCATGATATCTGCCGGTCACATAGTCCCCCGGCGGCAGCGGCAAACGGTGCAGATCAAGTGACAGATTTCCAGAGGAATCTCGTGTATGCCACTTGTTGGCACACTCGTGTCTTGCTGTTAGGTTTCCATGAAATGTATCGATCAATCAATCAAATTAATTTTCTCTCTATATGCCACTATTGTATTCAGTGTATATGTAAAAGCATTTCTGAAACACACAACCACTGGACTGTCACAGTACAATTTGACATTTAGTGATCACTGAAGCTTTCCCAAACAAATGTTAAGCAATGTTCTGCTCATCAGTCCACCACCATGAATCCTTAGCTAGTGACTGTACTGTGCCAATGAGGTTATCATTCTGTCCTGTACACATTGTGTTAAGACACAAAAATACATCTGAACATTTTAACTGCTCCATTAGAGGCAGATGTGAGCTGAAGAGAGGCAGCCAACACCCTGTTATTACACAGCTCCAAACCCCCTCCGGACTGTGAAGAGCTTCGACAGAAGCCATACAGCTCTCAGCACAGGCCTGTAATTAAAACTGCTGAGCAGACACCTCTGAAGCACGGCCCCATTCAGAAAAAAAAACATACAGAGAGAGGTACTATTAGCTCTGAAGTCTCCAGACTGAACAGGTAGGCACTTTGGGATTGGGCTACATTTCTTGGCTTTAGCCTAAATGCAAGCTAGCTTTCATTCATACCTCCATAGTTCTGGAGATGCTCAGTGTGGTGGCGTGGGCCTCACGCTCGGAATGGCTCACATTAATGAAGCCAATATTGGGATCTGAAGCCTCCCTTACAGTGAGGTGGAGACGCAAAAGGGCAAGTGTAACCACTTTGTAATCTTTTATAAGGCAGCTCAGAGAGGAGAAGAAAAGTCAATCACGTTAAGGCTTCCTAGTAACAAGAGCACAAACAGGCCATGGTGGTGGAACTGTGGCTCAGTGGAAAGCTGTAACACGGAAAGGTCACATGCCTTTGTCCTATAGGACTGTATCAGAGGACACAGCTACTGGTTTCCTGGTACATATATTACATGAAGTCTATCTGATTCAGATGTAGCCCCTTTGAACTCTAGGCTGATTATTGAATTCATTGAATTACAAATCTTAATACTTATTATTCAGTAACTACTATGAACTGTTCAATTCATATTATGAAACTAAGGCTTTGTTTTTAAAACATATGAGTCTTTAGGAGTTTAAGGAGTTACATTTTAATAGTTAAAATATTAGAGATGTGATTGTTTTGCTCAGTCCAAATTAATATTTAGATTTTGGCTGATCTGTGCATCAACTTTATGAGGTAAAACAGGAGACAGGTAAGTGCATTCATGTTGTATTCGAATGCTGTAGTATAATTATGCACAGCCCAATTGTGCTAAATAGCCAGTAGGTTCTTACATTCAATGTAGCTAAATAGGCAACTGATCTGAGTCTGGCACTATAAGGATATATTGTGATGTTAGTACTGGAAATGTGTGTTTACTTTGTATATTTGTTCTGTGAGTGTCCAGTACAAATAACTAGTACACATATTGGCCATAATTCACACAGTAAACCACTAAAACATTTAGTAAACATCTAACAACGATACTAAAATTGAATACAATAATTATCCATAACTGTGCTCAATAACTAGTTATTTTTTTTATGTTAAAGAATTTTATGTGTCCATGTCTTTGTTAAAGCGCAAGTGATGTTAATTATTTTGCAAATCTGGCTAATTCTGAAAGTGCAAGTGTGCATCACATACTCATTTACTCGCCACAGTGTGTGAGTTTCTTTAAAAAAAAAGAAAAGAAAGAAACTGGAACTGTGAAGCCATGAAAATTCTTGACCTGTGCACACCCCTTTAAAACGTGCACATAAATCAAAACATGTACACATATGCAGGCTATAAGGGGGTGAAGCAAATAAATGCCAAGCAGGCAAATCAAGGCATGTTGGACACCACTGGAAGTGAAGCATCCACCTCCACCCAGCAGGAGTATTTCTATCAATACAAACCAACAGTCAAAGTGTGCTAACAAGAGCAGCCGCTGACATACAGCACTGAAAAATGACTTTGGAAAAGACTGATACCTGTCAGTTTGTACCTGTTCATTAAAGCTCACTACTGATTTATGGTCTATGATTTTAGCCATTTATGCACATTATTGACACAGAAACCACATGCTGCTATTTTTATAACAAACAGTCCTAGTAGTTGCACAAGTGTGTGTATTTATGGCTCCTCGGCCGAGTGACAGAGCACGTGGTGTCATCATGAACAGCTGATGTTGCTGCTGCACACCATAGCGGTTGCCTCCGTATTCATTTAAAATGCAGGAGAATCACACTAAACCAGCCGGCTGAAACAAAAATAGCACATCACAGCAACAACACCTCCAGGATGCATCTCCTACCAATGTAAACGCAGGTTTTTTATGACGTGTCCTTGGTACTGAATCAGACAGGCTGAGACTTCTCTGGAGGAGGCAGGCATTGCAACAAATGTGGGCCACAAAGACTCCATTTCCATCACAGCATATAAAGACAGATTCACTGAAGCTGGCCGAGTTAAAGGATGAAAGCCCTAGCTTAGGGGGCCCTCTCGGCACTGCAGGTCTGAGGTGGGTGTGTTATATAAGGGAAGGAAGGTCATTATGTGGGAAGAGCATTATGTACATATGTGTATGTGTACGTGTACAAACTACTCAACAGCACTCCACTTACTACTGCACGAAATGATGGGTCCTATTTTCTCCTCAAAAGCATAAAAAGAGAAGAGTGCACAGGCCACTGAATCAAGATGAGAACAATTAAGCCCACGCTTTGAGCCACTAAAGGCTGGAACGGCCTCTCAGAATCCTCTCTCATTCATCCAACCACTGTTATCAGCTGCGGCTTAGAGCCAGAGGAGAAACACAAATCCAGTCTATACTACATCACAGTCGTCAAGAAAGACAGCCAGACTACTGAGGAGACGAAATTGACTTAACGAGCTAATGGAATTGGCTGACTTCTGGAATTTGCAAACAAATTGTACTGTATAATCTCATTTCCTTCCTTACAGTAACAACATTTGCCAGTTGGTGCAACAATCTTGTAGATGAGCCTTATTTTCTTGTTGACAGTATGCAGCATCATATTTTCAGGCCAGTAATAGTGAAAGAAGCACAATCCTCATAAACACAAGCTTTGTTTTTCAAAATATTAATACTAATATGCAGCGTCTGTCTAAAAACACTGAGCGGAATTACAGTACGCCTCCACAGAACAGCAAAACTAAAGCGTTACATCTCTTAGTTAATGGTTATACGCTAAAAGCAGCCTATGGACATCATTATCCAAAGCTGATGACGAGAGAGAAAGTTTAACAAACATAAGCGGCACTTTGGAACTTGGCAGCCACCTTCTGTCTACTGTCTATAGAGAAGCACATGAACTCCGCAGCTGACGCAAGCTTACCTGGACATCATAGAGCGCTACAATGTTCTCATGCTGCAACTCCTAGAAAGAAGAAAACAAAAAAAACATGGTGACCTTCAGGACTAGCTATGGAACCTCAGATACAGTCAACTCAGACTATGATAAAGCACTCAATTTTAGAATATTCAGCACATTCAACTGTTTGTGTGCTTTACTGGCAGCAAACTCACCTTCAAAATTTTGATTTCCTTCCCAAGTAAAATCTGGGACTTGGAGAGGTTCTTCTTGTTGATGCTCTTTATTGCAACCTCCCAGTCCGTCTTCTAATAATAGAAAGAAATGAAACGGTCAAATGACATAAGCAAAACAAGTTGAGTTTTTCCCCAAACACGTTAGTCATCATTTCTCATGAAGCCCTCTGTTCTGTACAGCTCAACCTTCTTAGGAGCGCTGAAGGAATTTCTACAGATGTACTCTGATTAAGGAACTGTAAACATATGACCCAGCAGAGGGCTCTGCATAAAAATGTGGTGCGATTAAGAGATTTAAGGCGTTTGGAGACGTTTAGTCCAGGTAGGGAACAATGAACAGCTTTAAGAAACCAAATGACCAAGGCTGAGGAGCGCTTGAGTGGAAATCTATGAATAGAGGGGCACGTTCAAGTAAATCTAGGTTAATAGGAGATGTTCCTGCGGCTCACTCTGCCCTGGCTCAATGCAGAGGCTGCACACGAGAGTGGCATCGGTCAGCCCATCTCAGTGAAAGCCAGTGCAGCCAAGCATGCCTAAGACGACACAGGGAGTGCATCTCCTTAGGGAGTGAGCCCTTTCAGCAGAGGAATTCAAAAGACAAGAGTTTTTTGTGTCAAATCAGTTATGCATTAGCTAATCTAGGAAAGACCTAGTTTAGCCTAACATGAGCTTTAGTGGGGGGGGTGTACACACCCCTGATGTTCTGTTAATCCTTGACCTGATGGAACCTTACATTAGCATCCCCACTACAACCTGCAGACAGGTAGGCAAATTAGATTATTCAATGTAATGCTGTAGGTTTTCCAACTAATTATCCAACTGGATCTATAAGGGAACCATTGCTGGGATGTTCTCACCAAAGCATAGTGAAGGAATGGGTTAGTAGTGCATCTATTACCTATAGAGCATCTGTCCAGCAATAAAATCAATTGTGCTTCCCAAAAGTGTGGTGATTCATTATCTTTTAGACTAAATCAAAGCAAAAATGCTTTTTCATGACATAGCAATTTTATAACAGGACCCTTCCCTGTGCAGAATCACCCTCGTCAGCACCACGCGTCTGTCAAATGACCTGCTTGTGGACGTAAACTCTGAGTAATTCCGTTCTCCATTCGCCCCACATCAATCTGACGTGAATTAGAGCCGAGAAGCACATCAAGTTAAGGTGCTGCTCCTGCAGAGCAGAGGTAAGCTCTACCACAGAGACCCCAGCTGCACTCCAGCAGCGTCGTATGTTGCCTGTGGCTCGGGGTCTTTGAGGGTACAACTGGCCAAAGAACACACTCCCTACCAACGCAGCAGCACATACCTGACAGATTCATTCAAGCATTTCTGTTGACACAACTTCTGATCTGTAAAAACTACTGAATCATGTGGAACATAGTCCAGTGGCACCTAGAATTAGGAACCTCCAATCAGTAACACAACCATAACTGCAACTAACCTGACTTGTATGCAGGGCTGCACAATATTTTAATATGAAATAATACAGGAATCTTCATCAGATGCCTTAAAAAGAAATGGTTAGAGTGATTTTATAGAAGAGTGCATCTGCAATTTTAGAAAACAGACTTCGTACGCTGAAGGATCTTTTTTGAGCTCAACAATCCTGTGTTGAACTTTAATGCTATGTAATTGGGCTAAACACAGTATGCAGGAAAGGAGGTGAACGCCATGACTATTCTTCTCCATGTATTCCTGTCAGTTGGAGGATATTATGTTCTCTCAGACAGACTCGCCCTGTCGATTAGTCACGGAGAACTGTGTGAGTTTAATTTACTTTACTTGGTACTTTACTTGATCCTGAGATGTGCACATATTGCACATGCTCACATTGCAATGATGATGCTGAAACGGTACACTGCCCAGCCCTTCTTGTAAGTCAAGCCTTCTTCTCAACCCAAATAGGTACCGGAAGGTTGCTGCTTCCATCCCTGACTGAAGTGCCCTTGAGCAGGGCACCTAACGCCCAACTGCTCCCAGGGCGCTGTGCATAGGGTTGCCCACTGCTTTGGGCAAGTGTGCTCATTGCCCTCTAGTGTGTGTGTTAACTAGTGTGTGTTTCATATATAAACATGGTCATATAGTAACAGGGCACATTAGCATCCATCCACACAATCCAGGCCTACAATGATGTTTTCTCTAGTACAATAAGCTCCCGGCTGAGGGTTCAAGGTAGTGATGGATATGACAAGCTGCCTGATGGAATCCACACCACTAGCACTGGGGTTTCATCCCGCATTAACATGCAGACATGCTGATCTTGTGGAGCGCTAACTGCATGCCCTATTTGCAGCAGCGTGCAGGAAAGATCTCAAACCTGCTGGGTCACCATTAATCATGATCTACTGCAGACTTGACAAGCTATGCAGACTGACTTGAAAGCCCTGATTGACTCCTCATGTAAATCAGATACAAGTGGAAGACTGCTTCAGATTAATGCGTTATTCGAATTATATTAAAAATAAATGATGAACAGCGCTGCCAAATGTGGTCCTATCCCTCCATCCAGAGCTTTTTTTCCTCCTCAGCCGGCAGACATGACCGTCCCACTTACGTCAGGCGGCTGTTTTATGAATGGGTGACTCGGGTTTCTCACCGCTTTACCTCTACCATATAAATAGCACTGTTCAGGGCGAAAGGTTGGCATTTTCCTGCGTTACACAACAAACACTTCATCAAAAAAAATACTGAATGTCACTCATTCCTAATCCCAGCGGGGGTTATGCTGCTAAATTTCATGCGGTTGTGTAACCAAGTCACATTATGCTGCTGTCTGAGGGGCAATGAGGCCGGAGCCGGTGAGGAGGAGGAGGAGGCGGACGGAGGAAGAGGCTCGTTTACCTTTTTATGTCTTCCCTTGAAAACCACCGCGAAGGCTCCGTGTCCAACGAGGTCTTTTCGGCTGTACTCAAAGTCTCCCACGGTCTCCATTGCTGTCCGGTGATGCAGAAGAACGAGTTTCTTGACGGAGACGAGCTCTGGACACTTTTAAGCTCTAGCTAGCGCAGCCAACCTG
This sequence comes from Megaleporinus macrocephalus, assembly GCA_021613375.1. Classification (NCBI taxonomy): domain Eukaryota; kingdom Metazoa; phylum Chordata; class Actinopteri; order Characiformes; family Anostomidae; genus Megaleporinus; species Megaleporinus macrocephalus. Next base: position 14,933,932 of record CM038716.1, read on the forward strand.
CTCATCCCAAAATACGATACCGTTACCTCTCAGGGCCGGAGCAGCTCCAGAGCAGCTCCCATTCACTCAGACCGACTATCACTTCAGCAGCGATAATAACAATGATAATTAAGTCAGACGTTTTTTTCCGTTTTCAGTTAAATATGCCTCAAAACACGCCTGGAGCTGCTAATACTAGTACGCAGGGTTAACGTCGGTTTACAGCCAGCTAGTGCACTGCAGCAGTAACGGTAGGCAGGACTGCACACAGCCCGAAGCTAAGCTAGCTAGTTTCCTGACCTAGCTGTCATTCCCCGACCTAGTTTGTCAGCCTCTCGGCTATCTACTCCCACCGGGCTTGTCTCGTATTTCGCTTGAAGCCAGTAATCACACTCAACTGTCAGACTGACGAAGCTACATGTTGTGAGTCCCTCAGAAAGAAGGCAGGACAAAGCAGGTAGCAGCCCCTCGGACTCCGCCGTGTAGCAGCCTTAACGTCGTTAGCAGACTCGGTTACGCTGATGAAGCTCGCGGTTTGCGTGCTGTCCATGCTAGGACGAGCAAAAATAAACATACATCTATAACAACGATGCCTTAATATAATGTCATTAGGAATGTTGAACGAGGCTGCGTGTGGTCAGCGAGTGGAGTCAGTTAACGTATATGACGGACGGTAACGTTAGCTCGTAACTGGCAGCAGAATCAGAGCCGCTCGTCAGCTGAGATGAGAATCTGGTCCGTCGGTTGTTGTGAGAATCCTCTGCGGGTCTGGTGCACAGCTGGAACAATGATGCTCGATATCCAGTGTCATCCATACAGACAGATACAGCTCTTCTACATGGTCCGTCCGCCGTTTTGCTTCAACACAAGACGCTCAACGTCAGTCTGTCTTGTATACACAGCGTTTCCGTTTCTTGGAAAACATAAACTAAAGGAAATTATATTCCATGTAAGCGTTTATTGTTTGTCGGCGAGCCAGCATCTCCCACTGAGCCCTGTTTATAGTCCGACTTGACGTAAGTGCAGAGCTCGACTACATGAGCATCCTCTCATGAAGTATACATCCGCGTGTCTGGGTGCGTCGCCCTCCGCCGACGAGAATAGTCCCTATGTATCTGTGTAACAAGTCTAAAATCGATTCCAAGTGAAGGTCTTGTTATTTTAATAGAGTAACGACTCTAGCAGAAGCAAAAAATAGCTTCTAGTAAATTAATACATATAGATACAAAACAATCAAACAAACAAACAAACACAACTCGCGCTGAGTTCTCGGCTGAGCCACAGTAGCGATACTAACAGTGTTTGCGGATTCTATCAGCTGGAGTGTGTTTAGTGAGGGTCTTCTTGTTTTGTTCTCAGAACTAAATGCTAAAAAGTTTAGAACAGCAAAGCCTGTGTTGTGTTGGGTGTGCAATGAAAAACTGATTAAAACTAAACTAAATAAAGGAATGATTCATTGTTGAGTGGAATATGAAAATGAATCCTGAATTAAATATAAAGGACAACAATATGGTAATAATTTCTACCTCACAAATTTGTTTCCACTGTCTGGAAAATGGATAGATCAGTGTGCATTTCATGCTGGTGTGCATTTCTACTGACCACAGTGTAGAGTTTTTGTACGTGGTCTGAACTGTTTGTTGATTCTTTTTGTTATAAATGTATTAGAGCCATGTTGGGTTCTAAAAGGCTGCAAAATGCAATTTTGTGAAGCTCTACATTAATACAATTAATGTAATCAACGATTCAAAAAGAGGTAAAGCAGACGGAGACAAAAAGTTTTGAGTGAAACTGGCGATGGACTCAGCGGCTCCTCCTGGTGGCGGATTTTATACTAACAACTATAAAAACACATGGCGTAGCGGCCTGAACACAAACTCAGCTAAAAGTAGTGCTACTTCTGTATTGAAATAGAAGTAAACTGAAATAAAAGAAATACAAGTAAATAAATAAATAAGTAGAAACTAATTGTTAGTACATACAGCATACCAATTTAAGTGAATGAACTCTATTCTTTCTTTTTTAATGATCTTTACATTTAAATTAATATGTTATACTTTAAAGGCCTCATATCCTGTGTTCGTCTTGTATTTTCTTTTTCTCTTGGGGTTTGTTGATTTATGTACCCAATAAAGTCCTAATTAATTTTTACACTGATCTCTCTTTCTCTCGCTGTCTCTCAATCAATCAATCAATCAATCAATCAACATCATTTTATATAGCGCTTTTTACAACCAGTGTTGTCTCAAAGCAATGCATAACAAAAACGTGAGAAAGGGTGTCTGGGTCCAAGACCCCCTGGAGCAAGCCAGAGGTGACAGTTGCTGGGAAAACCCCCTTATAAAAGAAAGAAACCTTCAGGCTCGAGGGAGGAACCCATCCTCATCTGGTCGATCCGGATAGAGAGAGAACAACAAAGCTAATGAGATTATAAGGCAGAATATAATAATTAGCTCGGCTTAAACATGTTTGATAAATATTCTGGTTTTTGAGGTAGTGATGTAAAGTTTGAACCATCTCTTAGGTTCTCTGTCAGAGTGAGAGATGGTACCAGATGATGGTGGGTAGTAATTCCAGGCTGACGAGCAGAAGAGCATCTTCAGGTCAGACAGGAGGACAGATGATCAGTCAGTGGGGTTGGAGCTCTGGTGACTTCTAGCGGCTCTGGTGACTTCCGTGTGATGACTTAAACATCAAGAGAGAGAGATATATTGAGAGAGAAAGATAGAGAGAGAGAGAGAGAGAGAAACAATTGTAGATTAGTCCATTTATGGAGAGATCTCAGAGAGTAAGAATACAGCTGATATCAGCAGAATGCTGTGCAAACAGGTGAGCGTTAAGTCTAGTTTTAAATGTAGAGAGTGTGTCTGAGTCCAGAACAGAGGACAGGAGGTGATTCCACAATTTCGGGGCTACGTATGAGAAAGCTCAACCACCCGCTGTGGTCCTCTCTCCCCACCCTCTCTCTATCTATCCCTTTAAACAGACTGCCCTGTTTAAATCTCCATCCTGGTCCACAAAAAACACTGAAACTCTTCGTATAACTTCAGTGTGAGTGAGCTCTGTAGGCTGAATAGGTGGATATATGTATATAAGCCACCACAGAAATAGTGAATTAAAATGGTATGTTCTGCAGCATAGTTTCCATATAGGACTGTAACAAATCAGTAAAGCAGCCGTCACTGACGTAGGGTAGCAAAATTACAGCCAAAACCAGAAAAAGGAGCAAATTGTTAGTGAGTGACATTTGTAGATTCATTTGTTCAGAAAAATACTTAAGTGGAAGTAGAACAATAGAAAGTTGATACTGAAAAACTTGAATGAAAATTACTTCCACATTCCAGTCCAAACAAAATGTTACTGCAGTGTTTTTTTTTTTTATTTACATAAAATCTTACTCCACATTTCAGATGTCCAGTTTTCTTTTTTTTTTTTTTGTCCGTATCCTTTTTCAGTAACAGGTTTTTGTCAGCTCACATCCTTTCAGATCCAGTTATCTTCTCACAGTGAAAAAAACTAGAAAGGGCAGAACCATAGAGAAACATGTAAGCTGGCTTTGAGTTGTAGCTTGTGTGAATGTTGGGGTCTGTTTTTGGTGGAAATGCTGTCATTGACTCTTTTGGGGAGTGTTTGTTAGGAGGACTCTACAGTAGAATGTAAATGGCAGCTGTCGAGTTCAAATGATGCGGAAAAATAAAAATGGACAGAAATGGAGATGAAATATATAGCAGCCTTCCTTCAGATAATAAACAACGAGTAAGTTGGTGTCTGAAAATAAAATAAACACACATAAAATAATAGTATGTGGGTTTTTTTCTTTGTAATATTTGCAGCTGCTTGTATTAGAAACGTGTAGGTCTAATAGGCAGACCTGGCGCTATGATGCTGTCTAACAGCAGATGGCGCTGTGCTGCGTGTTACTGCAACCAGGGCTGAGAAGCGAAGAAGACGTATTAAAGCGTAAACCTGTATGTTTTTTGGGTAAATATTTGTAAATTACTGAGTTTTTTCTGGTGATTTTACTTACAGAAGTTAATCTGTCTTCTCTCCTACACGCTCAACTGTTTGCTTCTGTTTGCAAAAGTTGGCTTCTTACTCGAATTCGCCGTTCCACCTTAAACGGTGCGGTATAATTGTGCTGTATTATTTAAAGTTTAACGAAGTAAGAAACATTTTGTCCACGTCTTTCTTCACATTTACGCTCAATAACGGCTCCAGTGTGCAAATTATTTGTGAGTTTTTATGTTCTAAGTTAACAATACATGTTTATTCGGCAGTTTTATCCTCAGCAGGGCTTTAAGAGAAACGTATTGTGGACTCGTGTTCGCTGGTAGTTGTTAGTAGTAATAGTTTCAATTACTTCTAACATTTTGAGTGGATTTGTATCAGTATGAGCTTTTTAAAATACAGTATTCCAGTTATTTTATTAACAGCACTTTGACAGCACTTTGTTAACAGTTTTATGCTCACCCTTCTTCGAATTATGTTTTAGTCAAGAAGCTGTCTAAAGAGATTATATTCTAACAAACTTGATTCCTAAACAGTTAGATGATCAAATAGATACATAAAGAAGGCAGGCAGGTTTGAAATCAAGTCACAATAAACCATTTATTTTGTAACAATGGAATGTACATGTTTAATGTATAATGTATTGTTTCTGTGTTCCTTCCAAAATGCACAGTTAAAAGTAAAATGTGAAAAAGTATATGTAGTAAGTTACATACAGAATAAAAATAGCCTTGGTTGAGCTGAGATCTTGGAGTTGGCATAAGTTTCTGGTGGCCAAATCAAAAGTTCTGATATGGCAACACATTATGACATCACATATTTTCGGTGGCTACTTTTAATACTTTTAATTTATAGGAGAGTTGTTTTAGATATTTCAACACAAGTAGTGTCTGTTAAAAGAGAAATAAACTATTTGCTGCAGGATTAAAGGTTTAAGATGTAAAAAAAAAACAGAATGGTTTACTATAAAATGCTTTATTCTAGAAAAAAGTGCCAAGTCAGAGCTACTCACAGCAGTGAAAGCTACCGTACAGATGGTTACAGATCTGATGCTTAAGGCAGTTTTGCTCTCTTTGCTGAAATACAGTCTTAAATTCAACTCCTGCCTATCAAGAATGTCCAGAGAGCAGCTGGTGGTTCAGCACGCCAGGAAGGCTTTCCTAACAGGAAGATCTAAACCCCTGGACTTCAGAACCCAGCAGCTAAAAAACCTAAAGCGTTTCATCACAGAACGACAGAATGAGATCACTGACGCCCTCAAGAAGGACCTGAACAAGGTAAATACCACCGGCTTAGTGTCACGTGGTTTCACATGAATTAAAGAACAGATTGAAATAGCTTTACATAAGTCTGGTTTCATGTGTATGCTTTTTCTTTTGGGTAGAGTGAGAATGGAACCCTGTTTTTTGAGCTCCTTGGTCTTGAGGGCGAGATCAACCTGGCTCTCAGCAAGCTCTCAGAGTGGGCGGCACCTCGACCCGTGGCCAAGAACCTTCTCACCATCACGGATAAGGTGTTCATCCAGCCAGAACCTCTTGGTGTGGTGCTTATCATTGGTGCATGGAATTATCCAATAGCTGTTACTCTTCAGCCGCTTGTTGGAGCTATTGCTGCTGGTAAAGTATAAAACATCTGACCCATCAGACACAGAGATGCAGAGTAGAGCTGGCCAGTGTGGCAGACATATATCACAACATTAAAAAAATATATGCACATATAGTAAATCAGGTTATTGTTTTGATTTAAGTTACAACAGCCACAATGAACCAGCAGTGCCACATTTAAGAAATGCTGAATGTATACTGCCCTTCATTCAGTTAAATGCTCGTATGGACTTTCCTGCCAGTTGGAGAAAAACTTAAAAAAGGCGTGGCACCATTGAAGGTGATATGGCAGATGCACAAAACAAGCTAAATAGAAGGCCAATTTCATCTTCCGCCATCACTAACAAAATCTTGGACCACTTTTATTTAGATTTAGTTTTCTCTGCATATTACACTCCGGACAGTTTCACTAAACTTTTATAATATCGAGCAGCTTCGCTCAACGTTTAACCCTGAAGAGACTGAAGAAATGAGCAGTTCCACCTTTATTAGCACAACAACCCTAACAGTAACCTGTAAGTAGCAGCCATGCTGTGTGAGTTTATCCACTGTTTGCTGATTGAAGCAGATCATCTTAAAGTTTTATAGTGAGTAACTTTAATTTACTTTGTGTTGATGTCGAGAAAGTGAGTATTTAGTGTAGGTTAGGGCTGGGGCGACGCATCGACGCAATCGATTACGTAATTTTGTCAATTAGCATAACGTGCGTTGGTCTGTCGCAAAGATGGCCGCACCTAGCATGGATTTATCTGTGTGCATTAAAGTTGTGGGAGTATTTCACACAGTATTTCTTGCACTACCCCCACGGTCTCCAGCAGTATTACTCCATCCCATCCAAATCCGTAAGCTTTCTGAAAACGAATGTATGTACAAAATGAACGCAGAGTACAGACTGAAGGCTCCGTGCGTATCTGTATTTAATGTTGAGCATTAATGAGCTTTAAAACATGTTTCTTTCAGTAGTGTCACTACGCATTGCTAACTGTTTCTTAAGTGTCCAGTGTAGATACCTTAGGTTGTTCTCGATACCGCGGGAGCTTTAAAACACACGTAGCTGGTTCTTAAAGGGTTCTCTGGCAAAATATATAGTCCACAGACTGTCTGATGACTTGTCTGTGAGGGGTGTAGGCTACGTGTACATTTGTGCCTTTGAAAGTCAAGTCATATTATAGACTTGTAGTCTTTTAAACCATTTATTGATCACATGTGTTTAGGATACCCTTTAATGCATTATGTCTAGGATGGCCATGTCTATACACACACACACACACACACACACACACACACACACACACACACACACACACAAACTCATCCATTGGTTACAAATCCATAACAAAGTAAAAAAAAAAAAATCCTAACACATTATTATTATTATTATTATTATTATTATTATTATCATTATTATTATCATTATTAGTCGTTAGATTATTCGACTAATCGAAAAAATAATAGTTAGGTTAATCAATTATAAAATAAATCGTTAGGTGCAGCCCTAGTATAGGTAACATGGCCTACTACCAAGTTCCAGGCAACTAGTCTGACGATCTAGCTTATTTACACCAGAGTGTATACTAGAAACCCATTGTATATTCTTTGTACACAGAGGTTCATTTAATTTTCCTCTCTGTCTGTTTGGACATGTCGCTTTTGTGTGATCGTCACAGTGACTCACTGCTAACCGGCTAATCAGAGCAGAGCTCATCAAATTGTACATGAACTCTTCAATACAGGAAAATCTGCCTATTTGGTTCTAGAGCCAAATAATAGGGTGTAAATGGGTGTGTAAAACCTCATCTGGACATTTTTCACCCCAATCAAACCTACAAATCTTCTATGTAGAAACAGAGAGCGATTTAAAATGCTGAGTAAATGCATTCTAAGGACGATGCTGTGCCGTGTATAATATTATGCAAGCCTGAGATGTCTGTCCTTCATGGCTGTCAAACTAAATCAACATTCGTTTTACTTTCTGCCAAAAGTTCAGAAACTTGAACAGAAGTAATCAACAGGACATTATACTGACTATTGGTGGAATAGTTAGTCGCTGCTGGATTAAAAACCAAGAAATATTGAGTTTAGCACAGCATTAGACAGCTACACCCTAAAGAAGCCTATTCAGAACTTCTTTGTAATGAAACATGTAGTTAATCATTACTCTGGATCAGTACTGCTCTCTATGAAAAAGTTTATTGTTTTATTATTTTACTTGATAACTATCATATTGTCATGTTGCCCAACTCTAATGATAATAATGTTTAATCTGTGATCTCTTAGCACCAATGTTTATAAACCTGTTTAACAAATCACTAGAACTTTGCTCTGTTCTTACTATTACCATGATCTTCCTAAAAACAATTATTACAGAAATAAATGTCTGCAGGCGCGTCTTCCTGACCTCTGTAGTCCTGAAGGTCTTTGAACACCTGCTATTAGTCCACATGAACTGCAGAGCCTTTTGCCAAATACGGTAATTAGGTCAGTCGATGATGTAATCAACTTGGCGCTGCATCTTGATAGTTTAAGAAACGTATGTTTTACTTGTTTAATTATGGACTTAAGATGAGCTTTTAACACCATAGTGCCAGACCTCCTGCAGGTTAGACTACAATCACTATCTGTCCTTGATCCAATCTAAAAAATATGTCTCACCTGGAGCCTCAACACTAGAGAAGCACAAGGGTGTGTCTTTTCAACCCTTCTCTTCGGCCTCTTCAGGATAGAGGAGAAGACCATCAGCTGTGGTCTGCTAACACTTCAAGACATTGGCAAAAGCAGAGTGTTCAAGATTACAGCTCACCCCTCTCACCTTGGACATCATCTCTTCCAGCCACTCTTTCTTGTGGAAGATTTAGAGCCATTAAAGCCAGAACCATTGAGAAGTGTCAGATTTAGAAATGTCACCCCTGCATGTCAAGATCATATACACACACTAAACGCACAGTGTAAACAGTAAGTCTTACCACATTTGTATCTTCACATGTGTGTAGGTAATGCAGCAGTGATAAAGCCTTCAGAGGTCAGCGCTCACACAGCCAAGGTCATGGAGCTCCTGCCTCTCTATTTGGACCCGGTACTACGCAGCCTCCTGATGTTACTATGTCTGCATCAGCAGAATATGATACTCCATGGTTTTATCTACCTTTGGCTGCACTGAAACATTCATTAATGTTTTTAGGAGATGTACCCTGTGGTAACCGGAGGTGTTCCAGAGACACAGGAGCTGCTGAGGCAGCGCTTTGACCACATCTTCTACACGGGGAGCAGCACAGTGGGCAAACTGGTTATGGAAGCAGCCGCACGCCACCTCACACCAGTGACTCTGGAACTGGGAGGGAAAAGTCCCTGTTACATCGACAAAGACTGTGACCTCAGAATTGCCTGCCGGTGAGATGATCACAAGCCTTTGCATTCAGTTTATCCTCAAGATTTGATACAGTAATCACACATCAGTCAGTGTTAGAAAGTGTCAGGGTTCAAGGACATGAGAGGTTGGATTTTGAAAGTTTAGGATGAGGACATGAAGACAATAGTAGATCATGTATGTTCTCGGAAGTCACATCCTTCATTAAGTTTCCTTATAATACTCACCAGCTTGTGTAGTCATTTTTTTACCCCATTTTTTATTTTTTTTACTTACAATAAAAAAATAAGTTCACCGCCATCAGATCCTCTCAACAACCAGTCTTACCAAATGTTCTTTATGCATGCAATTACACACTTTCAACATGTGATTTGTATGTGGTCTAGTATTCGCAAACTTAAGTCTGTATTTCTTCATTAGTCCTTCGTCTGAGTAGTGAATATAAACGAAAGGAAATTGCTTTAGGATGCATATAACTGATTCAGCAGTACTGGGTGTCGAGTGGTTTTGGTCCCCGATGATGCCACTGCTATTGTGTTGAGGAGTACTAGATCGCATAATGGCCCTCCCTCTCCCCCTGTCACTCCGCCTAATGGCAGTCATGTTAGTAGAGGTGATAGAATTAGCAGTAAGCGTTCTCCTTCAAGGGTATTGAGTTGTCCAGCCATGTTTCGTTAGCAGCAGTTTGAAAAGACGCTGTGGTGCTTAGAGAAAGCGTGTGGTAGCCTTCATAGTCTCAGCTTCAGAGCATCGTGTGATGGGAGGGACGAGCGGATGTAATTTTCCACAATGAAGATTGAGGGTAAAAAATAAGAAAAACTTCACCTCTGGTTTTTGAGTTGTATGACACTTTCATGAATAAGAGTAGTTTGTTTGTCATTCTGGGCATGTCAGTCTGCGCTGGTTATGCAATTTGAATGAATAAGAGACCTTGTGTTTGTTAACATTGTTTACAAATGAATGGGAAGGGCATTATGTTTTCTCCAATTCTGCCGTTTCATTGTCCACAGACGCATCACATGGGGGAAATTCGTTAACTGTGGTCAGACGTGCATTGCGCCCGATTATATCCTCTGTGAACCCAGCGTCCAAAGCAAAGTGGTGGAGGAGATCAGAAAATGCATTAAGGTTTGTAGAGTAATTTTGCAAGTGGTTGTTGTCAAGGATACAGCTCTAATATTGATTTACATTACATATACATTTTCTTCTTGTTCATCTTGTTTTTAGTATTTTCTGTGTCTTCTGTATTTGACCTGACAGGAATTTTATACAGAGGACCCCAAAACCTTCAGAGACTATGGACGTATCATTAATCCACAACATTTCAAGAGGATAATGGCTCTGATTGAGAATAGCACAGTGGCTGTAGGAGGAGAAAATGATGAATCCCAGTGTTACATTGGTGGGTGTTTGGTCGTGTTACTACTTTATTTCTTCCGTTCACACAGCATCCTCCGCTCTATCACTTCTTTTACTTCTCCTTATCATAATAAAAGTCCCTTTTTAATTACGATGCTATATTTTACAGCTAAATATATAGCATAACCATTGTAAGGGAATATAAATAAAACAATGCATGTCTATATCATAGACTTAACAGTTGTGCTTAAAAAATACAAGCAAATGAGGCTAGTGAGGCTGAATCCATTTGGCCAAACTGGTAAAATTGTAGTTGGAGCACATGTTTGTTTTCTTTTTACAGCTCCCACTGTCTTAAGGGATGTAGTCCCAGAATCAAAAGTCATGCAGGAGGAGATCTTTGGGCCCATACTGCCAATCGTCCCTGTAAATGGAGTGAATGAAGCCATCCGGTTTATTAATGAACGAGAGAAGCCTTTGGTGCTTTATGTTTTCTCTTCCAGTAATAAGGTAATCAAACTATATATATAGTGCAGTTCAGTTAAATAGGGGCGGGCAAATAATCAATATACCTTATTATAATGCTAATCTGCATGTCAACATTGTACTGATACACAGATGCCGAGTAGTGTTTTTTATTATATCAAATGCAAATACGAGTGAATCTTATTGGCACTAGAATAACAGAATCAGTTGCTTTTTCAGTCCACTGGATGGTGCTAAGCTTGTTTGATGAAGTCAGCAGAGATTACAGCAGAGCAGCAAAGCTGAAAGCAGTAGAGGCCAAAAACTGTCTTTCAATGGAAGTCAGTGGAACCAGAATTTTTTACAAGCTATTTTGGAGCATTTCTATTGGTCCATTCATCATGAAACTTCTAGACAATGTAAACGACAGCACCGCTGCACTTAATTGATGTAGAAAAATAGAAATTGACATAATGAAGATGCCTGTTTTTTATTGGACAGTGACGATATGGTCTGCGATTAAATCGAACACGTATGCCTAATTAGAATTTTTTTATGGATATGATACCTGGGATTTGCAAGGACTGTCATATGAAGATAAAATACTTTGGGAATGCTACGACCACTAGGACTCAGCTCACAAGACACCATCCAGAGGCTGTACTGTCTTGTGTTTTCCAATCTACAGCAGTACACAAAAGTCAGACAGGGGCAAACACTGCAGATCATTTGCTGAATGTAGCACATAAATGAGGGAATTTTTGACTGCTGGTTGTATTTGCGGTTGAAAAAAAAAATATCATTCAGAAAATATTGCAATATACACATTATTATTGAGTCACATTACTATGGTGTCAGTGTTATGGTCTAGGAAATGGTTCCAGGGCATTCTCTGGACCCACTCATTCATATGAAAGGCACTCCCAACCGATTTGGATATGAATCCGTTCCTGCAGGTCATGTACACCTTCACATGCTGATTGTCTTCCATGGGGTGGATGGGATATCTCAGCAAGACAGTGCCACACGTCACCCAGCTGGAAATGTCCCCAGTGGTTAAAGAGCTGACCAAGACTTCCAGGTAGTGCCCTGGACCACTAATTTCTCAGACTTAAACCCAATTGAGCATCTGTGGGACCACCTGGATTGTGGTGTTGCCTCTATGGATCCTCCCTCACACGCCCTCTAGCAGCTGTTGCATGTACTGCAGTCAGCATAGCTCCAGATACCTGTGACAACCTAGCAGCACCATACTGAGTCTCCCAGCGCTTACTCAGGGTATTACTGTGGTCATAATAATGTGACTCGACTGTGTAAGTTATTGCAATATGTTTATAAATCATAATAATATAGGGTGATGCAAGCATCATGATAATATTAAAAGGGGGCATTTGGCAATTCCCACCCCTAATTTTAACCTAACGGCGTTTTTCTAACTGTGTTTGTGGTGTAATAGGCTAGTTTTCCACTGATGCTGATTTAACACTCTGCGTAAACCAGCCATCGTGTTCTCTTATAGGTAATCAAGCAGATGATGGCAGAAACATCCAGTGGAGGACTGTTAGCCAACGACTGTCTTGTTCACTTCACCGTCAGTGACTTGCCCTTCGGTGGTGTCGGTAAGAATAAGGGGCTATGGGATGTTCTAAGAAACCTCATGACAAACTGAACTCTCGTTAGAACTAAACGTTTGTGAGATTCAGTTCTCTCTCTACGCGATCCCATTGGCTGTAGCTAGACGCTGCTGTTGATTTACAGTCGCAGACTGGCCTAGATGTTAAACATGCTAGATATTTGCCGAGCGTCTGCGATTAGTCAGCGACCACTTGGCGTCGGCTCAGTGAGTGTATTTCAGCAGTTCACACTACACAACTGAGCGAGCGCAGAGGGAGCGAGCCGATTTGCCCCCGAGCAGAGGTTTTTGTCGGCGATCTACAAAAAACAGTCGGCGACTGAAAAACCAGGCTTAAATCGTGTAGTGTGAACTAGGCCTAAGATCTTCATTATGCTCTTCTGCCAACAGGTAACAGCGGGATTGGTCGTTACCATGGCAAATACACATTCGATCAGTTGAGTCATCTGCGCAGCTGCCTCATCAAAAAGCTAAACATGGAGAGGGTCAATCAGATGCGCTATCCTCCCCACTCTGCCGACAAACTGCGCTGGGCACGTTTGTTCCTCCTAAAACAGGTCGACTTGAGCCGCTGGCGGCAGGTGGCACGTGCTGCTGTGTTGGCAGCGCTGGCAGCTTTCGTGGTGCGGGTATGTATCTCCATCTTCATTCTTCCTAATGGATAGACTATTACAACCAGATTACAAATAGTAGTAAAATAGTTATAAGTCTTGACCTCAACAGTTTGATTAAGATTCAGTATGAAATCAGATAAAACAACCTTCAAGTGATTTCATTATGATTCACCTTTTGTTATTTTAGTTTTATTCAGAATGATTTGTAATGTTCTGGATGCACCCATAAAGAATACATGTTTATGGAAGTGTTAGTTCCTACGGCCCGATCTGATTGAGAATGTTCCACATGTGCTTTTATCTCAGTTATTTTTTTCCACAATAACCATCATTTCAGCTGTTGCAAAACCCTTTATCTTAGTAATAAGTGTATATTCACCAGTAAGAACACAAGATATCATTGAAATAGATGTAAATAAGCATAAATACAATACAAAGTAGCATCAATATCTTATTTTGAAAGAAGTTTTAGAAAGAAAGAAGAAAGTTTAGTTCCAGGTTTCTCCTTGATTTAGCTAAATAAAGTACTGAGTAGTCAAAGCAGGTATTAGATGCAGGTATTAACTGCAAATAATACCAGGCTGCCTGAAGGAAAAGCTTGGAAAGTGTTAAATAAACACGCTGACGTATGTAAAATTACTAATTACTGTATAAACACTATTTAATATTCCAAGAATAAAGTGTTTTGCTGCATAAATAAAAGCTTCCTGTCTCAATTATATATAATATAATGTCCCAAAGTGCCTAAAGCCTTTACACAGTACTGCATATGACACAAAACATGGGTATATTATATTATATTATATTATATTATATTATATTATATTATATTATATTATATTATATTCTGAGCTTCTTTGCTTGTCTTCTTAATCTATTATTTTTATTGCTTAATGTTCAATTACTAGAGCATTCAAGGTGTTGACTGTGAATAACGTCTCAGCTGTGATGATCTGCAGAATTTGCTTTCGGCTCGTGCCTGTGGCTAAATCACAGCTTTATCACATAAATATGGTGGAATATAGATAATTAAAAAAATACACTCATATGCTTTCATGTTGAATATTTAAAAATAGCAAAATTGACCAAATATAAGAACATATAAAACACTGAAGCAATATTTCAGATCACATTGCACTGATGCGGTTTTATATTTATACACTTTTATTTTTATGGGGGGCACGGTGGTGAAGTGGTGGGCCTTGTCGCTTTACAGCTAGGCGATCCAGGTTGGATTCCCGGTCCGGGCCGTTCTGTTTGGAGTGTGCATGTTCTCCCTGTGCTTGCTTGGGTTTCCTCCGGGTACTCTGGTTAGGCTGATTGGTCACTTTAAATTGCCTGTAGGTGTGAGTGTGTGTGTGTGTGTGAATGTGTATTGTCCCAAGCCCGGGTGCATGGCGAGGGTTGTGTCAGAAAGGGCATCCGATGTAAAACACTTTGTTGACTCTGTGGCGAACGCTGTAGAAGAGCATGAGCCAAAGGAAGAAGATTATGATGCATTTTTATTTTTATATATCTACTGTTAGGTGTTTCAGTGAAAAATGTTCATGTTTAAAAAGTGCTTTCCTTCCTTTATAGCAAACATACACACCAAAGGGACGTCTAGTCTTAGCTTTCCTGTGCCTGGACAAGTATGAGACTTTAGAGACTGTTCCTTAAGACCTCTCTTTTTCCAGCTTCTGATTTTGATAAAGAAGTAAAAAAAAACGCTTCATCGCTCAAAGATAATGTTTTGTTTTGAATCAGTCCAGGGTAATTTCTTGTGGCAGGAGCTACTCCATGAGAAAGTTCTCCACAATGAGTCTCTGTCTTTTGTGAAAGAGAGTCACTGAACTGATCAAGCCTTTGCTCCCAAACTAAATAGGCTGAATAGTTAGAAAATTGTTATCTAGGCATGACTAGTTTTCTCTTCCACGCCCGGAACACTCAGTAATTACCTCTGCGGGAGAGAACGGGGAAACAGTTCCTCATTATTTACTAGTCGTCCTGTAAGAGTTCCTTTTATCCAGTGAACTGCTTTTTCTTGGGTTATGTTGTTTTAGTTAGTGGTTCTCTTAAAGCTGGCTGTATGTTATGTAAGTTGATTTTTATGTTTATCTTTTGCAGAGATTCTTGCGATAAGGCTGCTGCAAGCAAACGCTGACACCCCTGTGGACACATAAATCCCTGTGATAAAGGTTTATTGTACTTTTATTGTTGGTGTGTTATAACTGAAGATATTACACAGCAAGCTATAATCGTTTATTTATGAACTTGGACACTGTCAAGTAATTTCCACTACATGATTTAATGTAAACATGTAGCGATGTGTTAAAACACAAGCATTCACAATGTTTATGATGATATAACCTGAAAACTGAAATGATTTGAAATCTAAACAGAAAAATAGATTATAAACTTTAATAAAAACATAATTTCTTTTAGGATTACAATGACAGAAAAAGTACATTAAAAGATAATAATTAAGAGAATTGATTAAAATGGAGCAATCTTAAAAGAAACAGGTGCATACAAAAGACTCAACTGTATTAAATAGACTCAAGTCATATTAGATTGAGAAAGATAGTTGAGCGCGGTGGTGTATGGGGAGGGTTGGGGGGGTTAGAGCCCTCTTACTTAACACAGACGTGGTCAAAGTCGTTATACCTAATGGTATATTAAATATTAAATGTATTGGTTCAGAAACATTACTGAATACAGAACTACTGGTGAAGTTCCATCATGCCCATCGTAATGACACCTGCGCTCCCAGTCAGTCAGACCTTGATTGCTCTTGAATAATCTGCACAAACTCACCTTTCATCCAGTTATATAATCATGGAAGTACGCAGTTTCAGCTCTGATAGGCTGTGCTGCTATATTTGGTGGGATAACTTGGAGATGAGTGTAAACAGGTCCTTATCTCATTAAGATAGCTTTCTATCTTACTCCGTCTCTCTCCATGCTCCAGTATGTTCATGACGAGACACCACACCACACATATGTACCAGAAACACAAAAGCCTAAGTGATGTAGTTTCAGTATTATAAAAATATTCCACATGAATAAGATTACAGGAGATAATTTCTGTGCCAGTAAATGTGAATAAAGATCATTTGGCATGTTTGAGAATTGTAATCTTGTCTTCTCAGAAGTGTAACTGGATTATTATTAATATATTGTTCAGTTGTATGCAAAAGTTTGAGCACTTGTGGTGAAATGAGACATTTTTTGATTGAAAATAATTAAACACATACATTACAGGTTATACTTATGTGGCATTTTTCTGCAGATTTCAGGGCACAATTTATTTGCTGAGTTTAAAATAAAAAATATGTCACTTACACGGGTCATTTACCATTTTTCCCAAATGTTAAAGGCAGATAATAAACAGTACTTGTACAGAATTGTGGGAAGTGTGTTCTCTACATTCTTATTTTCACTTCAGCAAAGCATGTCATTTTACCCGAGGCAGCCAAACATGTACATACGACTGTAGTTGGCGTTTTTGTAGTTGTTTTAAAGGAACGTTTATGTTGAGACAGGTGTGTCCCTTCCTTTCTAGATCCAACACTTTTAAAGATACAGTAGGTTTTAAGTTTGGCAAACGAGGTACTGTGATCAAATGAAAGGCTGTGAACTGTAGCTTGTTCTGTAAAGACAGTGTGCAAATCTAGGAACTCTGTATGAATGTTGAAGATTTTGTGGGAAACTGATTTCTCCTCACTTTTTGAATTGAAAGCGTTTAATGTACAATTAATTTCTCCAGTTCGCTCTGTATATTTTTTAGTCTAATTAGAATTTATTGTTTGTATGGTGTGAACAAGCAGCTTCTTTAATTTCTCTGTTTAGCCTCAACTACTCACACTGGCATTATTAAATGTTTCAGTTTTGACTGTTGTTGAATGTGGGACAGGGCAGCCAATCAGAACACAGCTCATTTACATACTCATTGGGCGCTTTTTTTTAGCAGCTCTATTTGTTGCATTTGTGGACTTTGTAGTTCTACACTTACAGACTGTAGTCCATCTGTTCCTCTGTATACTTTGGTAATCCCCTTTACCTTGTTCGTCAGTGGTCAGGGACCACTTCAGGACCACCACAGAGCAGGTATTATTTGGATGGCAAATCATCCCCAGCATTGCAGTGACACTGACATGGTGGTGGTGTGTTAGTGTGCATTGCGCTGGTGTGAGTGGATCAGACACAGCACTGCTGCAGAAGTTCTTAAACACTTCAGTGTCACTGCTGGACTGGGAATTGTCCACCAACCAGCAACATCCAGCCGACAGTGTCCTGTGACCACAGATGAAGGACTAGAGGATGACCATCACAAACTGTGCAGCAACAAGGTAGGAGTGTCTAATAGAGTGGACAGTTTAAACGTTCCAGCAGCACTGCTGTGTCTGGTCCACTCGAACCAGCATGTCTGTGTCACTGCAGTGCTGTAAAATAAAACCTGCTCTGTAGTGGTCCTGTGGGGGTCCTGACCATTAAAGAACAGGGTAAAAGAGGAATAACAGAGTATGTAGAGTAAGCGATAGACTACAGTCTGTAGTTGTAGAACTAAAAAGTCCACATATACAGTAAGTGGAGCTGCTAAAAGAAACAATGAGTGCAGATAAGAGGAGGTGCACCTAATAAAGTGTTAGGTGAGTGTAAATTAGGTTTAAAGACAGTAAAAAAATAAAAACGGCCTGTTTAAATAAGTGGAAAAATGCATTATGACAGATTTGGGTACATAAAGCCACACAAACATATAATTAGACATATAAATAAAGAAAAGAATAATGAAGGATTTGTAGATTTTAAGGCTTCAAACTGTCTATCAGTGTTAAAGTTGTAAGATGAAAGCTGTGACTGATTTGTATTGATGGGGCAGTAACAGTGACTGAGTGCTGTTGTTCTGGACGCGCCTCCCTCAGAGCCCACTCAGTAAATACCTCCATTGTATGTGCCCAGCCCACCCTGGAGGGGGCGTTTGACAGCTCTCAATTGTCGCCAGACCAGCTTCTCTCGGTCTGAGGTAAGTAAATACGTATGCGTTTATTTTATTTTATGAATTTAAGTTCATACGTGTGCTGGTTTCATCACAAAATCCGTGACGGAATGCAGCGTCTTTCTAATCTGCCCACGAGCTTAGCATACAGGCTAGCGCAGCTCGGCTCAGCGCTGTTTGAGGAAACCGCTGTAAACTAAGTTGCAGGCTGTTAATGTGTGTTACAAAGATAGTTTCACCACAAGACCGAACAGGAGCGACAACAACATGACATGTTCATCTTATTCGCCCTCAGACATTCAGAGTAACGGGTCACAGCAGCGGGAGAGTCGAGAGCGACCTGTGGTCTCCAGTGTTGATCTACACGTTATGCTGAGGATCTGAAGAACATGGAGAAGCAAGTGGTGGATAAAGCCCGGGCAGCCTTCACCTCCGGCCGGTCGAGACCCCTGCAGTACAGAAAGCAGCAGCTCCGAGCCTTACTGAGACTCATCACAGAGCGCCAGGCGGACATAGCAGCAGCGCTCAAACAAGACCTGAACCGGGTAAAACGCCAGTCTGATTATGCGTTTCGCGTTTTGTTTACCAGATTGTTTTCCGAGTTTTCAGTTCCACCTTAAACAGTACAGCTGTTGGGCTCTGGCGCGCGTGAACGCAGCCTGACTGGAACTGCTGCACCGTTTAAGGTAGAACTGAACCCAGTAAACACTCAACGTTGTCACAATATTATCCAAACAAGGTCATCACAAGTTTGTCACTACTAAATTACATTGTTTTGTAATATTTTATTTACCTTTTGCCAACTTGGCAAAATTCTGTGGCGTTTAATGCAGATATAATGGAAGGTATAAAGGATTCTTGGAGGTTCTGACAACATACTGAGAACGTTAATACTACGTTGTCAGATAACATTGTCGGTTGATTCTTCAGTTGCGAGCTTTTTTTTACTATCTCAACTTTCGAAAAATAAAATTGGTAATAATTTAGTTTTATTTATGCCAAGATCATGTTTACATGTTTTAGGGCAAATACGTAATGATGGCTACAATTGAGTTTATATAGATTTTTAATATTTTATATTCATAGGAAAATGTTACCATTGCAAATTCAAAAACACAAATTTTAGCATGAAGAAAGGCAACTAACAGGTTATTTCCACTCATTTATGCAGTAAACATTGAACACATTACATATTTTTCAATGGATTTACTGTCAAATCATTACTTTATTTTTGTTCAATAATGATTTAATTCTCTTGCACATTCTCTTTAAGATGGCGTAGTACAGAGTGCTGGGGCTGAATGTTGAATGTGTGTCATCCAAATATATCTCTTAAGATTGTGGCGAAATCTTCTAGGAAAATCTTGCACAAGCATGGTTCCCTGTCCTTTGTGGATGGAGCAACAACCCAGAAAGACATCATATTTGGATGTTCACATTTAAACAATACTTGTTTCAGAGTTCTGAGAGTACCACAATGTGGAACAGCAATGTCCGCTAAGGTTCTTGGATGCCTCTGGCATCTCTTATAGTCTTTGAGACATTTCTAGCTTCTTCTGCAGAGCACAATATGCTTTTGCTCTATTTGCCTTAAGTTATTTCCGTCCTCTTCTTTGAGATGATTCATGATGTGCAGTTTCACTTTTGTGGGACTGGTAGAGAACTGTTCTTATTTCATTGCAGCTACTCTCTACTGGAGACGTTGGGCGTGTGTTTAAAGTTATATATTGCTGTATTTCCTGTTTTTTTTCCTATCGCTGGCTCTTTTGTTTCTTTGATTAACTTTCCATTGTCTGTGCTTGTATCTTTGTTCTCA
The DNA here is from genome assembly GCA_021613375.1 of Megaleporinus macrocephalus. Classification (NCBI taxonomy): domain Eukaryota; kingdom Metazoa; phylum Chordata; class Actinopteri; order Characiformes; family Anostomidae; genus Megaleporinus; species Megaleporinus macrocephalus. Next base: position 14,953,752 of record CM038716.1, read on the forward strand.
TTTTGAAAGTTGTAAAATTGTTTTAAGCTTTCTTGTTTCTTTTCGTTGTTCATACCTCTTCATTTCTCTATCAAGATACTCCTGCTATTTCACTGGATCTTTCTTTACTTTTTTTCTGTACTCTCTAGACCTCCCTGTGAAGTCTTGTGAACTCTATTAACTGAAAATGAGTTTTATAAAAAAATGCATTTCACTTAAATTTCATTATAAAATCACACTGTTAGACTTAATTATATTTAATTTCTAAGTAATGAAAAAGATACTGATTGTGAAATTAAAAACCTTTACCACTACCATTATAAAAACCTTTACCAGTACCATTACACCAGGTTATGTGCTGGTAATGAAGTGTTTTGTTAAAGCTAGTTAGCAGCTAGTAGAAGATGCACTTTAAATACATATAAATAATGTGTAAATTAAATTTTTGTTTTAAAGCACTGTCGTATTGATGTAAATGGTAATGACGCTGAATAAATATACTCTAAGATCAGGAAGAATACATGATTAAATTACTCACATTTCCAGACATTAAAATGTCACTCTTCATTCATATCTGACATGTTCTCTTGTAAGCCTTTGTTTCCATAGTAACAACATAAACAACATAAAGTGTTCAAATAATTCCCTACAGAAATCATACACTGCTGCGGTAATGTTGGGGGCGATAATATATTGCTCAAAAATATGCATAGGATGTACAACTATGAAAAAACTGTACATTTTGTTTCTTTTTAAGTTATTATAAAATTTTTCATTAATTGATTACTTTTTAGCATATTATTGGAGCACAGAAGTTTTAAAGTCTGTGTTGAGGCCAAAGTAGCAAAATATTGATGTTTAAATCATTATAAAAAATGAAAACCATAGTTATTATTAATTTTGGTGATGCAATAAATGATCTTAATACCTAAAATATTTGTTTTGTAGTAAAGTATTTTTAACACAAATTTATGGTCTAGGGACGTAAAAGTTCCGAAAAGTTAGAATAATTAATTGAAGAATCACAACTTTTTAAGGGAATTTCGTTTAGCGACAACTTTGTGGGCAGCAAAACAGTACATTGTCACAACGTAACCAAATCCATCTTCAACTTTAAAGTATGTTTTAATGATAAAGGCTGATATTGGAATTATATCTTTATCGGCAGGTAGTTGCTGGTGTTTTGATTTAACCAATATTTCAAGCTGTTATTTGATGATGTATTAATTGTACTTCATATTGTTTAAGCAGTGCTTGGCTACTATCCTAAAATCTGGATCTGCAACCCTGTAGAAGTAAATCTTGGTACAAGCCATATTGATACATCCCTAATATGTTTATACTTAAAGGTGCTATACAGCACATACATACCGTGTTTCCAATTGTTCTGATCTCTGATCCTTTCATAGAACGTTTCTGACATTGGTCAGGTTGAATAATGACCAGATGCAGATCTAGAATAAAATGAGCTGTTTTCCTTTTTGGTGAGCTCATGAATAATTTAATAAGCTCTGATCTGATTGACACAGACAGGAGAGTAGATTAATCTCCAGTTATAAGCTAGCTTGTCAGACTATTTAGTTAGTTATGATAATGTGAGTTACTTGAGGCTTACCAGTAGGTTATGTTACTTTCAATCTCGACATTAACACAATGTAAATGAAAGTTGTTAGTCACTCTGAAACGTTCAGTTAAGATGATCTGCGTCAGCCAGCAAACAGTGATAAACTCACACAGCATGATTGCTACGTACCGGTTGCTGTAGAGGTTGTGATGCTAATAAAGGTGGAACTGCTCATCACTTTAGTCTCTTCAGGGTTAAACGCTGAGAGAAGCAGCTTTATTTTGTCCAAGGTTTAAGAAACTGTTGGATGTGTATAGGGCTGGGACGGCGCATCGACTTGATCGTTTGCGAAAATACGTTGATTAGCATAACGTGTGTTGATGTGTCGCAAAGATGGCCGCGCCAACTGAAAGCATGGATTTATCCGGAGCGCAAGATGCAGCTACAAACAATCGCTGGCGTGCATCTAAAGTTGTGGGAGTGTTTAACGCAGAAACAAAACAGTGTGGTGCTCTGTCAGCTCTGCACAGTGGAGATGATCACAACAGTACAACTGCTATACACGGGCACTTGAAGCGCAAACATCCCATAGTACTTTATCAACACAGCAGTAGGACAGCACCTGTTTACCTGCTATTCTTATCTTAGCAGATTATTTTAAGATTATTAACACGTCTAACATCTTTCTTTCAGTAGTGTCACTTGAAAATGCTCATTGGTAACTGTTTCTTAATTTCTTAATTGTCCAGTGTAGTTACCTAAGACTGTTCTCGATACCGTGGGAGCTTTAAAACACGTAGCTGGTTCTCAAATGGCTTTCTCCACAAACTGTCAGATTACTTAGGGTGTGTAGTAAGCGTAAGGTGTGTAGACTACGTGTCATTTGTGCCTCTAAAAGCGTAGGATTGTAGTCTTTTTAACCATTTATAGATGTTTAAGATACCCCTTAATACATTAGTCTAGAATGGCCATGCATTTTCCCTTGTGCTTCTGAGATATATATATATCACAGAAGATATATATAATTTTTTATATATAAGAAATTAATCATTAGGTGCAGCTCTAGATGTGAAATGTGCAGAGAAAACAAACAATTTGGATTTTAAGTTGTCCACGATGTTGTTTAACATGTGTGAGCTGAAGTTGGCTTCCTTTTGGGAAAGAGTTTTCTGTTCCACCTTAAATGGCATCACAGTTACATTCTGTGCTGTACAACCTTTAACATTTAAAGTGGAACAGAACATTTGATTAAGAAGCTGGTGCATAGGAAGCCAGTTTTAACCTTGTCTAAAGATGAAGATCAGACATGCTTGTCGATAGTTTGGTTTCTTAGAAAGGGAATGAAAAGTGCTGATGTCTCCTTCACAGACATTCTCATTGCTTTTTTTCTCTGTCTTTGTATTTGGATCAAAATTTTAGTTAGTCAAGATTGTAACAGATGTACAATCTCTTTTGGTTTGAGGAACAACGGTGTTTGAAGTTCACAATATATCAGTTCTATGTGCTGGCACCTTTAATATCTGTTTACATGCAGTTTTTTAAACACACGGTTAATTACTGACCCGTTTTTTGACCAAAAGATTGTCTTTGACCAAATATCATAGTAAAACTGAGTACTAGGTTTTTTATTATCAAAAAAGATATCCAGTCAGGAGTGCCTCCTGTTCTCAACCTTATGTAGTAGTAGATGTATATCTGCAGATTTGCTATACAGTATTTAAGGTGGACCTACAAGATGGATGTTTCTAATGTAGTGACCAGTGATTTGTAATGTCTGTTCATCACATATGTGTGTTGAATTGAATAAGCTGATGTTAACAGTGCCTGTGATGGTTTCTTGGTTGCAGGGTGAGTTTGATACACCGCTTTTAGAGCTGATTGGACTTGAGAAAGATATCAAGCTGGCTGAAAGTAAACTCTCTGACTGGACAAGTCCTCAGCCTGTGGAGAAAAACCTGCTCACCATTAGTGATGATGTTTACATTCAAGCTGAACCTCTGGGTGTCGTGCTGATCATTGGAGCCTGGAACTATCCATGGGGTCTTACCTTACAGCCCCTCGTTGGAGCCATTGCAGCAGGTACGCAAAGGCTCTACTTTTCTACATCTACTGTTTTCATTAATAAAATGTAAAAGTGAAGTGGATGCACTGCCCAGATTGTAAATAGATGTCTATTTGTAAGCCAGATTCTTTAGTAAATTAATGGAAACCAGTGCAGAAATATGAAGTTAAGTTATAGATTTCAATGCAAGGTTGTCTTGTCCTATCCACACAAGGCCAGTGTGGCTTCATTCCTGCAAAGCAGCAGCACACATGATCTCATGTTCCAAGACAAAGATCGGTTCGTTAAAGGGTCTTACTGTTTTCTTTGACTGTATTATTGCTCTCTGAACCATTCTTTCACAATTGGATCCCCTGGAATGTGCTCAAACCATCAGGGAAGAAAAAGTCTACTGATGGGAAAACCTGGTCATTCAGTAGATTCAAGTAGTCAACTGACTTCATTGTATTTCCACATAATGTTTTAAGCCTCAACCTGACCAACTGTAGCAATACTAGGTCAAACCTTGTCGCCAGAGGCTTGTACAGTGGGCACTATTTCTGACTGCTATATCTCTTCATGTTCTTTCCTTCTTACCCTGATCCACCCATCACTATGGAATAGGATCAGTCTGGACTCATTAGACCACATGATCTTTTTCCATAGCTTCAAAGTCCAACCTTTATGCTTCCAAGAAAACTCAAACTTTTTCCAATTTGGCTCACTAACAAGCGGTTATCTTACGGTCACACAGCAGTTGACGTATTGTGTGCTCGGAAATGCTTTTACTTTCACTATTAAACACAGCTGTGACTGCATTTCCTCCGCAAAGCTGATTGTTCTCCACTTTCCTTCCAGGTTTTTAATTATAGGCATTGGACAGTTTTGAACCCAATTCCAGTCACTTCAGCTTCTCCTTTGATTTCTTTGCTTGATACGGGCCAGTAATTTGACCCTTCTGGAACACAGTAACATCTTTTCCACAACTACAGTATATGTCTTTCAATGTGGTTGTTTAAGAGAAGCTACTCTGCTAAATCAGTTAGGGTTGAAAAAGTTGTTGCCAACTGAAACATTAAATACTGCAGTAATTGTCCAATCACAACAGTGCATTTTTGTCAGGCAGTGTAAATTACCTTTGTTCTCATTGGCTTTCATGTATTGTGCCTTATTTAAAAAGCAGTGCAGTTTGGTTTTCCCAGCAGCCCAAAAACAGTAAATTCAAAACAAGTTATTTTTATAGTTCAGTTTCTATACATGAACCATTAAAGGAGCAGTTCAGGCTAAAATACTCCTCAGAACTTCCCTGTGAATGACTGGCTAAACTGCTAAACATGGCTGTATATATGTACATTTAGTGTTTGAGACATCACAAAAACAAAGAATTTAAACCAGGCTTCACAGCTTAGTTTTTATATCAGGGTCATATGGACTGGGGAGTAAATGGTAATTTTTAACAGTGTTCACATTTCACAACATTTCACAAAATGCAGATTCTGATGATATGGTCCGTTTAATAAGCTGAATTAAGTGTGCTTGATTGAAATGAAAACCTGTAATCACACTGACCCATTTGTGGATTCAATTAGACATTTTTCGTGTCATATTGTGAATTTACAAGGGCTAAAAAATAATTTTTAAAATATTGTCGAAAAAGGAAAGTCTTGCTAGTTTTGGCTCCCAGTGTTCAGTTATGGGCTGTGTATAGCTTATTGTAATCACCCATTTACTCTTCTTTCAGGTGATGCAGCGGTGGTGAAGCCCTCAGAAGTGAGCAAGCACTCAGCCAGTCTACTGAAAGACCTGCTCCCTCAGTACCTGGATAATGTGCGTATTTGATCAGGTGACGGTGGAAACTGACCCGAGGGCCAGTTCTAACTTTGATGCTATGAGTGCTATACAGTTATATAGTTGGACTTGGGAACGTCTGTGGCCAGTTCTTAGATAAGAACCGTCATAGGCCTATCCATTAGTTATTGGCAAAAGTTTTATTGCTCTGAAGAACTTTTGTTAACATTCAAAGTGTGCATATTCTTTTAATATAAGATAAGATAAGATAAGATAGTTCTTTATTAGTCCCACAGTGGAGAAATTCACAGTGTTACAGCAGCAAAGGGATGTCAAGGCACTCAGTTCAAAACATAGATAAATAAACTGTACACTATATACAATATATATAATAAAGGTAAAAAACTCTGAAAAATGATATTATTTACAGATATTGTACATTAACTCTTAATTGTATATGAACTCTTAATTGTATATGAACTCTTAATTGTATGTGAACTCTTAATTGTATATGAACTCTTAATTGTATATGGGGAAATGGTTATTAACATTGTTATGTTACATTAAAAAAAATCTATTTTCTGTAAGTGTGTAAAGTTTAAGGGTGTGTCTGAAATCACCTAAAAGTCAGTAGGTACTAGATCAGAGCCTGTACGTACTGCTCGAGCGGCAGACTAGTAGGTAATTTCAGTAGGCGAGTTTTAGTAGCCACACAATCTCGGATGTACTAAGTCCGCCATCTTACCAACGTCCTGTGACGCAAGACATCAGACCACCACCGTAAAAGTCCTGCTATTCATTTAAAATCCCCGTTTACTGACAGATTTACTGTTTGTGACACTGATCTGTGTTTTTGTCTGTACTCAGACGGTGTGGAGCTGTAGCTCTGAGAAGATGAAACGGGAGAAATGTAATCATTGTTTACCTCAGCAGTAGCGCTAACTTCTGTAGCGGCAGTTCACTAGCCGTAGCTGCGTACACACAGCCGACGTTCCACTTTTCACCCCTTTTTACTCCGCTTTGCATTCATCCACGGCTCCAGATGAATCATGGGATAGCACAGTGTGCTGCGTTCGCCTACATAAAAATGGCTGCCAATTTGGTAGGGTACAGTTCGCGTACTACTCAATACCCACTGAGTATTTGGACACACTAGCCGCACTCACCTACTGATTTCACCTACTGAGTAGTAGGCAAGTAGCCGATTTAGGACACACCCTAAGTGTGTGTATATGTGGTCTGCTGGAAGCAGTGCTGGTTGTAGAGTCTAACTGCAGCAGGCAGGAAGGACCTGCGATACTGCTCCTTCACACACCTGGGGTGAAGCAGCCTGTCGCTGATGGAGCTGCCCAGTGCTGCCAGAGTTTCATGCATGGGGTTGGAGTCATATGTTACACTCGGAAACATAAACAGAAAATCACTAATTAACAGAAAAGTGTCACATGTAATTGTGTTCTGTGTGGGGAAGTACCTGACTCGGCTATCTATTTATGATATTATCTATTTTTCATATTATGTACCAATTACAATATCCACCGGCATTAGATCTCTTTAAAACATAAAACTCATGAATAAATCTAAATAAACAAATGAATTGACTTAAGATTGTAATTACTTTTAGATCAAGATAAAACAGTAGGTCTGAAAATGTTAAATAAATAATCAGGACAGGCCTATTAGACTACCATATTTCTAATAGATAAAATGATTAAGATTAGAATGGATTAGGTTTATCTCACTTGGCAGCAGCTGCCAACTAATGAACATGATTGAGTGTGCATGAGGCTGCCGGCAATTACTGCCTTGTAAATACACTTCCTGTTTGCTTCATATATATATATCTACATTATAGTAAACCTGCCCAGATTTACAGACTGACCACCCCTGTAGTGTTACAAGGCCTAAATTGCTGCCAGACTTGAGATCTGGTCATAGCCAGGTCAACTTGCCAACCACCCACCTTAGGCTTCAGCTTCTCACATCCGTGAACCACCAGCACAAGTTGTCACATGGATTGTCACAAGGCAAGCTGACTGACCAAAAACTACTTCCTGTCTGCTCGTCTTGAATAATCTCAGTTGACAGAAGGGAGCAGCCCTGATTCTCTGTAGAGGATGTGTTAATTCATTTTAAACTAACAAAGCACCATTTTGATCATGACAGTATGTAAGTTGCCCAGTTTAAAGGTTCAAAATCTTTTAGGAGATGTACCCCGTGGTGACCGGAGGTGTTCCAGAGACACAGGAGCTGCTGAGGCAGCGCTTTGACCACATCTTCTACACGGGGAGCAGCACAGTGGGCAAACTGGTTATGGAAGCAGCTGCACGCCACCTCACACCAGTGACTCTGGAACTGGGAGGGAAAAGTCCCTGTTATATCGATAAAGACTGTGACATTGCAGTTGCTTGCAGGTAATGTGCAGCTTACCTGCTCAGAAATTGCAGTTTAAAGCATTTGTCCTGTTTTTAGAAAATGACAACCGTAGTTCTGTCTCCATTCCCAGCTTCATTTAACTGTCCTAAATTTTGTTTCCTAGGCGAATCACATGGGGGAAGTTTATTAATTGTGGCCAGACCTGCATCGCACCAGACTACATCCTCTGTCATCCTAGTATCCAGAACAGAGTCATCGAAGAGATTCGTCTCACGTTACTGGTTTGTTCTCTTATGATGGACAGAATTATAATATCCTTCAAAAATGTATAATTATTGTTTGAAAATTGAATCTTTGAGATTGTCATTCAGAGTATAAAGCGGTGCATTATAGAGAAACTTGGAAATGTTGTAGAGAGATATTGCTTTGTGGTAATAACCGGCCGTTCTGAAACCCAAATAAAGCCATTCTCTTGTAACGCTGGAAACCAACTATTATACCTGCATGTATGTATGTGTAATAATGTAAAATATAGTGGCAAATTTGGGGAAAAGCACAATTTCATGAAGGCTTTTTGCTTCCTAGCACCCTGTGTGTACATCTTCGCCAATGGATGGATTCTAAACCTTATGTTTCATTATCGTAGAGTTAGCATAAAACAGTGTGTCTGTCTCAAAACCTATTGAGCTGTCTAAGTAGGCACTGTCTAGGTAGGCAGCTGTTTAAGCGTTCTCTCAGACATCTTTCCTCATAAAACAGATTATTGAGACGCTCTAGTTAGAGGGAGACTGTGTCATGCGACTGGTGGTTTAGCTGGTTGCTAAGTTACCAGCCGGCATCCTAAACAATGGCCCGAGGCTTATAAATCCGCTAGCATTAATGCTAATGGCTCAAGTATAAAACTGTAAATTGGCCAACGACTCATTGAATAGTTGTAAATAAAATACTGTTTTGTGTGATTATATGAGAAGAAACACATTAAAACACCAGAAAGAATCAAAACATTTTAAAACCACTTTACTGCTCGTAGATTTGCCTGCGGTGCATCATGGGATTGTCTTAGCAGCTGAGGAAGCGTTCGATGCTTCCTTAAAATCAGGTCTAAATAAGGCGCCTCAGTAGACAGCATGTTTGAGGTATCTAAGAATTGGGACGGCCTACATGTCCCGAGCGCATACTCTGACGTAAAATGCTGTCTATGTAGACCCTCACTAGGTTTTGAGACACACCCAGTGCCTCAGTAATTGGTTTGTAACAATTTCATACGATGACTGTCTGCGAAGTAGCTTTTAAAGACGTTAAAACTTGAAGCATGTTGTTCCCTTCACCACTGCTATGAACAAATCTGACTCTCTAGTTTCTCTAGAACGAAGCATTTCGTATGGAACCACTCAGAATGACTTTGTTTACACCATAACCTTTTGATTATGTGGAAGTGTTGGTGGAACTCCTCTTAACGGTAACGATGTGCTTGATTTTAAAGACTGTATTTGATCTAGTTTCTGTATTGACTGCAGGAGTTCTATGGTGGTGATGCTAAAACCTCTCCAGATTATGGTCGCATTATCAACCAGCATCACTTTGAGCGTGTTCTGGCCCTAATGGAGGGATGCACGGTGGCTGTCGGGGGAGAAACTGATAAAACACAGTGTTATATTGGTATGAGAGTGAAACATGAATATAGTACAGTTGTATGTTGGAGCTGTGATCATTGTTTCTATTAAGAAATGTGTGGTCTAATTGGGTTTGGTGAAAATTGTAATATGTTTTATATGTTTCTTCTAGCCCCCACTGTTCTGAGGGATGTCTCACCTCATGCCAGGGTAATGCAAGAGGAGATCTTTGGACCGGTGTTACCGATAGTAACTATCAGTGATGTGAGCGAGGTCATTCGTTTCGTCAATGAAAGAGAGAAACCCTTGGCTCTTTATGTCTTCTCGTCTGATAAGAAGGTATTTATCAATAGTTGATAACTCTTCTCTGTATTTCCTTAAGAAATCTAAAGACTCCAAGTAACGTTTGAACTCTTTCTGCTTTCTGTGGAGGTGATCAAGCGGGTGCTGAATGAGACGAGCAGCGGAGGAGTGGTGGTTAATGATGTCATAATGCACTACACGGTCAGCTCCTTACCCTTTGGGGGTGTAGGTAGGACAGCCTGTTGGAAACAGACCTTTGCCCTCTGTGATAAAGTTATTTCTGCAGAAAATACGACCTTGTCTAGACTCCTTGTCTACAATAAATACATAACATATTAGTTCCAGTGTAGTTACTAGGGTTGCATGGATACTAATACTGGTATCAGGTATTGGGCTGATACCAACCTTATTATACTCTGCCGCTTTAATGAACGGACAGCTCGAGCTGGTAAAGAAGGAGGGTCTTCTTACACGACAGCTACTGACACTGTGGCAGTCGCTCATAATGGTTACTTTAAACATTCTGCTGTGATATATTCCCGTCAGGAAGACACTGCAGGGATTTTAGGCCCTTTTTATTTACACACAGTCACAATCACAACCGCTTCCCTGGTATATCAGGAGATACAGAGGCAAAACGAAAATGTCAGCATTTCTTATCAAACTCTGTATATGTCGACTACTATGTTTGACTAAAAAAATAATAACTAAGTATTGATGCTAATACAGTTATTGTTAAGCTGTCTTTCTGTTGTCCTACCATGTTTGTGCACAGCGCGGTTAATCACGCTTCTCATTACTCAACATGCACAACATGCTATATTGAATGAACCAGCTATATTTATAACTGTCTGTAGACGGAGCTGTTTGTAGGGCCAGTGTTTCTCATAGCAACATGGACCGAGTAATTTTGTACAGCGAGAGTCACCAAAGAACAGAATTTCTAAAATCGCAGTGTATGTCTGGCTTTAGAGGACATTCAACGACAGATCAATCAAGCAGCCAGAAAGACTTTAACAGATGGAAACGTGAGCTTCTCTGATGTGATAGAGATTCTGCTGTCACTGCACTACAGAAACTGCTGCAGAGCCAAAACTGCAAAACATACTTTACTTACTTTCGGGCAGTCGTGTGAAGTGCCCTTGAGAAGGCACCTGACCCCTGACTGCTCCCTGTGCGCTGTGGTAGGGCTTCCCACTGCTCCGGGCAAGTGTACACACTGCCTCATAGTGTGTCTGTTCACTAGTGTGTGTGTGTGTATGTGAGTGTTTTACTGCACGGATGCGTTAAATGCAGAGATCTTGAATTTCCCTCTTTGATCAATATAGTTATCCATCCATCTACTCCTCTGATCCAAGGTCAGAGACTCCCATGGTATCTAATATAGTTCGCTTAGCTAGGGTTAGGTTAGGATTAGGGTTAGGTCAGGGATTGGTTAGGTTAAATTGGGGTAGGTTAGGATTAAGGTTAGGTTAGGGGTAGGTTAGGAGTAGGGTTAGGTTAGGGTTAGGTTAGGTTAGGGGTAGGTTAGGAGTAGGGATATGTTAGGGTTAGGTTTGTGGTAGGGGTAGGTTAGGGGTAGGTTAGGATTAGGGTTAGGTCAGGGATTGGTTAGGTTAGATTGGGGTAGGTTAGGATTAGGGTTAGGTTAGGGGTAGGTTAGGAGTAGGGTTGGGATAGGGTTAGGTTTGGGGTAGGGGTAGGTTAGGGTTAGGTTAGGGGTAGGTTAGGATTAGGTTAGGGATAGGTTAGGTTAGATTAGGGGTAGGTTAGGGTTAGGTTAGGGGTAGGTTAGGAGTAGGGATATGTTAGGGTTAGGTTTGTGGTAGGGGTAGGTTAGGGGTAGGTTAGGGTTAGGTTAGGGGTAGAGTTATGCACATAACTTAAATCAGCTAGATTTTAATTATTTAATTGTTTAACTGTTACACTTGGCATTTTTTTTATTTTATAACTATTTTATTAAAAGTATTTTTTCTGGTGAGTATTAAAAACATGTATATCGTCGCTGTCCAATGAAAAACATTTTTAGTTTTGTACATAATTTGAACACGCCAGTGGTTGTGTGAAAATTTCATGATGAATGGACCAATAGAAGTGCTACAAAATAGCTTGGAAAGAATTCTGGTTCCATTGACTTACATTGAAAGTAAAGTATGTTTTTGGTCTCCTGTAAAGTTGCAATTTTGGAGACACTTGTTTTTCATGAACCTTCAAATGTGGTCTCTCTAATAATAGAAAGAGAGCGAGCGAGAAAAAAAGAAAAGTGAGTCAGTAAGTATGTAAGTGATGGGGATGAGAGCACCCACAGGTGTCTTCCTCATCTAACGCAGGCTTGGTCAAAGCAGGTACCCAGTAGCAATTACACAAGTAAACACAGTGTCATTGGTGAGATTCAGTAAACAAAGATAATGTCCCGCTTAATAACGTCAGAGTCGCTCCCAGTCGGGCTTAAAGCCTTAAATGTCCACAAACGGTCACTTTTCACTCATTTATCGTCCTTACAACACAAAATGGTTAGCCATCACCATCAACAACTGCTGATTCTTCTCCTTTTTACGTCTTCCAGCAGGTGCTATAGCATCACCAAGTTCAAGCTCTCCGGTGTTCGGTTTGTCTGTTCTTATTTAAAGCTTACAAAAAAAATTATGACTATACAGTCACACAGTTTTGTATACTGTACTGTTAATGAATACCTCTAAACACTGCTCCTTCAGTAAACTCATTTTAAACTTCTGGAATACATCTGCTATGCCCATTTGAGTGTCTTGCCTTTTCTCAACATGTGATTCAGTTAATCTGCTCATTAACAGCCCCTTCCTGAGTTAAAGCTGTAGTGCTAGAACAAGATTAACACTAAAATCTGCAAGGCTTGGGCACTCCACGTCCATTGTTAAGAACCACTTGTTTAAGAGGTTAATGCTTAGTGCTAGGCCTGGATTTAGCCTTTCCAATGGTGCAGGGCAATTTAGATCAAGATTAAGCTTAAACCAGATATAGGAATCTGCCCCCTTGCCCCCAGGCAATACATCCGTAATCTTTTTAATTATAGTCACTAAGTCAATGTGTTTGTCTCTCTGTCTGTCAGGAAACAGTGGGATGGGCAGATATCATGGGAAGCATACCTTTGACCAGCTAAGCCACCACCGCGCTTGCCTGGTTAAGTCTTTAACCATGGAGAGTCTGAACAAAGCCCGCTACCCACCCCTAACAGCATCCCGCCTGCGCAGGGCCAGGTACTTCACCCTGAGCCGCCTGTGCAGCTGTGCCCAGGCCACCTGTGTCTGGGCCATCATCGCTACCATCGTGGCTCTGGGTCTGCTGATCGCTTTACTAGTAGTCCTGCTTAAGGTAAAGCTTTCTCAGGGTCCTCGTCTAGTCATGGTTTATTCATGAATGAAGACTTTTCATTGCGTCAAAAACGTACATTGCTTCATAATGACTCATCTGTTCTGTTCCTTCTTTTAGGATCCCATGGCATGAAGATGCTGCCAGAAAATCTACATACTGAACTGCACAACACTGTTCTAATGAGTTGTGGTATAAAAGAACAAAATCTGTATTGTTAAAAATGTGCCATTTTCTAAGAATGTAATGTAATATGTTGTAAAATACAGCCTGCTTTACATTTTCCATCATTTTCATGCAGTGCTTGTCTTCCGTGTGCAGCTATGTGGGTGAAAGGTCTGTTCTGCTTTGGACATCCTACTAACACAGTCGCTGATACAAAATCCATTTCTGTGGTCGCTGTGGCTGCAGTACACAATACTGGACTTGTCAGCATTGTCCTTGTTTTCTATGCACAGCACAGACTTCTTTGTACTGCAGCTTTTTTTCAGATAAGCTGGTTTTACTGTTCTCTGAAGCACAAAGAGCTTGTTTTGTGCAGTGTAGTTTCTGTCTGCCTACTGGACCTGACACTATTTAAGCAATAACAAAGTAATCCACCAGGTGTCATCATATTACTACATAGGAATGCCCTGTAGTCCCTTAATATAGTCAGTGCATCCCCTCTCACCTGCAGCAGGGGGTGCTACAGTACTAGTTTAACATAATATGTTCAGTTTAAATGATAAACTTCTGTATTCACTGTTGTGCGGTACTGTGCAGAAGTACGTTAGTTTTAATTTCCAGCCAAAGTTGCCATTCAGTAAGTTTTTTTTTTTTTTATCTGAAAAAGTATTTTTCAGTATTTTGTGTGTCCACTTATTATTGATTCCATTCTTTTCAGGAGACGAGATACTTGTCCACACCTACAAAATTCAGTCATGTTCTGCTTTTCATAATCCAATAACAATCCCAAACACTTTCAAGGATGAAGGTCTGGACGCTGAGGTGTCTGTTCATTGTTTTGAGGACACCATCAACTTTTTTTTACCATTTCTTTTTCTTACTGACACTTTCTCGAGTGCTACACATTCTTTTAGACCGATAGTGCTCTGTGGTCCTCTCACAGTGGAAGAGTGAACAGAAAATCTGTGGATTTTTCAGATCTGAAGCAAAAGTAGGGCATAATTGGAGCTGAATCTCTCAACGTTGAAAGCTTGAAGTACAGTTTATCTTTGGTGGTCTACCAGGCCTAACATGGACTCTACATATAGCTTCATATAGCTTCATATAGCTTTAAATCGTTTTTTTGAACTTAACTTTTAAAAGTTTTGACTTTGTATTTAATCTCCTCAGGAAAAACTACTCTGGAAGTCATTTCTATACGTCCACTAAACACATAATCTGATCCTAATATAATAGAAATAATAATAACAGTGATGATACTGTAATCTTAAGAAGTCAGACTCTTTTCTACTAAATTTGCTGGTGAACTGAGTTCACACTGTACTTATCACTGAGGGCTACTTTTAATTGACTTCAGTTTGGCCTCATTTTCCCTGAAGCAGTCAAAGCCTTTTAAGCCAAGACAATTATTCTTCTCAACAACCTCAGTACACATTTTTGGCAGCCAGTTTTCCATGCCTCATTCAACACTGAACCCCCTCACACCCCCCACCCCTGACCACACATTAGGAACAAAGCAATACATCTCTTTGCTTGTGTCCCTCCTGTTGTCTCTCTATATGTGAATCATGCACGAATGTCATGTACTGTACAGATTGTAATGCTCCTGCCATGACTCACCGGATTCAGTGGACCCCTGAGGCTATGACACCTCTGTGTTAAAGCCTCACACTCATGTACTTCAGTAGGTGCCTGCATTCCTGTACAGGCTCAAGGCTGTAGCGTCTGTTTTCCCTGGAATACAGCCATTAGTACAGCACAGAGTCTTAAAAGCTACTGCACTAGTGAACAGGAACATAGTATACGTTGCTGGCCCACGCCTTTCAGACATATTTTGCTTTTTTAACCCTTTTTATCTCGGATTCATAATAGCCCCTCATGGTAGCCCCTCATAGTTTTATGTATCTACCCCAAAATTTGTGTTGTTTAGACTGATGCCATAAAAGAACTCCTTGTGATTCTCTAAAGAACCCCTTTTGGAAAACCAGTTTAACTGTAATGGAGCTACTTACAGTTCAGAGGTTCTAGAAGCAGTTACTTTTTTTTTTTTATTAGAATCATGCGTCCAAACCACCATCACTGCTTTGACCAGAGGTCACCAACACTGGTCCTAGAGAGCTACTGTCCTGCAGAGTTAGACTCTAACCTGCATTTAACATGCTGCTCCTCCCCCTTATCCAATGCATCTCATCCATCAGGAACTTCTTCAGAACTGGAGCAAGTGTGGTAAATTGTTGTTGGAACTGGATATTGCAGGAGGGTACTTCTCTAGGATCAGGGCTGGTGACCAGTAGCATTAAATAGATATCTAAAAAAAAAAAAACTGGGACTGGCTAATAAGGATGTAATGGTACAGTCAGGCGATTCAGTTTGATTCACAATGCTGAGTCCACAATTCAGTATTCTTATGAAATTATTAGTAATATTTGAATGATCTGAAATTATGAATGGTATCATGTTGTTGGGGATAGATCTGAGAGGCGGGAGGGGTGATGGGGTGATTGGTGTTGATTGGTGCTGATCGTTTATGAATGTTAGTAAGCAGTGCGGTTGTATTAGATAATAGAATAGCGTAATTACTAGAATGTCCATTCTCCATGATGCGCTTATGTGCAGAGTGCTCATAGTCCCTGAAAATGAATTTATTATGCTCTCCTTTAGGGAAAAACAGACAAATACAGATTTAGGGAAAGCTGCTTCACCTACAGTTGATGAGGATCTGTCTATTGTATTCTTAACTAGCTAGAACTGCAGCACTCGTCTGCCTCAGGGTGCATGCATTTGAGATTGAGCCGGCTCTAATTTATTGAGCAATTTTCCATAATTTTGCTGTTAAAGCCACTTTTATTTGTTCCTTTTTACTGTACCATTAGCATCATTACCGTAATCTAAAGCTGGAACTAGACGACAAGTTTTATTTGCTTTATATATATATATATATATATATATATATATATATATATATATATATATATATATATATATCATCATTCTGGGTGACAAGAGATCAGACCGATATAAACTACAGAGAACTATTTAATTCTGACAGTGTTTATTTTAAGCGGCGGAACTTGTCTTGTCTTTCAGGTATACAGGCTTTGTGGCGCAATTAACTCACAAACCAAAAACAACTTTTTTAAGCTGGAATGCAGACATATATGTTTATATTGACCAACATGTCAAGATGTGAAATTGAGATAACAACAAAATTAAGATCTGTTTTTTTTATTATGTAGCCCTTGTTTTTACATGAAGTGGGGAAAAAGACATTCATTTGAAGTTTTATCAATAATTCATTCAGTTCAGCATTTACAACATTAAATATTGTTGAAATATACTGAACGTATGTGCAATGTGTTTCTATTCCAGTTGCTGATACTAGGCTACTTCAGTATACAGGATATGGCACTAAATCATATGACGGTCCAGACCTTGGCCTGAAGAAATTTCCTCTAACTGGACCTTACTGAACTAATTAAATACCCCTGCTATAGATGAATTTTGAAGGTGTATGCTAGTAGAACTTCATCTATGATAGATATGTTATTATACTAATTTAGATGTAGCTAGAGAGCTAGTAAAGTTTGTCTTCTGGATTCATAAAGAACAAAGCAGTTATCAGAACTGCAACTTTGATGGTCCCCACACAAAGTAGGTATTGTTTGGGTGGTAGATCATTCTCAGCACTGCATGGAACACTGACGTGGTGGTGTTGTGCTCGTGTGTGCTGTACTGGTGTGAGTGGATCAGACACAGCAGTGCTGCTGGAATGTTTAAACACTGTCTACTTATTGTCACTTGTCTCTTTAACACCACTACCTTCCTGATCTACATTCTAGCCGTAAAGTCAGTCCAGCAGTGCGGTGTTTAGAACTCCTGCAGCACTGCAGTGTCTGATCCACTCACACCAGCAAGACAGTGTCAGAGTAAAAGGGGGATAAAGTCACTCTTAGTAGACTCACTGCTACACTGGACAACATATCACACCCCCTCCATGACCTACTGGTCAGACAGCAGAGCACTTTCAGCAACAGACTCATTCACACTGTACACCACAGTACTGCGCCAGGACATTATTAAATACTCAGCCATATCAGGACGTCCCTCTGAGTACCAGCCGAACACCATCTCAGAGCACCAGCTGGACGTCATTATTACTACATCTCCTTACACAGATCTATATGCACTGCCACTTTATACATGCACCTCACATCTATTTATTATTTAGTAATAAATGCTATTTACTTACTAACTCTATTGTCATATGACAGTATGCCTCGTCATCTGCATAATATGCCCCTTACTAACTTACCTACTTACCACACATTACACTACAGTTGCTTTGTTATATTCTTATATTATACACTTTATTTATTTATGTGTCTGTACATGTATGGGAGGTTATTTTGCTATTGCTTGCACTTCACTGCACTTCTGCGCTGCTGTAATACCTGACTTTCCCTCTGGGCTTAATCAAGTTCTATCCATTTATCCATCCATCCATCCATCCATTCACCCATCCCCACCACCTACCTACCCACCAACCCTCCACCTACCTACTCACCCACCCAACCCAACTACCTACCCACAGACCCACTTACCTACCTACCTCCCTACCTATAACTACGTATGTAGAGAAACAGATGGACTACAGTCAGTAACTGTAGAAATATTAAATGTAGATTCTCTTCTCCAGCATTTCTAGAAAAACAAACTGGGTTAATTGATAAACAGGCTCCTTGCTGCTCAGATTAGTGGATGAGGTTTTGTGAGGCTTGACCAATTACAGCCTCTAATGGAGCCTGGCAGGATACTAATAACGAGTGTCCCAGAAAAACACTGTAATCACTTTATTCCTCTGCTGACCCTCATTGCACAAAGCACAACTACTGTGTTCTGAGATCTCTTACTCCATCTTGGAAAAAGCGAACAGGGAAACTTCCACTGCGTCCATGTCTCTTCCTGCAGGTTTTGGAGATCTCGTCTCTGCAGCCGTTATCTGTTCCTCTCATCTTGTTGCGAAAAGAAGGCAAATCTCAGTCTCACGGCTCCAGTGTTTCAGTTTCCATGGCAACACATTAACCTCCTAACCTTGGCGTGCACGGTGGTTATGAATGTGTGTGTGTGTGTGCTAAGTGAGTGCTCCTCCCACGCCAGGCCCACTCGTCTCTCTCGCTCACTTTCTCTGTTGCACACACACACCTTCTCTGCATCCTCCCCAGTGGCTCTGCGCTCGCTCTCGCTTCCAAGTTTCTGCAGCCTATAAATACTGCGGCCAGATAAAACAACCTTTGGATGTTTAAGGGCTTAACGTGAAACAATCCGAGCTTCAGAACTGCAAGCTTCACAGCAACAAGTCCGTTACTGCTAGAAGAACAGGCTGTAGGTGTGGTACCTGCTGTAAGATCTTAATATGTGGTGACCAGTAGTCACTAATGATGAATAGCTCTGTTCATACTATTTCTATCTTTAGAAGATTACCACCGGATAGGATGGTGGGAACCCGAGCACCTGCTGTAAAATGCAACGTCTGGAGAGCTGTGAGGAGCCAGCAGGTTCAGCTGACTTCCCTTTCATCTCCCCTTCCCTCCACTTTCCTTCCCCTCATCCATCTCGTTCAGCTCCTGCCCGCAGCTAATGAAGTCTCCAGACCCCACAAGCTACAATAGGCTATAGTTAAGAAACGCTTACCGTGTTTTAAGCTGCTTTTCCTTCATCTGGCCAGCTACAACAATAGAGTCTTTCTGGGGAAGCTGTGATTTCTTCACGGGAACATGTGAGGGTCTCGGTTTCCAAAGAAGGAGCGTGAGCTGAATGTGTTCAGAGGAGTCATGCATGTAAAGACTTCTCGCGCTGCCCCAGTTTAGACCACTCTCAAGAGGGAGTGAGTGGAAAATCCAGTATTTACCTTGAATCCGAACTCTCTCTCCATCCTTGCTAATTGTCCTTGTTATGTCCTAATGGAGCTTTGTGATCTGTTAAATAGAACATTCTGGCCTAAAACAGGTTTTTCTGACATGTTGTACATTCTGTGGTGCAGCACTGCAGAGGCAGTGCAGCAGAGTAACAATAATTATATTTTTAATTTTAGCCAGAGTACCTCTTTAACCACATTTCAACAGCAGTCTGCAGTTCTACTTAGTTCCTATGTCAGGGGGTTATTTAGTGGGGCAATGCCCTACCAACTCCTTATTAAAGGAGCAGTGTGTAACCTCTAGTGGTGAGGTTGCGTATTGCAACCGACTGAACTCTGCTTCCATAAGAAACTATGAGGTTTTTGTGCTGCATAATAATCCATTAGTCAAAGTTTGGGTTCATAAACTTCTCATAGCACATTGGTGTTATAACTATTTATTTTACCCATCAATACTCATTAGTATAGCATTATAACTCCATGACTTAAGCTTAGCTTAATATGATTACTCCCTGTCAATTAGCTTAACATTAGCTTCTAATTATTCATTTAATGCTGTTAACATAAAACAATTCAACAAGTATCTCGTGAAACTGGAAGTCAGGGCCAGGATGTTCATGCTGTGCCATTTAAAATGAAATGTAAAAATACATAGAAGCTGCAGAATAAGAAGACCTCCTAGTTTTAATTCTGGTAGTGTTTTAGATAAGGAGTAATAATCCTACCTGGACTTTTATGGACTGCGCTACCAGTAAATATGCAATACGTTAAAACCATGAAAGTGTGCGTGTGGTTTGTCCAATCTGGGCTACTGTGGAAACATTGCGGCTGTTTGTTGGAGAAGGACTCACTTCTAAGCTAACAAAATCACTCAATTTATAACTACAGGTAATTACAGGTAATCATAAATTATAGTTTTGTATTTAATATTCCATTTCTACCAATACATCCACCTAAATCTTACATACAGCTCCTTATATCCTTCCATATTGCAGTTTTAATTCATCTTCACATATTTTTTTAGCATAAAAGTTTGACTTAAATGACATTACAATGCCACTACATATTAGTATGTCTGTAGTATATACATATTTGCAAACACATAATATAGACAAAGGTAAAAGCATGATGTTCCTAAAATAAAATCAATAAACTATAAAAACAACTGCACAACAAACTATACAACCATTAAGTATATAACAATAAAGGCTGAATAGTAAGAAGTGGACGAGAGACTATCCCTCCACTAGCCCTCTGCAGTAATTATTGTAAATAAATTTTTATTGGTTTATAATAATAATAATGACAATAGCAATAGTGCTAGCAGGGGATAACAGTGTCAGACAGGCAGAATGAGGTGCATAATATGTTAACTGTATTGCAATGTGTCTTCTCTGGTAGATAGAGGGCAAGAAATAAGTTAGGCTTATGCATTGTGCAGGAATCATTTGGGGGATGTGCCGCCTGTTTCAGTCCTGGTTTGACAAACCCTCGTCTACTTGGCCTCTTCTTTTCCAATTGGGGAAAATCTCCTACGCCAACTTAAGGGCTATTTCATTACTTTATTAGCTCGACTAAAGTGTGTTAGATGAGCCCGTGGAGAGGCAGCAATAAATCAAGTGAACACAAGTGTCGACTTCAGCAGCAGAACTTGCCTAGAAATCATTGTGACTTGATTGATTTCTCTTTTTAAACCCCAGAACAATGGCAGACAGAATGGTGTATAAGCCACAGCAGTAAACTATTATAAATGCCGAAACTTCCCAAACTATGGCATTATATTTCCTGGGCTTTAGGTCGTAAAGTACTCTATCTGTTATACATGACTGCTGAGACAACCTCATCACTTTGCTCTAATGACTGGCTAAGGCTGCATAGCTAACAACAAGAGGAAATACAGCGCACCATGATTTTACCCCAAGTTTGTAGCCAAACAAAGCAATTAATCATAAACTTTGATGTACTTTTTGTTTAAAGCTCTCAAAATAAGGAGTCAGCAAAGTTTGCCAGTTAGCCAGTTAGCTTACAGAGGCAGACTGAGTGTGTTCTGTTTGAATAATCCACTCGCAGTGTCCCCTCTTCTTCTGTAAGTGTAGGAACAGCCAAGGGGTTGGTCAAAGAGGGTGAGGGTATGTTAAACACAGTGGTCTCACTGCCTGCAGGACGTAACCTCTCCTTTTAATGAGTTGCAGGCCTACATTTATCTCGGCCTAGATGCTCTGTAGCCTTCATCTAGATGTTAAAGGGAAGGCATGACCAGCGTTGGATCGGGACAAAAAAAAGGCCCTGGCATTGTGGCCCATACCAACAGTGTAGATTTGCTCTTGCCATTGGTGGGGACCTAGGAATCTACCCCGCCATGCCCCTTGCTCCCCTTGCCTGTGTTTTTTTTGCTGCATAATAAACTGATAAAGGCTGACAAAACTACATATGCTGTTCTACGTGCTTTTCTCCTAATCACAATAACAAGTTAGAATAATACATGAATTATATAATCTTAAAGGAATGAACCATAGTGCAAATGAAACAGGTGTCATACATCAGCGATAGTGAAAGTAGATTGAGCTGCACAATCTCCACAACACTAACAATCCCAGAAAACAAATCTCTCTCAATGTGTCAATGAAAGCCCAGATAACAAAAACAGGTCCAGAGGACGTCCGTGATACAGTTCTTATACATCAAGGTTAATACATGGAATATGCTTGTTCTTCATAGCTACAGACGATGTTAGCCTGCTGTATGCTGTGCCAAAGCTGAGCGCTGCCATTAACATTATTATGATGGACTCATTTGATTAGTGAACTAGACTTTAAGTGACACACGTTTCTTTGAGCTATTTTGCTGCCGTCCTCACTCACTTCTGACACCCATGTGTCTCACATATGACTGGAAAGTTCTCCTTTCAGGTTTAGCTACACGTAACTACGGAGTCTCATATAGTGCAGGAAAGGTACAGCCAATCGCACTGGCCATATGTGTTAGAGGGAGATAGGACTCCAGTAGAGAACATTATTTAACCCTTTCTGCACCTGTAAGTTAATGAGACGTTAACAGTCTTTTTTTCAGAGGGGATCAAATTAATGGTGGGGACACGTCACTTTAGTCCATGCTAATTCTACGCCATTGGCCCAGACTGACCCACCACAGCCAGTCGAACCACCCATCTTCATGCTCCACTGAATACACTAACTGTCCCACTCCTTAAAAAGACTAAACATTTATAATAAATAAGAGGGAATCAGGGACGATTAGCAGAGACAAAACATGACAGACACCTTCAAAATGTGTCAATGCAAAATTCTACAGAGAAAAAATTACACATGATAAATGATAAATGAATGAAATATTGAAGAATTATTTGTAAACTTATTTAAGTTTTTTTTTTTTTTTTTCGGAGCATGAAACGCAAGTGTTACATTAAACATCCAGCAAAATATGAGTGAAAAAATAAATTATAAATAATGAGAAGCTTGATTGACAGATCTCTGTCCAGCACAGCCTTCTCACTACCTCTAGAGACTCTCAGTGATGCCTGACAGACAGACGCCCGACACACGCTGCTTGGCTTCTCCGCCACAAACGCAATAAGAACTAAAATAATTATCCAGCTTTTATGTGAGAGTAACTGGATAAATAAAGCTAGTCTGTTACAAACTGTTCGGAGGTGTTAATGAGCTGATGTGCTGCAGATTTTCTTTCTTTTGAAATATGTCTGATTCAGATAATTAAAATCTATTCCACATGAACTCTAACAGCCGTCATATACAGAAATGCAAACACACAATAAGCATTTAAATTATATTGTTAATAATGCACACTCATTTTCAAAATCAGCTGAGGTCTTTTCCAGGCCAGCAGGAACTTACACACAAGCCCTGGGAGATGACAACGTGTGGAACCACATAGCAGCACAGTGGGCATTATTTAGCACAGCTTTCTCCTCGGCAGATCCATATTCCACCATTCTGATCTTGTATTCATTCGCATGTGATGCTTTAAGCCTGTACATCTAAACCTTTCAACACTGACTGTAGATTGTTTAGCACTGCTATCATGTCTGATCAGACTTTTACTGAGTTCTTGAAGTTCATTATTGGGCTGAAAACGTGAGAAAGAGATCTAATGAAAGTCTCTGTGGTCCAGCCATGCCAGCTCAGCAACGAGCTCACCTTGTGTCATAAATCTTCTCTGGATGGCCTCGATAGCTGTGTCCACAATTGTATTGTGTACATCCACCTCATACATTCTCTCTGCACCACTGCCTCATCCTGTGCCATCCCTCTGGCCCTGCTTTTTTTCTTTGTTCTTTTCTGAGGCACGGCAGCCTCCATTCCAATGTCTCTCCTCCCTCCGTCCTTTCATTGTGTCCATTTTGCAAATGTGTCTGCAGCTGCTTTCCCAGTTGGGAAATCCCTGCTGATGCTTTGGAGGCTCTCTTGTCCATCGCTTCTGTCTGCAGGTACTTGGGCAGCAGAGTGGTTTGGTCAGATGGTCTTTAAAGCCTCATGCTTACATAGTTGAGCACTGCATCAATGAAGAGGCCAGCCCTCCGTCTTGTCTCTCCAGAGCATCACTCCTTTCACACCACTGCGTTTCTTCGATTAGAGAGAAGCGTCTGTGGCTTGTGTCTTGGGTTTGTTTCGCCCACAGACTGATAGAACTCTCAGATGAATGCAGACTGACCAGTGTTCTACTTTTAATGACAGTTTGACCAGCACAAAAAGTACCACACATGCACATGAGTGGGAGACTGCGAGGTCATAAGTGCTGAAAAAACTTTGTACTGGCATATCAGACACACCATCTGTTGCTTCCCCTATAAACAAAGCCTTGTTCAGCCTCTAAAACTTCTGAGATCGAGTTCACAAAGTATTGGCCAGTGGATGCACGGTGTTTCATGCAAGTGCTCAGTCTCAGTAACATAGCTAAAAGCAACAATAAGTAATTATTTTACTCTTAAATAAATAAATCAAAATCATTCTGATGCTACACAGAGGGGAATGGTGGCTCCGTCATCACTACTCTGGGCCAGGAATGCCTGCTATAGCGCTATGTAACTTTGGAGGACAGGACGCTGGTTTATTCTCAACAGTATGGACACCATGACAGAAACTGGAAAGAAACCAAATAAGACGTTGGAGGAAGCAAGGATCAAAGAACAAGAGATTGGACATTGGGTAAATCTCGGACTGCCTCCTACTCATTGATATAAAAGATAAAAGGTAAGACAGTCTCACTGCTAACGAGAAAATGAAAATCCAACAGTAGAGTGTTCATCCATGCTATATCAGGGGTCACTAATAGGCGGGTCGTGGTGCAGATCCGGACCAGACGTTGTCCAGTGCGGACCCAAACTGATAAACTACTGAGGACGATTTAATTTTGACTGTGTTTATTCTAAGCAGCGCAACTTGTCTTGTCGGTATACGGGCTTTGTAGCAGAGTAACCTCACAGACCAATCATGTGAGTTGTAAGATCACCAAATGCGCTCCTCAGCCAATCAGATCTCTGCAGACTCTGGAGTGCAACGCGTACAAAGGCGAGGTACGAAGCAAGAAGCAGCAGTTGGAGAATAAAGCGAGTCAGAGTATAAAGCGAGTCAGAGAATAAAGTGAGTCAGAGTATAAAGCGAGTCGGAGTATAAAGCGAGTCAGAGTATAAAGTGAGTCGGAGTATAAAGTGAGTCAGACTATAAAGCAAGTCAGTATAAAGCGAGTCAGAGTATAAAGTGAGTCAGAGTGTAAAGTGAGTCAGAGTATAAAGTGAGTCAGAGTATAAAGTGAGTCAGACTATAAAGCGAGTCAGAGTATAAAGTGAGTCAGAGTATAAAGTGAGTCAGAGTATAAAATGAGTCAGTGTATAAAGTGAGTCAGAGTATAAAGTGAGTCAGAGTATAAAGTGAGTCAGTATAAAGTGAGTCAGAGTATGAAGTGAGTCAGAGTATAAAGTGAGTCAGTGTATAAAGCGAGTCAGAGTATAAAGTGAGTCAGTGTATAAAATGAGTCAGTGTATAAAGTGAGTCAGAGTATAAAGTGAGTCAAAGTATAAAGTGAGTCAGTATAAAGTGAGTCAGTGTATGAAGTGAGTCAGAGTATAAAGCGAGTCAGTGTATAAAGCGAGTCAGAGTATAAAGTGAGTCAGGGTATAAAGTGAGTCAGTGTATAAAGCGAGTCAGAGTATAAAGTGAGTCAGTGTATAAAGTGAGTCAGAGTATAAAGTGAGTCAGAGTATAAAGTGAGTCAGAGTATAAAGTGAGTCAGAAAAGGCTAATTCAGATGGTTTATTCCACAATGAACATTATTAAAAACAAATATCGTTCCAGGCTCACCAATGAACACCTTCATATGCATCTAAGAATGGACAACCAAAAGCTCACTTCTCTCACTAAACAAGAGAAAGTGTAAGAGAGGAATACAAGACAGAATAAACTGTTAATATGTGAAAGATGTGCGTGTTTTATTTACTTTTTATATTAATAAGCATTTTAGAAAAAAAACATTTATTAAAAGTTTATAAATAATTCATTCAGTTCAGCATTTAAAACAATAAATATAGTTGAAATATACTGAACGGTATTTGTTACATGTTTAGTTTTCTAGTTGCTGATTGTATAAAATGCTAATACTACTTCAGTATACAGGATATGGTACTGAACCATAACACAAGTTAGATATTTTCTCTAACTGGATCGTACTGAATTCTTATTAAATACCCCTGTCCTGTAGGAAAGCTTGCAATGCAGGCTGTAACCTGACTTGTGTCATTCCTGTAGTTCATTTGAATGCTGAAAGTCATCTGTCCTCGGTTCAGTTTCAGACTAGTTTGCAAAGAAATAAATTCATTTAACTTCATTTAAGTTTGGTCAGTGCTTGTCCAGCTCACACCAAATAAGCTTTGAAAGTTTGTGACCTCCTATAATAAATCTGCTTGACCTCTGTGGTGCAGCTGGGGTTTGTTATGAGTGCTAAGCTCTATCCTGTGCAGCAAAACACTTTAACTGGAAACCATTTGATTAAGACTAACCTGCCTACCTGTGATTCTAGCATTCCTCACTCACTCAGCTTCTGGTACTGAGGCAGGTCAAAAAGTGGACCACTCTCTCGTACACCTGCTGTCCTCGTACCCACTTAGCCCATAGCCCTGCAGAAAAAGAAAAACTCTCAGCTTCATGGCACTGAAGATAGAGAATCTCATGACAAGTGGTCCAGTGACCGGCAGCGGTGGGCGCTGAAGCATGCAAGAGAGCCCCTCGTTGTGTGCTTCAGTGCTCATTGAGTACCTCCGTTCACATTCAGTTCAGCACTCTTTCCGACAGCTTTGTTTTGACTGCCAAGGGCAGTGCAGCCCGTCCTTCTGTCCAGGAGGTGAAGAGCAGCCTAATTGAACCAGCCGAGAGTGGTTCTCTGATG
Source organism: Megaleporinus macrocephalus (assembly GCA_021613375.1). Taxonomy (NCBI): domain Eukaryota; kingdom Metazoa; phylum Chordata; class Actinopteri; order Characiformes; family Anostomidae; genus Megaleporinus; species Megaleporinus macrocephalus. The sequence goes on from CM038716.1 coordinate 14,980,250, forward strand.
GAGGGTGATTTTTCGCCGGTCGGAGAATAAATCCCTGTATTTGAGTGAAGGCTGGCCGCGAGCTGTGCGAACACAACTCCCAAGATAATCTTTTAAAGGCAGAGCCAATTAGACAAGGAACATTAATTTTACACAGTAAGGACTCTCAGGTGTCAGCCAGAGACTTGTTCACAGAAGCTACAAGGAGGAAATCAGTTTAAAACAAGTGTGGGGCACAATTGAAGCAGCAATTCACTTACCATGTATCAATAAAGACGTACAGGGTGTGCTGCTTCAGGAAGCCGGGTCGCTCGTGTTGAGGTTATTAGTCTTAAAGGGAACACTGACTGTTACGACTTAGACTTAATGCCATAAAACACAGTGTAAGTGTCCAATACTTGCGGATGTTTTGATGTTTGATATGTTCGATTCTTCTTCAAAGAAAAACACGTACCTCCAAAACTGACTTTACAGAACCTTCTTAGCCTTTAACGTAAGTCAATGGAGCCATATTTTTTGGAGCATATGTATTAGAGCATATCTATTGTTCTATTAACTATGGAATTATAAGAGAATGTAAACGGCAGCTGTTGTGTTTAAATAATGTGGAAAAATAAGAATCGGAAAAGTATAAACATGTTTTTATTTGGACGGGGACTATATTACAAAGATACTATCCAATAGGAAGCTACTTTTACACAGTCATAGTTAAATACAGATTGATCAACAAACGTCAAACACTACTGTATCCTCCTTCAAATACAAATCTAGCATTTCCAAAAAAGGTCAATTAGAAAATCGTAAGCTGTTATAAAACATCCATTCATCCATTATCTGCCGCTTTATCCCGCTAGTTAGGGTCACAGGAGCCAATACCAGCATCATCGGGCGAAGGTGGGGTACACCATAGACAGTTCGCCAGTCCATCACATGGCCAACATTCACTCTCACACCTACAGGCAATTTAAAGTGACCGATTAATCTGATTGCATGTCTTTTGGATGTATGGGAAGAAGACTGGAGTACCCAGAGGAAACCCACTCAAGCATGGGGAGAACATGCAAACTCCACATAGAACAGCCCAGACCAGGAATCCAACCCAGATCATCTTGCTGTGAGGCAACAGTGCTAACCACTACACCACCGTGCTGTTATAAAACAATCCTGACTAATTAATATTTAAATTCCCAAAATGTTTCAGCCCCGCGACACAGCTGAGCATCAGGAATGAAAGAGCTGGACTATGTGGAGAAATCACTTTTCATACCTTTCCCAAAGAAACCAAAAAGCCAGCGGTCAGGTTGATGTTCATCTTTAAACAAGGCTTCCTGTGTGCCAGCTTCTTAACTGAATGTTCTGTTCCACCTTAAACACTGCAGCGTGTAGAGCACAGAGCGAACCGCAGTAAAGGTAACGTTAGCTACTAGCATAACTAACTGTATAGTATGATGAACTAGCTCATTCACACGGGGCTTCATTTTATTTTCCTGCCTGTGTCTGTTTCCACAAGTTGACCATCGCACTGACTCACTGTAAAGCAGCTAATCAGAGCAGAGCTCAACAAATTATTCATGAATTCACCAAGAAATGGTTTCACTCTAGATCCAAATCACTGGGTTATACACAGACACATACAACTGCATCTGGGCATTTTCACTGCGGACAAGTCACAAGTCACAAACCTTCTATGCAGACATCAGAGAAGGATTTGAAATGCTTGATAAATGTATTCTCTGGGACATTTACTGGCTGAATTATGTAGAAATGTTAAAAATGAGGCAGAGATGCTGAAGCTAGCTCACATAGACCTGCTTATGTGGTTTTTAGCACTGAAGAACACATTGTTATTATAATAATTCAAACATGTTCTGTAGCTAGCGTCACAGGTAGAAACTATCTTTTATTTTATTTATTTATTTATTTTCACACATTGTCAGGAACCAGGCTATTACATAATGATATAGATATGCCAGAGTATACATTTTCATTATTTGTTAGCCACATTAGCCTAATGCTACAAACATGTCTTGGCCAGCCACCTATATTTGATTTTCCTGCAAAACTATCACTATTAGTTTCTCTATCTAATAAGTACTCAATCATTCAGTGAAGCACTCAAAGGAATGTATGTAAAGTTTGTTTTGATTAAGTGAAGATGCTAAGTCGGAAACTGCTAGTGAACTTAAAGGGTTAAAGACCACTAAGGCTGCTTTGTGGTCGCTGACTTTTTTGGACTGCATCTCTGTTGAGCTGAAGGCTGTTCACATGTTTGAACAGCTGGGTGGGAGTAACCCAGTTTCGCAGCCAAAATCTTCTATTTCTTTCTTTGCTGGGTCTTATAAAGCCTGAGACGGAACTAAGATGTAATTAGCATGTAATTGCTTCTCATGTTTGTGTTAAATGCATTCACTTTCATAGATTTTACATTAAACGAATACCTCCATGTTATCCTGCCTCCTGTGCACTAACAGTTGGAGTTTGCAAAGTCATTTTCTCTCTCCCTCTCATAACCCTGCCATGACATCATCCATCAGCATAACTGCCTTCAATTAAAGAGCCGTGGTGTTGCGTCCAAGTGTTCCAGTGCCCTTACAATAAAGCTGCGGGAGGCGGCGTGTGTGTCTATGTATGTTTTGGTTTAAGGCCTTCGCAAGGACCAAACGTCCTCGTGATGATAAGAAAACAGACCACTTTTATAGCAGTGAGGACTTTTGAGTTGTCTTTGCTAGAAAAGCTACTCTTAACCCGGATCATCTTGCTGTGAGGTGACAGTGCTAACCACTACACCACCGTGCCACCTTTTTTATTTATTAGTAATCAGTGCAAAATTCCAGGTAACTATTTTCCAGTCAAAACCGCTAATAAGCAGTTATTCCTTATAAAAAAACATATTCCTGGTGCCGTATTTATAAGATAATCCTCCTATATAAGAAAGGTGAAAGTCAGAGTGAAAATATCATTATGTAATCAGAATCAGAATCAGAATCAGAAATACTTTATTGATCCCAGGGGGAAATTGCAGTTTTTACAGTAGCAGAAGAAGAATAAACACTCTAATAATAATTTACAACATAAAATAAATTTGTAGTATGTACACATATATAAGTCTTATATTACAATAGAATAATAAGATGTAAAGAATAAAATATAAAGTGACTGTGTCTATAATATTAAGTACAGATATACCGTATACAGCAGTAAGAGTTTTAGATGTAAGAAAGTTATTGCACATTTGAGTTCTTACATACATAATTAAATTATAGTTCTACTGGTATCACTGTACATGTGAAAGGTGTCGTACATTCAGGGAGGAGTTATAAAGTCTGATAGCCACTGGTAGGAATGACCTCCTGTGGCGTTCTGTAGTGCATTTTGGCCTGAATGAGTCTCTCACTGAATGTGCTCCTGCGTCTCATCACTGTGTGATAAAGAGGGTGGGAGCCATTCTCCATGATGGCCTGCAGCTTAGACAGCGTCCTCCTCTCAGACACTGCCGTCAGCAAGTCCAGCTCCACACCCACAACATCACTGGCTCTGCGGATCAGTTTATCAAGTCTGTTGGCGTCTGCTACCCTCAGCCTGCTGCCCCAGCATGCAACAGCGTATAGGATAGCACTGGCAACTACAGACTCATAAAAGATCCTCAGCATAGTCCTGCAGATGTTGAAGGACCTCAGCCGCCTCAGAAAATAGAGACGACTTTGGCCCTTCTTGTAGAGGGCGTCAGTGTTCTTAGCCCAGTCCAGTTTATTGTCAATGTGCACGCCCAGATATTTATAGTCCTCCACAGTGTCCACACTGACCCCCCTGATGGAAACAGGGGTCACCTTTGTTTTGTCCCTTCTCAGGTCCACCACCAGCTCCTTTGTCACGTTGAGCTGCAGATGGTTCAGCTCACACCACGCAACAAAGTCGTTCACTGTCGCCCTGTACTCATCCTCATCACCCCTGCTGATACATCCAACTAGTGCAGAGTCATCAGAGAACTTCTGAAGGTGGCAGGTCTCTGAGCAGTAGTTGAAATCAGTGGTGTAGAGGGTGAAGAGGAAGGGAGAGAGGACAGTTCCCTGCGGGGCTCCAGTGTTGCTGACCACTCTGTCTGACACACAGTGCTGCAGACGTACATACTGTGGTCTGCCAGTCAGGTAGTCAACAATCCAGGACACGAGGGGGGCGTCTACCTGCATCACGTTCAGCTTGTCACCCAGAAGAGCAGGCTGAATGGTGTTAAATGCACCTGGAGAAGTCAAAGAACATGATCCTCACAGTGCTGCCTGGCTTATCAAGGTGAGCGTAGACACGGTTCAGCAGGTAGATGATGGCATCCTCAACTCCCAGATGAGGCTGGTAGGCGAACTGGAGGGGGTCTAGAAGTGGCTGGACCATGGGCCGGAGCTGAAGTCTGGTTCCTGATAATGTGTAAAAATAAATAAATAAATAGTCTTTCAAAAAGTAAAAAAAAAAGATTAAAACATAAAAGTAATGCAACTTCTAACAACCGTGCAAGACCTGGCAGACCCCCAAAACGGTCACCATCAGAGAAATAATATTTAAAGCTTTCCTCTTTGAGAGAGAGTGGAAACTAATGGTTTTAGAGCAATGGACTGACCACCCCAGAGTCCACACCTCAACATCTTTAAATGTGTTTTCATTATTTGAATGAAAAAAAATTATTTCAATTTTTTGAAGCAGAAAATGTAACCAAGCTCTAAGACTGAACTTTGGTGTGAAAAAGTATCTGCGCAAGTGTCTTTAAAAATCTAAAGTAAAAACAAGCCTCCAATAAAGAATGAAAGCTGTAATAATAGTAACAACAGCAAACAGTAGACAAACTAAATGCTGTACCCAGTATTATATCTAGTATTTGAAAATTCTGTGTAATAATCTGTTAAATACATGCTTTTAGAATTTTCCTGATGTTGAAGTTGTAACTGAAATTGTCTTATAAGTCAAGAGTATTAACCAACCTTTGCACAGTGCTGTACCACAAATGCAAATAAAATAAATAAATAAATATAAAAATAACTGAAGCTGAACTGCAAAAGGATTATTGTAGTATTGCCAGAAAACAAGCACATAAAGGCTCAGTACCCGTTAATCTTAGAAACACACATCCAGACCAAGAATCATTTAAAAAACCTTTAATAAAACCTTTAAGCTGAAGTGCTTACAAACATAGTAATACCCACTTGTGTGTGTGTGTGTGTATGATCTCTGGTTATTCTCCCTCCGTCTGGCACCTCTCAGACATGCTCAGAAGCTGTGAGATAGCAGCAGGATCCTGAAGCAGCGTGTCGTCCTGGGGGGTTGCTGGGCCTTCGCCCCGTCTCCTGCGTACGAGCCCACTGCTGTGTCATCGTTCCTCACTCTCTCCTCTGTATGCTACTGTTCCACCTCACTGCTCCCACCTTCCTGAAGCTTTTAAAGCCCTTATTCTCTGCCACTCTTTTAATTATGAAAGAAGCCAAAAGCCTGGATTATTGAATCGCGAGTCACACATCATATTACATTTTGCCCCATGCTGTACTCTTATACTGCACCCAGCTGACACTGTGTCCTGGGCTGATCTTGCCCAGGCCTGACAATCAAAAAACAAAAAAAAAAACAATCAATTGATCGCCACAGGCACGGACCTTTTTCCATATTTACCCTCCGTTTTCATGGGTGTGTAATGCGTATTCATTTTTTATGATGCCATTTCAGGATTCACGTCAAAGATAAGATTGAACCATGGATTTGTAGATAACCAAGAGCCCCCTCGCCAACAGCAATTACGCCCAGGCCCACATGTTGACATTTCCAGGCACCATTGATCTCCGGTTTCTGTCCGAGGGCGTCCGTTTCCATAATATTAACAATCTGATCCACAAGCGCTGTGGGAAGGCGCCATGTGTGCATTTCGTTTGTTTAAGCGACTAACTGCCTTTCCAGGAGGCCGTAAATGCCAGACTGATTTCTTGTCTTGTCTTTGTTTGAACAGCATTGCTAAATGTTTGTGAACGACTGAATGATTGCGATTTGCAACCTTATATCTGAAAGACCAGATGGTTCCTACACTTCAGCTCTTACTCTGTTCAATGCAAGCTGTGCAACGAGCTACGCCAAATAACACGGTACACAAATTACACTTAATTCTTAATACCATCCTATTCCTAAAATTGTGAAATTATGTAAGCCTGCGGTTAAAATCCACAACTCGAGTGAATAATTACTAGGAAGGCAATTACAGGGATTTAGGAAACTTTCTCTAATTGTGTAGCTATTGTGTAGCTAGTCAAAACAATCTAGCATGACCTCAGAAAATCTGGGCTTGGAAAAATGATCCAATGTAAATAAGGATTGGAGAAATTCTATTCTTCACTGTGGTGAATCAAATTAAGTGTATTTTATTGCCTCCATTCTTCGTAAGCTGACTTTGTAAGCATTGATTAAAATGTTAAAAGTCCTGAGATAAAGGCCAGCTCACTTCTCAGATTCGGTAGATATGCTGACTACTGAGGGGTTTTGCTTTGGGAAAGGTCTAAGGGAATATATCTTGGAATCAGTGCTGAAACAAACATTCTCATTAAAGACAGTGAACGGAAGCAATAAGTTAGAAAGCCCTTAAAGCTTTCCAACCAATATGAGGTGTTTTATTTGAATTCTTGGTTGTAAAACTGTCAACAAATTTGGGGTTTTGGAACGTCAGTACTATTAGTAGGCTTGATTAGCAGACCAGACCACCCCAAACTTAAACACACATGTGACACACATATACAGAACAAGTCAGGTTTCCATAAAATGTTTTGCAGATTTTATTGTAACAATAAAATCTGCAATTTATAATTATTGCAATTTATATTATTACAAATGTAAATGAAATTGTGTTTTTATCCACCACAGTTATGTGAAGCTTTAGGTGATGTAGGAGAGATAAGCAAGATGGAATGATTGAGCTAATAATCTCTACAGCTATTTGTCATTCTTTTATGGCTGTGTTTGCAGCTCAGTGACGCCAGGCCGGACAAGTAATGGCCCACCTAACGAGCGCTGAAATCTCCGTACCACTTCAGCAAGATCCACCTTACATCTGGGTAGGCAAAGGCACCCGGGCAGTTCTGGGAACACACTCTGAGCAAAAGCTTAGAATTCAGCATTTCAGTATGTCAAAACCAACCTCTGAAATGTGTTTATGATTAGACCATCGGTAGGGCCAGTCATTTCCAGTCACTGGCCACTCGCACCAGCTGAAACTCGTCTTACCATTAAACAAGCTGCCTGCTTGTACTGTGTAAGTGCTGTATGTCAAACTACAGGATCAACAGAATAATGTGAAACAACATTTATTACAAAAAAACCTTTACCATCACCCTTTTTCACATTTCAGGACTTTCCCACCTCGTCCAGCTCTTCTTGCAATATTTGTTTTTTTTTTCATAATTTAGACTTTTCAATATTTTTCAATATTATCACATCAGCTATACGACATCCAGAGTAGGCTGTTATCAGTGTGCTACTTTTTTGGGGGAACCAATCCCGCATCTCCCAACAACAAAACAGAAAACGTTTGAAAGTTGTTTCTAGATCTGATCAGAGCACTGATCTGAGTGCTAATGTTAGCTAGCATGCAAAGCTCTTGCCATTCAGTGGTGTTACTGGACCAGCTGATGCTGGGAGACTGAGGGGACTCAGGATGTAGTAAATAGTTTATAAATGACCAAAAGACAGTAATTTAGCTAAACTAATAAAATTTTGCATTACAGCCTACAGTGAGCATCATTTGTTCCTGATGCAAGATTAAGTTCCTGAATGTGCCGATCTGATGTATTGCATTATTATACAAAAAAAGTAAAAAAAAAAAACAAAGCATACAGCGAAGAATTTTCTTTTATGTTTGAAATTTGCTAATAGTTACTTTTTTTACTCACTAGCTGTTAAGAGAGAGGCTAGTTAAACACTAGGTTCTGTAACATCTCTTTCTAAAATCTTAAAAAATTAGTTTTTGTACTTCATTTGGTGTATTTTGTTTGTCTTGATAGCTGAGCTGAGCAGCCAGTGCTACATTAAAAACTGCAGGTGCAGTTACAGTTAATATGCTCTAAACTGATGCTAGATTAGTCATCCAACTTGCTGAGGATAATTTGTGGGTTTTTCACTGCGTCCTCCACTGCAATGTTTCTACGTACTTTTTTGGCACCTTTCATACAAAAACTGCTTCATTAGACAGGCTGCACTGTGAACCGGCACCATATTCACACCCCACTGGATCTAAAGGCTGTAATCTTTACTGTATGAGACTCATTAGCAGACCAATTACAATTCAACCCCTAGTTGTAATGTTTACAGTCTGTCTGCTGTTTATGTTAGCCAACACTATCTGGCCCAAAACATAAACATTATCAGTCCACTGGGAAATCTGGGAAATCTACTGTTTCTCAGCTAGTTAGCTTGTGTAGTTAGCACTAGGTTGTCAAAATCCTGTTAGCTGATTAATGTTAAAGTGCAGGAATGACCGTTAAAGCCTGTCAGTCCTGAATGTCAGTAAACTGATTTCTAAAGTTTCACTTTGAAAAGCTGTATACCTAGACAACAGCCTTACATACGAGGCAGCTCAAGAAGTAGCGAGACAATAAAATGTCGCAGTAAGTGCAGTAAGAACTACGCTGCTTGTTCTACTTCAGCGCAGTTCATTAAAGTTTAATTACTACGACTGTGCTAATTCCCAAGCTGTAGTGAAAAGATAACGCTTCCTTCTTTTGGAATTGGCACCAGGTAGAGAGAAGCATTAGCTGATGGCTCATTATCAATTTTACAAGGACTACGAAGGTGTTGTTATTTATTTTAATCAAGGATGAGCTGATTAACACCAGAAGGATGCTTATTTTCAGAATGGGAATATTACTTTGGCAGAGATTATATCACTATTGTCTGGATGGGTCTAGCAACTACGTAGAAAAAGTGCAATTACGTCAGCCTCCTGGCTTCTAAATAGGTCCTTGCGGAGAACTAAACTAGTCAGCCAGGATGAGGGAGATAAGCGCAGCCACACGGACTTACCTGCTAAATTAAAGCACACTCAGAGCTGCTCTAAGAGACCAGGATATTTTTATATAGCAGGCTGTTCGTCGTCTGTTGCTGCAGTACACTCAGAGGTGTGAGTCATGATTGCACTGACAGGGATTGTTCAAGTATAAATAACTTTTTGCATTTGTTCTCTGTCGTCATCTACGGGGAGTCAACCTGACATCAAATGACTGCCTCTGGAGCCCACTGAGCCCACTAACATGTCAGGCCCTAGACCTTAGTATTTCTTAGTACTGATATTTCTTTTTGCTTCTTATCTTGTTTTTGTTTTTGTTGTTGTTTTGTAATTTGAATGTTGAGTTTTTAATGTAGCACTGGCTGCTCAGCAAAATGCATTGGCTAAAACCTCCCCTACATTCTATATACTGGCAGCTCATTGGTTTCAATGCACACATTGCAGCTTAACTTTGATGTGCTCAAACAGGTCCGTCAATTATTGCTCCCCTGATTCAGTAGTCGTTCAGCACAGAACAGTAAATAAATAAATAAGTGTAATAATTGAATAGAATTCCTTATGACAGCAATACAATAGCATTATGCAGTCTATTCATTATTTAAAAAATGCTGCAGGCGGTTTGTTTTGTTGTCCTGCCAGGATCTTGGAGGACAACGCCAACTCCGGCAAACACAGATGAGTGAGCATGCATCACCGCAGACAGGCAGAAATAGCCAAGATCATGAAGGCCATGTCAACCTTCATCACAGAGCCTTCAGGCAGCACGGGTCATAGAGGAGTTCTGAGGAAAATATTTCTAATGCTGAGACAGATAGCAAGGCTTCCGCCCTAGCCATGCTGTAAAGAGGACCCTGGAGGCTAGCCATGTGGATTCCTAACTAGTCTTATGAGATTTTATCAGGTCTTAAATAAAAACATTCTATATTACAAAGACCCGAATTAGATTACAGGAGATAATCTAGATCCCTTTCATGTTTAAAGCCTCGCAGAAAGTTATAAACATGCTTAATGGTGGCATTTCGACATCAGCTACTGAGATATGCAGGGTGCTGTGAGACAATATAGGACACTGAAAAAGCTGTTTTCAGATTTAGTAATATTTTAATCATTATCAGCATCATGAAAGCTCAAAAGACACCAGTAGGCTCATTGGTCCTTTGGGATGACCCAATACATAAAGTGGCTTCATTTCTGTTGTAGAGGTTACCCCCTATCACCACCACCGTGAATGATACCACCACTTTTTCACCGCTTTGGAATATATTTTGAAAAAAATTGTGGAAGAATCAGTTGAGGAAGCTGTGGAAATGTAGGCAGGCAGTGATGACAGTTTTTTTTTTGGATTGTATCATAACAGCTTAATTATCAGCAATCAAAAATTCAAATTCAGGGAAAGAATTCAATAATCAGTGCTGTCCATCAACATGCCACAGGTTTTATTCTGGATTAACGTTGCATAATATGTTCTTCTCATGATGGCTGAGTAGACCTCAGAAGGCCTCACTGCCAACACAAGTGACTTACAAAAGTAAGCTAGATCTGAAAAAAATGAGGTAGAAGTAATAAACAAAGAAAAAAAGGCAAGTAAAACGAACAAACAGAAAAACACTGGCCAAACTGTGTTTTGACCTTCTTCCTAGACATATTAATAAAAGTTAATCCAATATCATACCTTATAATATCATACCATATAATATTATATCGTTTGAGGGGGTTGGGGAAAGTGAGATTAATCAATAATATAATTATGAGAAATACTCATCACATTTCACTTAGGAATACATCACGATATGGGGATGAAGTACAATTCACATTGACTTTACAGTTGGGGCGAAGAGTGACCTTCTAAGGTCCGTTTTAACTTGAACTGAGTCTGTCGAATTTTTAAGAAATGATGTCCGAACCCCGGGGAAATCAAGGAAGAACCCCCGTCGGGTTCAAACAAAAAAATTCCAGCTCTAAGCCATTCATAATTGAAGTAATTAGCAGCCCGTGTTGTTCAGTGTTTGAAAATAAATGGCAGAGAATGCATCTCCTGTGGTGATACAGATTCCCTCTGGCCTTTGGCGTCCAAGGACAGTCTGTTGGTAAGTGTCTGTAATGTCCCAGGAGGTCTACTTGGTCTTGCCTTGAAACACATACTACAGAGATAAATGATAGTGTAATCAGACGCTGCAGGAACAGCACACTGACAGGCCTCTACATGCCATGATAAATCCTCTTCTCTTCAGCGATTTTCCTCCAGAATCAGCCATTGGATCAGGAAAGTGCTGAGAAACTGCAGCGCTAGAGGACAAGTTGGTGCCATTGTCCTCTTCATAATGCAAAGGCACATGGCAGAATCTCTGACCTTGCACATTTACGGGGTCTTCAGAATACTCCAGGCTCTTGAATGGGTTCATATTTCGCCTCACAGGCACCGACTAAGGCCATGAATCCTCTGGGCATTGGAAGTGTGGGGCAGGAAGACAATAAAGTCGGATGCTATTGGAGAGCCAATCCGTTAAGTTTGATTATCCACATTCTGGGAGGAGAAAAGCACTTGCTGCATTCGCCACTACCGATTCCGGCTAAATTACCTCTCGGGTTCCTTGTTTTGTGTGCAAGGGAAACGGAATGTAAATCTTAAGTGCAGACATGCTGTTTACTACTTCCACACTTCCGCTTGCATAGGCATTCCCATAGAAATCTGTATGTCTGCATGTATCATCATATGAAAATCCTTTTTTTTTGCACCACTTCCATTACTAGACGTTTAAGGTTAACAAATTTTCCATCTCCTGCAACACTTCCATTTCAGGTTTGGCTACCTGCCTATTTGTCACAGAGAATGCTTTTAGATCTTTAAACAATATATAATATTAGTCCAAACAATATATAATATTAGTCAAAGAGAAACTCAAATGCAAAACACGTGTTTTAAATTATTCATTAGTTTATTTAGGTGATATACTCCCCCTGTGCAGGTACTTGATTGCAGTGAATAGCAAGTGAGTATTGTTGGGAGAGCATCATGTCTCAGCTTTCTAAAGAAAAAACTGGCTTCCAGACAGGAAAGAGAAAAGAAAGAACGGCAGTATGTCACCCAGTTTTTCAGTGCATGCAGACCATTAGTGGTGGAAATGGACCGATTAGGGCAGTCCACAGTGAAATTGGCTCTCCTAACATCAGCTACTTAATAAATTACAGTTTTCATTTACATTTTGCTCCTCTTTCAGCTGACATTAAATCAATGCAGACATACTTTTAGCAAACTATTCATACAAAAACAGTTTTCCCTGCCAGGTGCCAGTTTCAGGCTCAGCAGATCACAGTCAACTCCACACCCATACCAATGCACCAGTCCTGTCTCCCCATCCCCATACCCCTACCAATGAACCAGCCATGTCTCCCCATCCCCATACCCCTACCAATGAACCAGCCCTGTCTCCCCATCCCCATACGCCTATACCTACAAATGAACCAGCCCTGTCTCCCCATCCTCATACGCCTATACCTACAAATGAACCAGCCCTGTCTCCCCATCCCCATACGCCTATACCTACAAATGAACCAGCCCTGACTCCCAACCCCAAATCACAACCAGTAAACCAGCCCTGTCTCCCCATTCCTATCCCTATATCAATGAACTAGCCTCTCACCCCATCCCTATACACCTACTAATAAACCAGCCCTGTCTCTCCATCCCCATACTCCCGCCAATGTAAGAATTTTACATTGGAAAAAAATACATTGAAACTGTAAAAGATGACCCTTAGGTCATATAACACATCAATTTTCTATCAAATAATGAATAGAAAGTGTCTGCACACTGTTATATTTTCAGTGCAACCTGGGCCCAAAATCCTAGCAGTGCCCCGGCCCCAAGGTGGCATAGGCATATTGTCACGAACATCATCAAAGATTCCATAGGAACATCCAAGGTACAGCAAGCCTCTACAGCCTCAGCTAAGGTCATCGCTCATGACTGCACAGTTGTAAAGGGACAAAGACCACATTCGTGAAACCATTCATGAAATCAATTATCATCTCATTTGCAGAAAAGCATTTGTGCAATCCCTAAGTCTTTTAAAATCATGCTTTATAGACCAAACAGTCCAAACAGTAACTTTTTGGACAACACAGGTTCATTAATACCACTCAAAGTGCCCCTTACATCATGCACACCATCTACATCTACTGAATGTCCACTTATAGAGGCAAGTGGCAGCAACATTAAAGCTCATTTGTCTGTGAACAGAGTCTGTTTGGGTGGGTGGCGGTGTTTAGTGTTACATCAACAGACTTTGTCCTTACCATGACCCATCAAGCCTCAGAAAGGGGATTAATAACCAAGCAGCCGCCCCCCCTGGATGCTTTCTGACTTAGTAAACACTGTAGACGCCATAGTCGTCTCAGTGATCATCTAATCAGTACAGGGTCTCACCATAGCTCTTCAATCAGCTCGTGTGCTATTTGAAGTGCAGTACAAAAAAGATGTGTTTGATCAGGAAGAGCGGGGGCAAGGAAAGAGGAGAGAGAGAGAAATCTCATCCAAGCTCAGCCAGTGCCTCTCACGCTAGCTGCAGCGTTAGCACTGAAATTACTGCCGCTCTGTCGACTGGTAATGAATCAAAGCTGGCATTTATTTGCTTTATAAGCAGCCAGGCTTTATTTTAATATGAGGAAGGGCCAGCGCGGGCGGACCTGGTGTCACAGTGGCTGTTAATGAACTGACGGCTGGGGTGGGTGGAGGGGGAGGGATGAGTGCTAAGCTGTAAAAGCTGCAAGTATGTCTTACAGACATTTTATCCAAACCCTAGCACTTATTTTCTATTTTCAGCATTTCACTGCTTTGATTAGAGCAGCGGTCAGCAAACCAGGTCCTGGAGATCTACTTTCCTAGGGAGCCTACTTCCAACCACAGTTCGAACCACACCTGGTCCTGCTAATTGACTAACTTCTTAAGAAGTCATTGATTGGCTGAATCAGATGAATCAGATAATGTTAGATAAGAAGGGGGCAACATAACAATTGCAGGATGGGGTTTAAATTTGGAGCTTATCAGAAGGAGGGTTGGTGACCATTGTCTTAAAGCAGTGGTCCCCACCCTGGTCCTGGAGGTCCCCCTGCCCTGCACATTTTTGTGGTTCTGATTAAAACACAGGGAGGGAATGGTAATTTGCAGATTAGCAGATTAGTTTTTCTTCTAAAAGAAAAACACTGATATTTGAAGCTTGTTAAACACGCCTTGTTCTATTTGAAGTTTTAACAGATCCTTAACTTGATTAACTTTCTGTTAAGCATTTTAAAAAAGTAAGCTTTTTATTTTTAACCAAAACATGACAATAAAATAAGAGAATTTTCTACAATACTTGCAGAGTGTAAATTCATCTACAATAATCATTACAAGTAAATACATTTATTTAATTAAATAAAATTACAGTTGTTTTTTTTCAGAGATATCTTTAGGCCAAATGGTCCTCTATTTGCTATTTGTCTAATTCAAATGATGAGAAAGTATCTCCTCATCTACTTATAAACACTTTGCAGGTTCAATTCAGAGATTAGTATCCATGTTTTGAGAAGAATTTCTCCAATAATTGAGCTACAAGTGAGAAATAATTAGCATCAATTTATTCGTATTACACTTTTGTTAATTGCCGACAATGACTGAGATTTAGGGGGGAACCAGATGCAGAGCATTCAGAATGTTTAATGTTAGCTGCTTTCTAGTCTGTGCTAATATCATGCTGTAAACAGCCTTAATGAAATCATAGTGTTCTCATGAAGGCCAGGCAGAGTACGGATGTGTTCCCCATTATCATGTTTAGAGGCCCTGGCTTGGCACGGAATCTGCTGAGACAGTAAATTCAAAGACAGCAAAACCTTATCTAATGCTTGCCAGCTTTCAAACCAGTAAGAACCACATAAAGGAAATGCAGAATGTGCTTCCCAGAGACGGGCGCTACACCACCAGCACAGAAAATGAACTAATTAAATAATAGTTTTGCATCAGGGGCGCCTGATTTTCAGTAACAGTGGTAGAGCATTTTTTTTGTTATCTGAAGCTGACATGACTTGACTATTAAACATTATTCATCTAAATAAATCATTTATACACATTCGAGTCACGTAATATTCAGAGTAACCACCGTGTGCAGCATGGACCGTCACAGGTATCTGGAGCAGTGCATCCTACAGCTGCTGGAGGCTGAGTGAGGGAGTGCCACAATATCAACACGACGATCAATGTGGTCCCCACAGATGCTTAGTTGCGTTCAAGGCTGGGGAATTAAGCGTCCAGGGTAGCACCTGGGATTCTTGGTCATGCTATTCCAACCAATGTGGGACAATTTTAGACAAGTGACATTGCTGGAAAACCCATCTACCCCAGGGAAGACAATCAGCATGTAAGGGTGTACGTGATCTGCAGGGATGAATTCATACTCAAATGGGTTGAGGTTGCCTTCCACATGGATGTGTGGGTCCAGAGAGTGCCACAAAAACATTCCCAGACCATAACACTGCCACCAACAAGCTACTGTCATCGAAAATAGCTAGTGTTTAAAATAATGTGACTGCTCGAGCGGCAGACTAGTAGGTAATTTGAGTAGGTGAGTTTTAGTAGCCACACAATCTCGGACGTATTACATCCACCATCTTGCCAGCGTCCTATGACACAAGACGTCAGACCACAATCGTAAAAGTCCTGCTATTCATTTAAAAGCTCTGTTTACTGACAGATTTAGATCCTTTTTGTGATACTGATCTGTGTTTTTGTCTTAATCTGTACTCAGACGGTGTGGAGCTGTAGCTCTGAGAAGATGAAACGGGAGGAATGTAATCATTGTTTACCTCAGCAGTAGCGCAAGCTTCTGTAGCGGCAGCTCACTAGCCGTAGCTGCGTACACATAGCCAACGCTCCGCCTTTCACCATTTTTTTCTTCGCTTTGAATTCATCCGCGGCTTCAGGTGAATCATGGGATAGCACAGTGTGTTGTGTTCGCCTACATAAAAATGGCTGCCGATTCAGTAGATCATCTGGGTACCGTTCGCCTACTACTCAACGGCTACTGAGTATTCAGACGTACAAGCCACGCTCGCCTACTGATTTCACTACTGAGTAGTAGGCAAGTAGTCGATTTTGGATGCACCCAAAGTTTACATTTAATGTCAATGGAGCCAGATTTTTTTACATTTTGAAGCATTTATATTCATCATGAAATTGGCACACAATATAAACGGCAGCTCATTTGTTCAAATGATGCATTGTTTTTATTTTTACTGTGGAAGTATACTATCACAAATAAGACCAAATCAATTCGTATCATTCACGTTCAGCCATGCTATGTATTTAAATTATTTATCAAATTGATAAAGATGTCTTTAGTTGCCTGTATATGTCTCTATGTTATATATTTGTGTCCCATATGGGGCCAAATAAAATCCATTCATTTCAATTCAATGCTAGATAAACAATTATACCAACACTGGGCCAGTGTATTTGAATCTCAACTAACACAGAGCTATAACAGACAAAATGTTTAGGTTGTCGGGGGGCAAATGGGACAAGCGGTGCAGACCTTTTGTTCCTACAGACTTATGCTTGCTGCCTATTTAACAAAAGTAGGGGTGCACATGCTGCGCCTGCCTCCACTTGCCTCAGGTGCTTGTGTGTTGCAAAGGAAAAGCTAATTAAAATAATATATCTGGCACGGACAGCGAATGAGTTTTCCCAAATGGTTTCTTTACTTTATGGATAAGAAGTGTCCATATCTGCAGGGCATCATCTTAATGGAATTTATAATGGGACACAACTACTATGAGTATAAACATACGCATGTCTGCACATAAGGAGAAGCAAAAGTTGTATCATCAAACTCTGGCTCAGTTTTGAAACATGCCCTCAACACAAACGTTACACAAGCCGCCACTCACTGTACAGGAGAAGGAGGGGACACACTTGCCCTTGGCTAAGTTAGCTTTAGTGAGCTAATTAGACAGCCAGGCAGGGATTTCTACATTGCCTAAAATGTCTGTGTTAACGTTTGCTTTCACCGTGCTGCCCTCCTGCCCCCCAGTGTCCTCTGTCTTTAAAACCAAAATTTGCCCACCCCACGTTTATTGGTTACCTTTGTTTAACAAAACAATATTACAGACATTACATTAAAGTACAGGAGTAACACATAGTACAGCATAGCAAAAAGAAATATGTCTTTAACAGAGGTAAAATAAAGATAGAGAGGCGGCATCTCAAGTCGACATGGGGAGAGTATTCCGTAATTCGGAAGCTGCAGCACTAAATAATTAATGCCCTCCAGTGTCCTCGGTCTTAAAAAACAAAAATTTGGCCACCGCATGTTTATTTGCTACATGTGTAGTCTTCAGCACCGTCATCTTTATCACTTAGAGTTATATATTGTCATTCTCATACTCACATTACACATTATAATCAAAGAGCATGAACACACTACACAGGATCTACACCATTATTAACAAAACAACATTACAGGCATTACATTCCAGTACATGAGGATCACTGACAGCATAGTAAAAAGAAACACGTCTTTAACAGAGTTTATAATCAGAATAGAGAGGCTGCATTTCAAGTCGACTTCCATAATTTGAAAGCTGCTACACTAAATTATTAAGACCCATAGAGGTGAGTTTAAACCCTGGAATATAATCATGAGGTGCAGGATAGGATAAATAAATGGAGAAGCTCAACCAGGTAATGAGGATTTTTCCATGTAAAAAGAAGAAACTTATACTGAATGCGGAAAGTAACAGGCATCCAGGGAAGTCTCTGATGGTTAACGATCATACGGTCAGTCTTTGAGTAAGTGAGGATAGCAACAGCCTTCTGTACATACTAGCTTTTAGCTATTAGCCTTAAACTAGCATGCTAGTGTAAAGTGATGAGGTTGTATCAGTTGTTTTGTTCAACAGATAGACCTACTCTAAGCATTTTAGGTACTTTATGAACAATGTTGTGCGACACCGTGAAAAGGGAATGGCATCAGATTACACTGAACTCAAGACAATATGTCTAACACATATCATCATGCTACTACAGTGGAATGACTCTTAAAAAGGTGTTGAGGATTCCTCTCGGGGGAATTGAAAGGGTAAAATTGATAAGAACATGTACATAGCTGCACTCTGCAAACTATGTTTAGAGGAGAAGAGCAAAACTGTGAGGTAATGTATCAAGTGTGAGGTAATGTATCAAGTGTAAGGTAATGTATCAAGTGTGAGGTAATGTATCAAGTGTAAGGTAATGTATCAAGTGTGAGGTAATGTATCAAGTGTGAGGTAATGTATCAAGTGTGAGGTAATGTATCAAGTGTGAGGTAATGTATCAAGTGTAAGGTAATGTATCAAGTGTAAGGTAATGTAACAAGTGTGAGGTAATGTATCAAGTGTGAGGTAATGTATCAAGTGTGAGGTAATGTATCAAGTGTAAGGTAATGTATCAAGTGTGAGGTAATGTATCAAGTGTGAGGTAATGTAACAAGTGTGAGGTAATGTAACAAGTGTGAGGTAATGTAACAAGTGTGAGGTAATGTATCAAGTGTAAGGTAATGTAACAAGTGTAAGGTAATTTAACAAGTGTAAGGTAATGTAACAAGTGTGAGGTAATGTATCAAGTGTAAGGTAATGTATCAAGTGTGAGGTAATGTATCAAGTGTAAGGTAATGTAACAAGTGTAAGGTAATGTATCAAGTGTGAGGTAATGTATCAAGTGTGAGGTAATGTATCAAGTGTGATGTAATGTATCAAGTGTGAGGTAATGTATCAAGTGTAAGGTAATGTATCAAGTGTGAGGTAATGTATCAAGTGTAAGGTAATGTATCAAGTGTGAGGTAATGTAACAAGTGTGAGGTAATGTATCAAGTGTAAGGTAATGTACCAAGTGTGAGGTAATGTATCAAGTGTGAGGTAATGTATCATGTGTGAGGTAATGTAACAAGTGTGAGGTAATGTAACAAGTGTGAGGTAATGTATCAAGTGTAAGGTAATGTATCAAGTGTAAGGTAATGTAACAAGTGTAAGGTAATGTATCATGTGTGAGGTAATGTAACAAGTGTGAGGTAATGTAACAAGTGTGAGGTAATGTAACAAGTGTGAGGTAATGTAACAAGTGTAAGGTAATGTAACAAGTGTGAGGTAATGTAACAAGTGTGAGGTAATGTATCAAATGTAAGGTAATGTAACAAGTGTGAGGTAATGTATCAAGTGTGAGGTAATGTAACAAGTGTGAGGTAATGTAACAAGTGTGAGGTAATGTATCAAATGTAAGGTAATGTAACAAGTGTAAGGTAATGTATCAAGTGTAAGGTAATGTAACAAAACAGTATTCATTTATATCACAACATTTTGACTCCTTTGGAGAAATTCTATTGATCCATACATCCATAAAACATTTTCAACTAAAAATGTATGTATTTTTTTAGATTACGAGTTTCTAATTTTAAATTTAACCCCAACGCAAGGAATTATTTAGCATCACACACTGGAAAAATCTGCTTACAGACTATGCATCAATGGAACATCTTTAATCCCTCAACAAACCCAGCACATCCTGCCCAACACTCATTATTTCTATACAATAATAATATCCCCAACCAAATACATATTACCCATTATAACAACATTACCACCCAGAAATAAACTCAGACACACACACACACACACATCTTTATTGGTTTCCTGTATTGTACATGTTTCAATTTACATCTTCAATAACATTTGTATTTACTTATTATTTTTTTGTCTGTTAGTTCTGTGTTCTAGTTTTTTTGTTAATATTAGTATTATATTCTCTTCTTTTTGCATTTCGTATGTGTCCACCATCTATTCCTCTTCCCCTCTCCCCATTAGCCCCCTGTTCCCCTCAGCCCCTTCCCTGTAAATAAGTAAAAAAATAATAAAGTTATATTAGTCCTCTGATGAGGGGGGTGGTGGTGGGCCAAAATAAAAAAAAGTTTTTTAGTTCTAGGATATCACTGTTGTCAAAAGGAAAACAAGTATCACAAGCATTTAGTGTCAGTGGAACCAAAATTATTTACAAGCTATTTTGGAGCTTCTCTATTGATCCATTCATCATGACCTTTTCACACAATGTGAACAGCAGCTACTGCAAAAAAACAACAACAAAAACGCAGATACATCTTTTTTTGGACAGCAACATTATGTAAGTGACCCTCTCTGTGAACTGTAGTTCAAACTACGCTCTTCAGATCTACTGGAAGAGGGCTGATGACCACTAATGCAACCTTTGTGAAACTTAATGTTGTTGGTTAGCCATGTTTTCTCTGGTTTTTCCACACAGCTAGAAATTTGTTGCGTTTCAAAAACTAATAAACGCTTTATAGTGCATGTAAAACCGGCCTGCGGCTTCGTGTCTGAGGGTCAGTAGTAAATGCGGTGTAAAACAGCAGAGCAGAAAGCCTGTGTTATCTGCAAAGTTCACTCGCAGCCCTCTAAGAGCCCTTCAGCAGGGTCAGAGGTTTCATGCGTGTCAGTCTGATGGCATCCGTTCAGCCTGCACCAGCTATGCGGCAGTTTACTCAAGTCATGCAACCCCCCTAAGTCATACATTCCTGTGCTCTGTGGTTAAGATATACAACCCTGTGATAGAGCTATAGAGTTACTGCAGCACCTGATTAATGCAGCAGCTTTGTCCTCCCCGTGCTTCGGCGGCTCTGACCTGAAGTTCTTTTTGCCACCCACAAGCACATTAAAGTATAACACATTTATTCTACAGTGCAACATAATTCTTCCTACCCGAGTGGGCTCTTGGAGCAGTGTGTTAAGCTCTGCACTGCAAACCCTCCATCAAGTGGACTTTGTTGTGGACATGTTGTTGGTCTGTATTGTTAATGTTGTTGTTTGTCAGTTCAAATGTGTTTGTATGTGTTTACTGTGCGCTGTGATCCAGGCTGTGGAGTTAGCTGAGCAGTGTGTGTGGTGGTCACTGTCAGTGTGTTGTTGGCTGCGTTGGGTGACCTTCCGGTCACTCCTGGTTTTATCTTCTTCACGTATCATGAAGGAGCACGTTGTAGTTCTAGAATTACAAACACTAGTCCATCTGTTTCTCTGCATACTTTGTTAGCCCCCTTTCACCCACAGGATCCCCACAGGATCACCACAGAGCAGGTATTATTTGGGTGGTGGATCGTTTTTAGCACTGCAGTGACACTGACAAGGTGGTGGTGTGTTAGTGTGTGTTACACTGGTATGAGTGGATCAGACACGGCAATGATTTTAAATACCATGTCCACTCACAAAACAGATGAACTATATTCTGTAATTAGATTATAGATAAAGGGTATGGAAATAAGAATGTGTACGTAGATAGATAGATAGAAAGATAGATAGATCGATAGATAGATAGATAGATAGATAGATAGATAGATAGATAGATAGATAGCACATTTAAGTAACTATCAGCATAGCTGACATGACACTTTGTTATCCCTTCCATCCTGTTCTTCATGTGTGTTGCACTGGTGCGAGTGGATCAGACACAGCAGTGATTTTAATACTGTGTCCACTGACAGATGAACTGCAGTCTGTAATTGAAGATTTACAAAGCGCTTGTATATGGTAAGTGGAGAAATAGATAAATAGTATATAAATAAGAGAAGTACTGAATGTAGTGGAAGGTCAGTGAGTGTGTATATATATATATATATTTAGTTTAGTTACAAAACATGTTTGAAAAATGCTTTTATTTACGATATATGTTAATGTCTTTATACGTACAATGAATAACTGCATTGAGTAGTCAGAAGCTGCCCACCATAAAATTTTTCCACTTGCCTTACAGCCTGCAATCAGTCTTAATCAGATCTCACACCTATCTGAAGCTATCAGGAAGTGTTAATGTATGCCTGTGTTTGTCATTGACGCACCCTTTAGTCTAGGCCTAGTCTTAATTCGCACATCTGCGTCAAACTGCCAGAAAATGATGATAAATGTACACCAATGATTGGTCAATGACGTACTTTCACACCCTTTCTTTGGTCCCGAATAATGTGACAATGAATGTGCCGACATTCAGAAAACAAGACGGCAAGCTCTGAATATATTAACATAATATTGAATTACAATGTCATTTAGAGATTTCAGGATAAAGCTGTTCTCTGTGGATGTAGAGTATAACAGACACACTCAGAGGCACTTCCACTCTACATGTAACACCTGCATTTCCATGCATCATAAAATCACTGCTGTTAATAAGACAGTACTGGTCTCAGGATGACACATTATGAAGTATATGCCTAAAAACATTCAGAACTTCTAAATGGTCACCCACATGGAAATCTGATATATCATTTATATATGTTAATATTATAAAGGGTCAGGCATATATTCTAAAATATATGTACATCTATTTAAATATTAAATATTGGAAATGCATAAAAAAATTGATCATACATATATTTCTGATATATGGTTAAATAAGTACAGTTATATTTGTTACTATGTTAACAATCTGTTTTCAATATTACATGTTTATAATGTGTCTGGGTACATTTATGCAGCAATTGTTTTAATTTTCATTTCATTAGGAAGTATGTGAAAGAAACAAAAAGCTACATAAAACCCTTATAATATATCAATTATAGGTCATATATCATTATTATATGTATATTATATAGAATTATATATATGTCCTCTAGCATTTTTTTAAAACTAGTATATATGTGTAATATGTGCCATCAATTAATGATTTCTATCATATTTTGTTAAGTATATGTTACAAATAAATGTTTATATATGGACAGTTTCTAATAGGTTGGCTAATATGTGACATACATGACTAATCTAAGGACATAAGGGAAATATAATAATATACAGTGCTGCTTGAAAGTTTGTGAACCCCCCAAACTATAATCAAAAAGTTCTAAAGAGAAAAACAAACAATTTATTTTCAAACAAAAAAACTCTGTCATTTACATACTTAATGATTTAAATTTTTAAATATGTGAATGACAAGTAACCTTTTAACCCTTGCTGTCAGTATGTGTTGGGACCCCCTTGGTGGAATTTTAGCTTGTTCCTTTGGTGGGTTTCCTCTTATGAAATGTTGCTTCAGGTCTTTCCACAATTTGACATTTTAAAGGATTAAGTTTCTGACTTTGATTGAGTTCTCATTTTTAGCAGTCTTCAGTAGAACTACTTGTATGCTTAGGGTTGTTGTATTGCTGTATGACCCACATTTGCAAGATTTACTTCACGGACACATGTTCCTCTATAATCTTCTCTTAAAATACACTGGTATCATTTAGAATTCATTTTTCCATCAATGATAGCAAGCTGTTCTGACCCAGATGCAGCATAATAGGCCTTTACCATGATGCTACCACCACCATGTTTCACAGATGGGGTGCTAGAATGCAGCTCTCATTTATATCAGAAAGTTTAATTGGGGTCCCATTTGTCCACAAAATATTTTTCCAATACCCTTTTTTCAACTTTGGCCACTCACATTCAGTGACTTTTCTAGGACTTTCAGCAAGAGGGGTGTTTTCCTTCACAAAACCCAACCCATATACAGGGAATCAAACATAATTAGTTGATTCCTCTGTTACTTTCTAATTGTGCTGATAGTAAATCTAATGCATTAAAATAACCAAAATCTTGATACCACGAAAAGCACCAAAACCAACCTGATTCATCAGTTGTCTTCCAGGCGTTCCACTGGATTCTACTGATTGATGAACAAAAAATGTATAGACATATTTTTAGTTCACAGAAGTCATTAGGCTCTTCACTGTTCGCTAGATGTTGATGAACTAATCTTAACCCAGCAGTGACACAAAGTGATACGTGTATTAAACCCCAGCAATGCTGCTTGTATCTACACTTACATCAGCACCAGACTCACTACTATGTCAGTGTCACTGCCACTGTACTGTTAAAAAACCTGTCTAGCCACAAAGTTGCCAGTAGAAAAGAAAAAACAATGAACAAAAAATAGCAACTATATTTCTAATCGTTATTACATAAAAAACGTTTTAATTTGTATAGTTTTTTATCCCACTTGGTCATGGCCAATTCCCACCCGCTAGTCAGGACTTTCTCCATCACATGATGCTACAAACACATGCTGTCATGGGCTCCCAGCCACAGATGGCATTATTGGGATTCACAGTCTTGCGATGATGGCGTGAACCTTTAGGCACTTTGGAGCATCAGTGCTGTTAACGGGAGTGTTACTGAGTGTTATTTCACCAGCTGCTTCTGCAAACTGTTAATATATGCACGTTAATATATGCTTTTTTAATTGTTTTACTAAATAGCTGTGCACATGTGTTATTAATGACTATACATAAACATGAAATGATTGCAAAATAAAGGATCTCATTAATACAGCAATTAGCTGTAATATTAGTTTACCGGCTACTGTGCTGCCGTGTGATTCAGCCACTGACAGCATAGGATTGTTTAAGCCAGTAACCTGCACGGTATTAACACGACAGCTCCCCAAAACGGATCTGTGTTTGACAGAAAGTCTCAAAAGATCGCGTCTCAAATTTCAAGTGTAATCAAAGGCTTTGCTGATGCTCTTCTGTTGTGCCAGTGGTCAGCTGGTAATGACTATTTGTGCTTGAAAAGACTTTGTGTAAACCATTGACCTAGGCATCCGGTTCTCCTTAAACGCCTCTGGTTCATGTTCCTACTTAATGTTCTTCAACTTTCGACGTCCGGTCACACTTTCTTGTCAGTTAACATATTTCAGCCTCATTATCCCTCGCTCCCAAAAATAAACATTGACGTATTAGCTTTGTGTGCGGCGGCACTAGCCTTGCCAGGGGCCATTTGTTCACAGTAAAGGCTGGCTGTATGTTAAACAAATGGAGGCGTAATTTTCTTATCCTTTGAGCAAACAGTTGGCAGCATGTGGCGGATACAGGCACTTCCTGTGGACGTGGTTCTACCCCCATCTCCCCCCAACACTGGTCCTACTTCTGTCCTTATTTAGCAATAAGCACCTTTAACCACTGGCAGGTTTTACAAATAATATACTGGGAGTGCTTCCAGTCAAGAAGCCTCACCGGAGCCATAGAGCAGTTTGCTTTAGATCTCATGGACTGTCTATGAGTCCAAATAATTCTTGCTGTGAAAGAATACAGATCAGCTTGCTAACCATCTTAAATGTAACACTTGAAGACGTGAAGACGACTCTCAGCCAAAGAATCATTCCTGGTGTGGACGTGTGCGGATTAGCTCGCTAGCCACTCCGCTACAGGCCTAAAAAAGAAGTGCAAAACTTGGCAGCCAAGAAGTAACATATCAAATTGCTTTGGCATTTGAAGTTATGGAATAGTTATCCAGCCAACCAATAGCTCTCATCTGGGGCATGCACAGCTTAAGCATCCTCTGTGAGTACCTCTGTCATCCGTATGTACCTCATAGCTAAGTCTCACGCTTGGCGGCTTGTAAAATGTGCTGGTTCTATTGCTCCCCCCCGCCCAAATCCCCTCCCCCCAAAGAAGTGCCATCTGCCTCGGGGCCACAGCCAAACAGTGGGCAACTGAAAATCAGCTTAGCCAAAGATCAGACCTGGCAGCCCTCCAGACCCAATTCACCGCAATTAAACTGTGGGGACAGCCTGCTAATTCAGCGGTGCGCACATAGCGTCTGTTTTGCCGCAGAGAAAGGCATAAACTTTGGCCTCATTTGCACCGCTACAGACATCCTGAGGCCATGGTGGTCTTGTTAGGCCCCTCGATACAGATAATGGAAGGAGAAAAACAATGTGGGGATACAGTGCACAACAGACAATTGATAACAGGCTCTCTTTTTGTCTACCCACAGTGCCTGGCCCGGAGGCATGTATAGTACTCTGAGGGCTAATTGATTGCTAATGGCATTCTGTCACACACGTTTTGACCTCCTCAGTGCTGCAGTATAATTGAGTACAGTGACTGTAACGTACCGTTCTCTGAAGCTGTGGGTGGCTCTCCAAAGCAAGAGACAAGTTTAATAAGCTGGATTGTCGGTGCGTTCAGTGCACTCTTTTTTGACTCTGGGCCTCCATGAGTCGGGAGAGGAGAGCTATATGGGCCAAGAACTATTTTTTACCCTTCTGCATGTGTTGGCAGAGATTGAAAGCTTCTGCCTAATTAGCCCATATGCTGTGTTGTTGATTACAGCTCAGCTCTATCATTTTCGAGTTTTGTTTACAGCAGCTTTATATATGCAACATGCAGCAGACTTTAATGTATTCGATTTGAGACAGTTCCTTATGATACAGTTACTGATCTAATGATTTGTTCATCTCAGGCTGTCAATGGGATCTTCCTCCGGTTCTCATATCAAGCTTTTCCACTGTTGTACTTGCTGAAGTTGACTGGACTTTACCTGCCTTTTTTGGTTTTCCCATTAGTCAGTATTCCCAGTGAGCTGAGCCATTATCAAAGCATGATATAAAAACACTGGAGACCAATGACAGGTCAGACAGAATCATCACTATCAGCCTATATAACATATTATAACCTTAGCTACCAGGTTAGCATACCCTCTTGTGCTGCTTTTGAGGAACCAGAATTGCTGAGTTGGCAAAACGTTGTCTACTTTTTAAAAATGTTGCTACAACATTGTCCTAAGGTAATGCTGTTTGTGTTGTCTCTATTCAGTCACATTGTTCTATGGTATTATTATATTTGTTGGCGACTTACGAAAGTTGCGAGTTGTATGCAGATGTAAGAGGGCTTTGAGAAGGACTCTAGGAGGATGTGAGAACACTGTTGCCACTACAATGTCACAATGGCAGGGTTGCCAACATTGAGGAATTTGTTGGAGGGAGATTTGGAGTGATGCAGAGTTAAGCCAGTGAGACTTACATCTACCTACTCAGCATGAATCACACCGTTTACATTGCACATAGAAGCGTGGTAACTGTTTAGGTGACCTGGAATTCCAAATTAGGAGAGCGTTCCATTATAAACTTCCTAGTCGTAAGTCAGAAATTACTGAATTTCAACAGTGGATCATAGCATTTTAATATGTTGTTAAGTTACCTAACTGGGTGGCTTGTCACATAACATTACTTCTTCATTGCCTCATCTGCAGCATTTCAGTTCCAGGCAGCCAAGAAACTCCTAACGACAATGTGAGTCTTGTCATTCACACACGCAGCATTTGAAACAAGTGCAACATTCTTTTCAGTGGCGTACAGTGGGAACCTCTCTCTGTTGATCAGCTATACAAACCACCTGCTCTCATCCAACCATCAACCTGCTCACTTTGTGTTCGGATACCTGGATCCAAAAGCTTAATGTACTTGGAAAGACCTGCGGGAGAAAATATGAGTTTGCATTGTTGTCAGATAACAATCTCAAACTTGCTGAAGAATTATATTTTAATATTATACACTATTGTGTACACCAAAACAATAGGTTGTCACAATGTAACAGTGTATGCAGGGTAATGTTATTACCACTGGTAAAAGCTAAACTGGTTCTTTGATACTCTTGATATAGACTATGGGTTTTATATGGTGTTTTATGCTTTGAAATATTTTTTTTAAGTTTGCAGTCTTGTCAGTTAGACAATGGCTGAATACAACAGCTAGCTACTAAGACAGAGATAAGGCTAGCTAGCTAGCTAGCTTAGATAGAGATAGCTGACTACGGTTGGTTGTCTTCAGGTTAGCTGGGTGGCATATAAAAATATATATCAACAAAACATTAAGATGTTGAGTTTATAACAAGAAACACTCATATAAAACCCATGACTGACATCCAGGGTATTTAAAAAAGGCCCGGGTTAGGCGGTGTTTGCTAACGTTAGCTCAATTAGCTAGCAAGCTAACATAAAACCCAGGGGCACAAATATTTGTTTTTCTTTTGTTCATTTAGGAATTGTAAAAAGGGCGTACATTTGGTCTTAACATTGGTAGACACAACAACCTGCTGCCCCCCACTCCAAAAAAACTGAAGGATGCCTACATACAGCCTACATATGACAGAATCAGTTGACCTTATATTTCACAGTGAAAGACGCTGGGTAGGCAGGTTATCATTCACTGACTACTGGACGAGGCTTCTTAATGTTTCACAGATAGATGGTAATATTTCACCTATCCTCAAAAACAAGATACAATAGAGAGACAGCATGTAAACCATGTTGCCTGGATCTGGACAACCAGATACCACACCACATTAAAAGCAGGTGAATAAGCTCCTGATGTTGTTCTCTTTTTTAGTGACATTATATCCACAAAGAACAAACGTGCTGTCATGACAGGAAAATGATAAAGTCATCTGACAGACTACATTTTCACCCATGCTTGAGGTCTGTGTACTAAGAGCCCTGATAACAGACCACTAGCTCACTGATCAGCTCTCACTTCTCCGTGTCTGGCAATAAGAATATTTGCACGTCGTGACATCAGTCTTTGGAGAGCTCCCTCCCTTACAGCCAATCCCAAAATATCAGTAGAGACATGTCTTTGCTACTGTCCATATGTAAACCTACGCTGTTGGTAACACACCTCATCAACTGCAGCCATTTCCTCTTCTTGTTGCTAGAATGATAACTGAGTAGATTTTTAGAACTTGATTTAAAAAAGGAACACAGCACTCATGCTTCAGTCATGCTGTAAAGACAAGAGTCTCAGAATTGGAATGTGTTAACAAATGGTTTAAACTTGAAAGATTTAAATGTGAAAGTTTACAGGTTCTATGATTGTTTTTTGGTTTGGGGATCTGTTGGGGCGTTTGGAACCGGAAATAGTGATTACCTTCGGACTTAAGAATCAGGTTTATTATTTATTATGTATTTTCACCACATTCTTGCTATTATTTTGGTTGTTGATTTTATTTATATTTGCAAAGCACCTCATAAATCTGCCTTGTTACTCAATCACTCACTTACACACCCACTCAATTACTCACTTATTCACTCATGTATTCACCCATTCACTCACTTAGTCACTCACTGGTGTTTGTTTTTCACTTAGTACACAAGCATTACCATTGTGTCACATTCCCCCAGAGTCATTCCACAACAAGGGCTGATATCTTGCCTTTTTTGTAGCAAACAATCGGCATCCCTTTGGGAGAGATAACCGTAGGAGATAATGTATCTGAACTCCTTCAAAACGAAGAACATGCGTGCCACATGTCATGTTTGTTATCTGAGATTCCGGCGAATGAGGATAATGTTCTGACATCACAAAGGCGTGTTGTAGCTTGTAAAGCGGATGGAGAGCAACTGCAGCATTCAAAATCTGTTGATTAGCTGAAGTGAATGAAGTGAGAATGCACCTACAGCCACATTACAGTCTGCACAGAGTGGAGGAGGAACTTTTGTGGAAAAAAACCTTCACAAGTGGTGCCTCCTACCAGTCACACTGTGTGTTCTTGTGTTATCATTTTTATTTTAGTTTTTATCTATACAAATAAACATATTATTATTTTATTATTATTGTATAATGCATTGTAGTAGTAGTAGCAGCAGTAGAAATAACAGTAGTAATACTAGTACCAGTAGTAGTAGTAATAATAGTAGCAGTAGTAATAATAGTATTAGTAATAGTAGCAGTAGTATTAGTAGTAGTAGTAGCGCTAGTAATAGTAGTAACAGTAGTAGTAGCAGTAGTAATAGTAGTATTAATAATAGTAGCAGTAGAAATAACAGTAGTAATAGTAGTACCAGTAGTAGTAATAATAATAGTAGCATTAGTAATAGTAGTAGAAGTAATAGTAGTAACAGTAGTAATAATTGTAGCAGGGAAAGTAGCAGTAGTATTAGTAGTAGCAGTAGTAATAATTGTAGCAGTAATAGTAGTAGTAGTAATAGTAGCAGTAGTAATAGTAGTAGCAGTAGTAGTAGCAGTAGTAATAATTGTAGCAGTAATAGTAGCAGAAGTAATAGTAGTAGCAGTGGTATTAGCAGTAATAATAGTAGTAGTAGTAATAGTAGTAGTAACAGTAATAGTAACAGTAGTAGTAGCAGTAATAATACTAGTAGTAATAGTAGTAACAGTAGTAGTAGCAGTAATAATACTAGTAGTAATAGTAGTAACAGTAGTAGTAGCAGTAATAATAGTAGTAGTAATAGTAGTAACAGTAGTAGTAGCAGTAATAATAGTAGTAGTAGTAATAGTAGTAACAGTAGTAGTAGCAGTAATAATACTAGTAGTAATAGTAGTAATAGTAGTAGTAGCAGTAATAGTACTAGTAGTAATAGTAGTAACAGTAGTAGTAGCAGTAATAATACTAGTAGTAATAGTAGTAACAGTAGTAGTAGCAGTAATAATAGTAGTAGTAGTAATAGTAGTAACAGTAGTAGTAGCAGTATTAGTAGCAGTAATAGTAGTAGTAATAGTAGTAACAGTAGTAGTAGCAGTAATAATAGTAGTAGTAGTAGTAGTAATAGTAGTAGTAATAGTAGTAATAGTAGTAGTAGTAGTAGTAGTAATAGTAGTAGTAATAGTAGTAATAGTAGTAGTAGCAGTAATAATACTAGTAGTAATAGTAGTAACAGTAGTAATAGCAGTAGTAATAGTAGTAGTAGTAATAGTAGTAGTAGTAGTAATAGTAGTAACAGTAGTAGTAGCAGTATTAGTAGCAGTAATAGTAGTAGTAGTAATAGTAGTAGTAACAGTAGTAGTAGCAGTAATAATAGTAGTAGTAGTAGTAGTAATAGTAGTAGTAATAGTAGTAATAGTAGTAGTAGTAGTAGTAGTAATAGTAGTAGTAATAGTAGTAATAGTAGTAGTAGTAGTAGTAATAGTAGGAACAGTAGTAGTAATAGTAGTAGTAGTAATAATAGTAGGAACAGTAGTAGTAGCAGTATTAGTAGCAGTAATAGTAGTAGTAGCAGTAATAATACTAGTAGTAATAGTAGTAACAGTAGTAATAGCTGTAGTAATAGTAGTAGTAGTAGTAATAGTAGTAGTAGTAGTAGTAGCAGTATTAGTAGTAGTAATAGTAGTAGTAGTAATAATAGTAGGAACAGTAGTAGTAGCAGTATTAGTAGCAGTAATAGTAGTAGTAGCAGTAATAATACTAGTAGTAATAGTAGTAACAGTAGTAGTAGTAGTAATAGTAGTAGTAGTAGTAATAGTAGGAACAGTAGTAGTAGTAGTATTAGTAGCAGTAATAGTAGTAGTAGTAATAATAGTAGGAACAGTAGTAGTAGCAGTATTAGTAGCAGTAATAGTAGTAGTAGCAGTAATTATACTAGTAGTAATAGTAGTAACAGTAGTAGTAGCAGTAATAGTAGTAGTAGTAGTAATAGTAGGAACAGTAGTAGTAGTAGTATTAGTAGCAGTAATAGTAGTAGTAGCAGTAATAATACTAGTAGTAACAGTAGTAATAGCAGTAGTAGTAGTAATAGTAGTAACAGTAGTAATAGCAGTAGTAATAATACTAGTAGTAATAGTAGTAGCAGTAGTAATAGCAGTAGTAATAGTAGAAGTAGTAGTAATAGTAGTAACAGTAGTAATAGCAGTAGTAGTAGTAATAGTAGTAACAGTAGTAATAGCAGTAGTAATAATACTAGTAGTAATAGTAGTAGCAGTAGTAATAGCAGTAGTAATAGTAGAAGTAGTAGTAATAGTAGTAACAGTAGTAGTATAACTCTTATTGCTGCTCTGATTAAAGAAATGCTCTGAAATACGATGGCTATGGTTTGAAATGTTGTCTGAACGAAGCTCTGCACTTGATCAGAAACTGCTGTATTGCATCTACTAACAGCAGTGGCTGAGGCAGCAAAGTGAATCTGCAACTCCGGCAGTATTATCACTGCTTCCTTTTTGATGCATTCAGTGCATTATTGTAATCAGTCTAGGACCCTATATCTGTTTAACAGGTTAAATACACTTTTTCTTAGATGCCATGATCTACACCACAGCCTGAATGTACCGTATACAATACATTTCATTCAGAGGATAATTCCTTTTAGACGCTTTATAAACATTTATTTAATTTCCAGACAGAAATGCCATTTAAGTGTAAATGATTATTTATATCATCATATTCTTTTACGTATATCAGGACTAGATGTAAAATAATCCACTACACTACACTAAAATAGGGAAGGCCAGAGGAAAATAAGAGAAATAGCAGGAAGGTATAAAACTGGAGTTCCAAAACCGTCACTGTCAGATAAACAGTGCTTGTGGCTTCTGTGTAACTAATAAATAGAAACATTTTTATTATTGTGTTATTAAAGATATAAATGTGTATATTATTACATTACTGTACTATGTTTGTCTTTCATAGCTGTGCATTTGCTCCGTTTTCTTTACACTCCAGCGTCTCCAGTATAAATGGCTGCAGTGCTCGCAAACATAAGATCTTTAAAAAATATAGGGCAATTTCTCAATTTCTCAAAATGTTACTGTCCAATGAAAAACAGGTATCTTCATTTATATCACTTTTTCTGTACCATTTGAACTTGACAGCTGCCGTTTACATTGTGTTCCAATTTAATGATGAACAGGCCAATAGAAATGCTCCAAAATAGCTTGGAAAAGATTCTGGTTCCATTGAATTACACTGAAAGTGAAGACGGTTTTTGCCCTCTCCTGTAAAGTGGCAACAATATTTAAAATCATACAAAGAAGTAAAAAACACAAGCATAATAAATCTCTGAAGTGTGGGTGAACTTGCCCGCTAAACTAACATGGATATAAATGATTGTCACGACTGCTATAAACTGTATATCGTTGCTGTCCAATGAAAAACAAACATCTCCAAAATTGCAACTTTACAGGAGAGAACAAAAACATACTTTCCTTTCAATGTATATCAATGGAACCAGAAATTTTTCCAAGCTAATTTGAAGCACCTCTATTGGTCCATTCATCATGTAATTTTCACACAATGTAAACGACCATTGGCGTGTTAGAATGATGTAGAAAACTCAAAATCAACAAAAATGGAGAAATATGTTTTTCATTGGACGAAATGTTGTATATAGTATTTGGTAAAGTTACACATTTATTAAAGTACTCAGTTGTTGCTGTCCTGTTCCTCGTTGTGTTGTTTTCTTCTGCTGTACCTACATGTAAGCAGCAGTGGGAACTATACACGTATATGTGCTGATATGTGTACATGTGTTCATATGATCATATATTCATGATTCATAAAGGAAGGTTACACCACAACAAAACAGAACTTCTGCAAATCAAGTAAATCCGCTGCTGGTATTGTCATAATGACGATCATTGCTGTTCAAAGAAGGTCCTGTATCGCCCTGACAACAATCTCAAGGTATTATTCGGTAATAATAGTATTTTTTTGCAATTTACGTGATTTCAATGCGGCCCCCCACCACCACCTCCCCTCCCACCCCCGGCAGACCACAACGTCCTGCTTTTCTTCTTCAGCAGCCGTAAATAAAAAGCTGTCCAACAGCTTCCTCATTACAACTGTGCTTCATTCAGAGCTCCAGCCGAGGCCTCAGTGCACCACTGAGTAGTTTTAATTAGGAACGAGCCCGCATTGTGTTTCTCATAGACGTGGCCGCATTGTCGGTTCCAAAACTGTTTGTTAAGGGCTATGAGTCAGGCTCTGCAGGGACCGCGGTTTCCACCATGCCAACACAACAAGCTGTGACAGAAGACAGAACAATGAAGTGAACAGCCTTTTGATTCGCCTTTCTTTCCCCTTACACTATTTTGGCAAAGTCTTTTCTCTCCCGTATAGAGAGTGGAGGAGAAAAGCCGAAGTTAGACGTTACTACGTGGGCAGCTGCCAGTCAAACAGAAGGGCCTCGGGCAATAAAAGGTTATTGAACAGCAGCGGGTCAGAAAGCAGCTGGGGTTCTTGGTCTGCGTGCCAAGTTCGCTGACTGAAAAGCATGAATACAGAACATCACAAGATTTCAATCTTTTCCATTCTGCTCTGCACAGCTTTCACCTTTTCACAAAAGGCCTCGGCTTCTTGAGCCAACGCAATGTTCCCAAGCAGGTTTTTGACCAAATACTACTGGCTTTATGAATTTGTGCAATCAGGCATCACAGATGAGAACAGCAGCACGCAATGAACGGAACTTTCCAGATTCTTGGCTAAGCCGGAATAAACACAGGCAGCGCCTTGTATTTGTACGCCAGTCGAGACACGGCTTGTTCATGTTTCAGTTGCAGACACATCTTTCCCCTAAGGCTGTATCTTAAATGCCAAGCTGCCAGATTCTGTGCCGTAGTGGTTTACTATAATTACAAAGCAAAGCCTAATATTGCAATTACAAACAAATTTAGCAAAGCACTGAGAATCTGTGCCATACAATGTGATAATAAACTGAACTCACATTAATAGTCTCAATTTGACTAGTCGTCCTTGTTTGGCTTAGTTTAGCCTGGTCTTGTACAAAAACTTAATTAAAACAATTATTATTTATTCATCTTTTCATTTCCATTCACAAGAAAGTATACATACGTACACCAACCGGTCCCTTCATTAAGGACATCTTGTATAATAGTTATCCATTTTATAAGTTTATAATATAGTAATATAGTAATCCATTTATAATATAGGTGCTCTGCAGTTAGAGACTGTAATCCATCTGTCTTGTCCACCAACCAAAACTATTCAGCCAACAGCCCCCTGTGACCACTGATGAAGTATTAGAGGAGGACCAACTGATGAGCTATTGTCTCTGACTTTACAGCTACAACACGGACCAAGAAGGTAGTGAACAGTGAGGGTACACAGTGTTTAACAACTCCAGTCATACCACTTGCCCCACTCATACCAGTACAACTAACACACCACCAGCAAATCACCCACATAATACCTGCTCTGTGGTGGTCCTGTGGGGGTCCCCACTTTCAGCTGAGTGAAAGGAGGATAACAGAGTATGCAGATAAACAGATAGACCACAGTCTGTAATCGTAGAACTTCAATATGACTCTTTATGGTGATATAAAGAGTTCAGAAACAAGGAGGTGAAGTAAAGTGGCCACTCTGTGTATATACAATGGCTTGCAAAAGCCTTCAACCCCTTTAGACTAGTACTTATTAGAACCACCTTTGCTGCCATAACAGTCTTAAGCCTGTTGGGATAAGTCTCTACCAGCTTTGCACACTGTTTGTAATTTTTTAATAGTAACATGGATTCTCAGTTGGATCGGTGTATGGATGTTGTGAATCTTTTTGTAGTTCACCCACCCTTGTGTTGCACTGGCTTTGTGTTTGGAAGCACTGTCCTGCTGAAGCTGTATTTGACACCATCCACCCCACATTCAGTTTTAACAAGAAGCCCATCCCCCATAGCAAATGTATTCCCACAACATAATGCTGCCAGCCCCATACTTCCCTGTTGGTATGTTGTTTGGTGTGAGAATGGGCTGCATTAGGGTTTTAGCATTTAAAATATTGCACTATTGTTGTGTGATCTGACCAAAATCCTAATCCCATATTTTGGGCGGGTCACTCTAACGCCTTCTGGAAAACTCTAAACCTGCTTCGATTTGATGTGTCTTTAGAGACGACTTCATTCTAGCCACTCTCACATACAGGTCAGTCATAGGAAGAGCTGTTGCTATAATAGACTGCCGTACCTTCACTCCAGTCTGTCCAGCCATTGACCTCCTTCAAAGTGATTGCTGGCCTTTCAGTTGTTTCTCTCTTGAGTCTTGCTTTGATGCTGAGTTCTGAGGGACGGGCTGGTCAAGGCAGTGCCTCGGAGGTGATGCAGTTTCCATTTCCTCACTATTTCCTCCAGTAGCTGTTACTAAAATATCCAAACACTAGTATATTTTTGTGTAGTGTTTTCCTTTTTTCTTGTGTTCCTCTTTTGTCTACATTTTCACACTTTCCCTTCTAATTCACAGCCTGACTACGGTACTGTAAGCCAGCTGTGTCCTCGTTAGGGCAGAATTTTCATTCATGCAAACTAGGAGCTTCCACAGCACAGGACGTAAATACTTATGCCAACAGTATTTTTCAGTTAGTCATTTTTGCCACAGAATATGTTGTAAATAAAACCAAAATCACTTGAAATGAATTTATATTGAGGTTCTATCTTTGGTGACGGGTTTGAATACTCAAGTATATCTACACTGTATACTGTGGAAAAATCAGGCCATTTGTCTTTGGAGATTAGATATTAAGTAATTATACTTATGCAAGGACATTGAAAGTTAAAGTAAACCTAAATCAACTGGGACTCCTAACAAACATGCAGGACCCCATACACACACCAGGGGTATTTAATTAGAATTGAGTAAGGTCCACCTAGAGGAGATTTCCTCAGGCCAAAGTTCAGACCGTCATCATTCTGTATACTGAAGTAGCCTAGTATCAGCATTTTATATTATCAGCACCTGAAATACCAACACATCACACATACCGTTCAGTATATTTCAGTATATTTACTGTTTAAATGCTGAACTGAAATGCTGAACTGAATAAATGTTTTTTCATCTCTATAAGTAAAAACAAAGGCTACATTTAAAATGCTTTTAAAAGGTGCATTATAAAGTGTTTATTTATAATAAAAAAGTAAATTAAATGTTTGGTCTTGTGAACTGAGTTTCACATCTTAACAGTTTATCTCTCTCTTGTACTCCTCCACACTTTCTCTGGTTTAGTGAGGGAAGTGAGCTCTTGGTTGTCCAGGAAGGACTTTAAATCTGGGCTGAAATTGTGTTAGGACTATTCTCACACACATATGAGATATCTGGGCTGCTCTGTGTGGGGCGTACATCTGTCTCGGTCCATTCCTGGTTGAAAAGTCGTTTTTCTTTTTTTAGAACACGCCGTCTGACTCGCTTTATTCTC
The DNA here is from genome assembly GCA_021613375.1 of Megaleporinus macrocephalus. Lineage (NCBI taxonomy): Eukaryota > Metazoa > Chordata > Actinopteri > Characiformes > Anostomidae > Megaleporinus > Megaleporinus macrocephalus. The sequence goes on from CM038716.1 coordinate 15,016,988, forward strand.
CGACTGCTGCTTCTCGCCTGTGTGTGCCGTAATCTGCACAGTTCTGATTGGCAGAGGAGCACCTTTGGTGATTTTACTACGCATGCGAGTGGTCTGTGAGTTCACTGCACCGCAAAGCCCGTTGAAAAGCCCAAAAATGAAGCTCCACTTTTTCCTCAGCTCTAAAAAAATCTACGTTACTGTTTATACTTGCACTGTGAGAAGCGACTCAGGGCTCTGTGAGTGAAAACGAAGCTGTCAAGAAGCCACTGTTGAGAAAAGGAAATGGGTAAAAAAAGAAGAAGAAGATTTGCAAATCAAACCGCGAATGTCAGAACAAGGACAGTTCATTGTTCTGAGAGCACCACCAGATTCTTTGTTTGACTTGCAAATTTTCTCCTGGAGCCCAAAACTCTGCATCAGTCAACGTGTTCAGGATTGTGAGAAGCGGAAAATGAAACAAGACTGAACTTTGGAGATGTGGAAAAACAGGCCTGTAGATTTCTTATGAAAAGCAAGTGACCCAGTAAGAAAAGAAGTGGAAATAAGAGGCCTCATTCACCACCAAGTTTTTTCTTAGATTTGTTCTTCAGAGAGAGCCTAAGAAAAAGTCGACCTTAAAATCATGGCATGTTTTTAAAGTGCAGAATTGCACCTTTATGCTTTTGAATATGCATCAATTCTGTTTTTTACCTGAGATCAAACCCCAGATTAGAAAACACTAATAAATGTTGGAATCTTCCTGAAAGCTGGGTTTTAAGGAATTTTATCTTCTTGACTACGGTTGGTGAATGAGGCCAAGTGGGTGGTCTTACTTAGTTTCTAAAAGGCTAATTAGGCATTTTATTAGGTTCCCCTACCATAAGTGCACTTTGTAGGTGCAGTGTTCATTACTGGAAGGAGACAACCAGACAATTACTTGACTGGATTTGTTACTGATATGGTAGTCCAGCAGTATCTGGCCTACATGTATATATATATATATATATATATATATATATATATATATATATATATATATATATATATATATATATATATATATATATCTTTACTGCAAACAAAACCAAAACCAAACATGCTTTACTGAAGATTAAACTCTTATTTCTAACACTTTGGATCATTTCTACTAGTGCGCTTGTGATTAAATGTTCACACAGTGTAAAGGCATCAGGCTGTGAGGTTATCATTGCTGTCCAATAGAAAACGGGTATCTCCAAAATGGCAACTTTACAGGAGAGAACAAAAACTGTCTTCATTTTCAAGTCAATGGAACCAGAATTTTTCTAAACTATTTCAGAACATTTCTATTGGTCCATTCATCATGAAATGTTGCCACAATGTAAACAACAGCTGCCACGTTTAATTGATGAACAAAAATTAAGATTTTCATTGGACAGCGACGATATATACTCTGCGTGTCTGCGATTAGGTGAATTTATTATTAGTCTCTGCTTGTAACCATTTACCAATATGCAGCCACCCACCAGCGGCCTTTAAAGCAGAGGGAGAATTCACGCTCAGGAGGTGTTATTTGTTCCTCTCCCCCCGAGCCTCACCACACTGGCCAACATGGAGACACGCTGTGTGACACCACGCAGCCTGTGATTTCCTCCCATTCTCCCAGGGCTCCCATCTGTTCCCACACTTTACAGCACGTCCTCAGTACCTTCCAGCCTTTTCTCCAGAGACATATTGTTATGGATACCATATCTGACCCACCTGCTTCGTATTTTCTGTACTGTCGTGTTTGAATGGCTAATACCCCAGACACGGAAATGTATGGACAACTGCACCTTAGGGACATGACCTCAACATGGTAAGCTGATATGACTGGCGAGGTTCATTTTTAACCAACACAGACAAATTGCTCAGACCTACTTTAGGTTTAGTTCAGACAGCACTCGTTTAGCTTGCAGTACACAGAAGTCATCCAATCAAAAAGCACTCAGAAACCAGTTCAATATAGAATCAGGATTTGGTATGATGTTATATTAAAACAAATAAGAGGAAAGGTTTAATAATACACTGTAAATCCCAGAATGCAAAAAAAATCTATAAAAAAAAGCTAATTTCACTGGCAGCGAATGCGAACCTATAGCAGAAACTCTACAATAATATACTATATTTCTTACAATTATGTTGAATTCTGAGAGATCTACAGCTCAAATTTCTTTCTTGAAAGGTTTAATAGATCCAGAATAACTGAATAGCCAATAGTTTTGTTGCAATGTGACTTGATCAGCTACACCGGTCAGCCATAACATTAAAATAACCTCCTTGTATCTACACACGTTGTCCATTTTATCTGCTCCACTGACCATACAGGAGCACCTTGTAGTTCTACACCTACAGACTGTAGTCCATCTGTTTCTCTGTATACTTAGTTAATCCCTGCTCACCCTGTTCTTTAATACTAATATATAACCTAAAGTATGTAACCTGGGTGTGATCTTAGACCTTGTAATACAGAAAATATGGAGAGACCTCTTTCAGTTATTCTGCTTTTAAACTGGAACCATTTTTCATGACAGTCAAGCTCAGTGCTCACTTTTAAGAAACAATTAAAAACGTATCTCTTTAATTTGTACCTATAAAAAAGTACCTATAAAACTCAATCTTGTCTTTGCTAATTAATGTTATTACTGATTAAACTGTCTGTAAAGCACTGCTCTATAAATAAAAATTATTATTGTTGTTTTTATTATTATTATATTCTTCGATAATTAGGACCCTCAAAGGACCACCTCAGAGCAGGTATTATTTGTAAGGTGGGTCATTCTCAGCACTGCAGTGACACTGATGTGGTGGTGATATGTTAGTGTGTGTTGTGCTGGTACGGGTGGATCAAACACAGCAGTGCTGCTGGAGTATTAAAACACTATGTCCACTCACTGTCCACTCTGTTAGACATGCCTACCTTGCTGGCCCACCATGTAGATGTAAAATCAGTGATGATAGCTCATCAGATGCTGGACAGCTCGTGTTGGTCATCTTCTAGTCCTTCATCAGTGGTCACAGGTGCTGCCCATAGGATGCTGGATGTTGCTGGTAGGTGGACTATTCTCAGTCCAGCAGTGACACTGAGGTGTTTAGGTGATACAGGGCAACACACTAAAACACTACCACCATGTCGGTGGCACTGCAGTGCTGGGAATGTTCCACAACACAAATAATACCTGCTCTGTAATAATACCTGCTTCTTAATACCTGCTTCTTAATACCTGCTTCTTAAATGCTCTGACCATTTAAGAACAGAGAGAAAGGGGATAAACAATGTATGCAGCGAATCAGACTCCAGGACTCAGGACTCCAGTCACTAATTGTTGAACTACAAAGTGCTCCTATTCAGTAGGTGGAGCTGATAAAATAAACACTGTGTGTAGATATAAGGAGATGGTTTTAGTGTTATGTATGATCTGGGTATATAACGTGTTGCAGTGATATGTAAGTCCTGTCTCTTATACCACTATGTACCTTAAGAGGTGGTAGCTCGTTGAATCAGTCCCACATGAGAGGATGTAGAAAAGTAGAACTGTAGATGTAGAAAAGACTTGATGGCGTATTCCAGCCTTTTGTCAATGATGTTATAGTTTCTGTTTCTAGTTAGATTATTTAAAGACGGGTCGCCAGTGAAGGAAGAGTACATGAGAAACCACATTCAGCAGTGACCAAAAGAAGTGATATTAATGGAAGTAAAACAAGACTTTACACTCGTAAAAGAATGAAGGTTGTCTGCTTTCCTATCAACACTAAGGCCCAGCCGGTATGAACACAACTGATGAACACTGATAGTTCAGAATATCTACAGAATTCTACATACATGTGAAATGATTTACTGTAGAAACACTTCTTCTGAGCTTTTATATGTAATATTAATTATGGTAAATAGTAAGAAATCCAAAAATACGTTTTGCCTCAACACCCTGCATGTATCTTTTCACCATGAACACATTTTTTAAACCAAATTCTCAGTAATCTCATCTCAAAACTATTATAAAATATAGTCTCAGGCATCAGGCAGTGTATAACCATATCAGGTAATAACGTTTGGTGAAGTTGCTTTTACAGGCTTTGGACATCTGCTTCTGGACACCGCCACTGTGGACTGTTCAGATTCAGAGCATTTCACATCAGACCACTCTGACTTTCTTACATTTTAATGACAGAATGTTACTGGACGATGTATGAAATGGTTGAAAATAAAAAAGAATGCAGTAGTTTTAGTCAGATAGTCAGATTTTTTCAAATGAATAAACAGCAAAACCTTTGTATTATATTATATTCCCAATATATTAGTGGAACTAACCACTACTGCAGAGTAAGACAGAGGGTGTGTACTTTACAGCCTTCTTTAGCACAAAAAATAAAATAAAAACGAACACACACAGTTTTTTATTACAGCATGTTATTGTCATGCTGTAATATGAAAACAGAGTAAGAGTTATTATTCTGTAACGATAACAGGATTTGGTAACTAATATGAAAATACTATATAAGTGGAATTGTAATGGGGGCCAACTACAGACTCGGGTTTAACGGCTTAAGCTGGTGCTCTGTTTACTGTGTGCTTACTGTAATTCACACTAGGTGATTCTGTGATGAGGGTAAGAAAGGCAGCTTTGCTGTCACTGAGCTGTAGCAATGAAAGTCATGAGCTCAGTGGCCAGGGCCCTGCGGCTCTCAGCATGGCTAAGATCTGTTAACAGCTCCCTTGAACCGAAGAGGAGATGACAGATGTGAGTGCTCCTCCTGCTCTGCAACCCAGTCTAATAGTAGCATTTATCTATTCCTCGTATGCTTTTCTCTCTGAAAAGGCTTTTTTTCAACACCCTCTCTTCAGTGGATTTGATCATCAGAATCAGATCTGTTTTACGGAAGCAGGACGTCTAAGTGTCTGCGGGTGGTAATGTGTTGTAATCTCCGCGGCGCAGAGTTGACTGGCTGTATGTTGCTCAGTGTGAACTATGTGAGGCGTTTGTTAAAGGTGAGAACGGAAATCACAGCACTGTCACTCAGAGATGGTCTGGGGAAATCAGCACTGCTAAAAGAGCAACTGAAAATACTTAGATATTAAATAATAAGATATCATCTTTTCATCTTTCAACCTAAAACAGAAGACTGGCACTGAATATATATTGAATATATTGAATATGAAAATATATTTTAAAAATGGTACATTTACAGGAGACACCAAAATATTCTTTAGTTTAGTTTAACATAAACAAATGGAAGAGATGACGCAATATAAAGGTCCGCTGCCTTAAAAAAAGGCCTAAATTTAAGGAAATTAATAAAATTAATGGAAACAAAAAAAACCATATATAAAAAACAAACACAAACATAATATATATATATATATATATATATATATATATATATATATATATATATATATATATATATCAATTTTTCGTATTTAATTGTATCATTTGAATATGAAAAATTTAAATTTGCCAGAATAACTTTCTGGTTCCATTAACATTGAAAGTAAAGACTGTTTTGTCCTCTCCTGTAAAATGAACATTTTGAAAATACTTGTTTTTCTTCAAAACCTTACACTAAATTGTTGTGCTTTGAACCTATGTATCAATTAACAGTTTGATCAGACAAAGTTCCCTATTTTGTATTTATGTAACTTATTACTACCTCAATTATTGTCTTGAGTTGAAATAGACCACAACATGATTCTTCTAATATAAAAATATGTAATATTTGTGTGTGTGTGTGTGTGTGTGTTTTTGTGTATGTGTATGGTCAAGACCCCCCCAGGACCACCACAGATCTTTCTTTATTTCTGCTCTCCTTGCAGTGACATTTGCACACAGGTAAAATAAAACAATGCTTTACTTCCCATTAAGAAATTGAACCAATAAATTCAATTTAGAACTAATGTTGAGAAATTGTATTACAGTGTCTATGTATATATACTGTACAGTCAAGTCTGAGCTCCCCGGTTCCAGTTTCTAGCTTTTGTTGATGAAAAAAAAACATTACTACAGAACACAGGATATATCTATTTTTAAATAAAAATATAAAATGTAACGTAACATTTGTACGTTAGGTTTTATTTTTCTACAACATTGTTAAATTCAATGAATCAGCATATGGGAAGTGAATTCTCTGTCCAGGACGTGTAACTTATCTTCAGAAAATGAACAACATGTCATTTGACAAGCGGTGCTTAAACTGGTGTGTGGTTGTTCATAGTCATTTGCAAAATTCTCTGTTCAAAAATACCATGTAGCATTAAAATACACGCAAATACTGTCAGTTCATGGGGTCGAACAGGCAACCTTCCTGGTTCCCTGACCTCCAGCTCAAGACTACCCCAAAATAAATATGCATGAAAGGCAGATCCCGTCTGGTGTACTAGCACGTTTTTGAGTCATTATCACCAGCACATGATTTAACATTTACAGGTACTGATTAGCTAAACCAATATTTGGATGATAACTACAAATAATTCAGATTTCCTCAGTGAGGCCTTCGACCGGTTACCTAAAATTAAACTATGATATATCTTCACTGTCCAAACATGTATCTGCAATTTTGATCCATTTCTATTTTCTTCATAGTTTGAACACAGTGCTCCAAAATCACTTGTAATAAACTTGTTTTGCAATAACTTACATTCAGAGCTACAAAGTTATTTTGCCCTCTCCTGTAAAGTTGCTACTTCTATGGACAGTGATGATAAGTACAGTCACTACACATTGTTTTAATTATACTTGTATTCATATGTTTTAACAGTCTATATATATATATATATATATATATATATATATATATATATATATATATATATATATATATATATATATTTCCACAGCACTGTGGAAAGTGAGATCCTGTAGTCTGAGAACACACTTAAAAAAGGGCTCCATTTAAGAATTTGTTTTTTTCAAAGAAAACTCAAATGACACATAAGTTGAAGAAGAAAAGTTTCAGATTAGTTTAAACATTAGTGTGTTTGTGACGGTGACCATGTTACCTCTTTCACTGAAGCTCGAGTTCAGGTCACTCTCAGGTGGATTCGGTCTCATTAGAGACTTGTTTACGTTAATCAACTCGCAATTAAAGAATCATTAAAGAAAAAGATGTAAACGTTCAGCTTTTCACTACACATGTTTTACTGATGATATATTTCACAATAAAATAAATAGATTATGTTGGAAAAGAATGCAGACAAGAAGCACTTTCTTAATGGTCTCAGACTTTCAGGCACCAAAGGTATATATAACGCACTGTTGGGGGGGGGCATTTACAATGCAAGCAACGGCTATTATCTCTGAACCAATCACAAAAACGTGAATGTGAAGATATGTCCTTGCTTATTTCTGATTGGCTTATATTGTCATTTCCTGATTATATTAGTATTCTCTCTTATTCCTGTTTCCATATTTGAGTATTACTGTCTCAGCCTGTGTTTAGGTTCTTTTGTCAGCTTTCATTTAAAGTTGTACTAAAGCTTTTCACCAAACAGAGTCGTTCTATCAGTGTAATGCTGAAATGAATCATAAATAGATAATCTTTTTTTAATTTACATAAGTAAAGTGTACTCTTCAGTCATTAGTTTAAGTTTAAGTTTAAGTTTGAAGGCACATGAAACATTTTTATTACTTTATTTCACATATTAACATACATTATGTTTTACTGTTACTATTTTGGAAATACATGTTTTTCTTTGGACAGTGATGATGTGCTTTATACTCCAGTTTCTATGCTGAATGATGGTGAATGTTCTAAGGTGCTCAAGTGTAAATCCTTTATGTGACACTTTTTTATCTGTAGTACTTTTTATCTGTAGTACTTTTATCTGCAGTACTTTTTATCTGTAGTACTTTTATCTGTAATACTTTTATCTGTATTACTGACTACCTTTAGTTCTAATTTGGCTTTCATCTAGTCTGTCATCGTTGCTGAAGTACCCCTGTGGTTAACACTGCGCACCTCTGGGTGTGGATGAAGCTCAATAGTGGAAGTGCACCTGGATCACCAGGAAGACAAACATTCAGGAAACAATGAAAGAACAGTGTTGCTGTGAGCTTATATGGCTTCTACTGATCTTCCTGGCACAGGAACAACCTTGCTCTCTGTTTTCATATTAAGTACCATTAGTCCTGTTAGGCCTGTCAGTTCTGCCCTTTTGAGAGGTCTTTGCGGGGATTTATTTATACTCTACACGGCTGTTTTGCCAGCGACTTACTTTGGCGGGAGAGCGCGCAGACCTATAAGAAGAAAATCAATACATTTTCAGAATCACTTCCATCCACATAGGCTGTAATGCATAGAGGCACATCTGCTTTAGTTAACAGTCTGTGGAGCGTTTAACATAAAATATAGGCTGCAGCTTAAATACAGGCCAGCGTCTTAGGCAGGATAAACAGCCTCAGCGTTTTGAATAAAGATGTTTGTTTCTGTTCTGTTTTTTCCCCCAGAAATTGAAAGAAATGTTCAAACTTTCCACATGAAGCCGCTGCTCGTTATAGACTGTACTGTATGTTCCACGCTGTTTCTTTAACACAGCCTACCTTACAAAACTCAGCCGGAGAGGGCGGAGCTTAGCGCCAGCCTCAACATTTAAACCAATCAGCGAACTGGAGGCCGCAGCGATCGGCGCTCCCCGAGCGAATCAGATGCGTTCTGACGGCCGTGGAGCGTGGTTGCCAGATTGCGCCTTATTGCGTTTTCTGTTAAGTCGTTATTTTGCAGAAATATGGCTCACAGCCGGACTAGCTTTAATCACATTTATCGTTCAGCTGTAGGACACGTTTATGTATAACGTTATCCCATTACTCTTGTTCACGTTTTGGCGCGGTGCATGAATCGCGCGCCAGCGAGGATTCGGGGAACCTGGCAACCCAGTAATATGACGCGCATTCTGTGTGATACAGTTGTGGTGAAAGCAGCGTCGAGTCGATTTCACTGTCGCATTTTTATGCGCAGAACGGAGCGATAAACGACGGGAATGTGTGCGCCCTGGTGTCCTGCGGCTCTGAAGCGCAGCCTGAACAGCTAATCTCTCCTCCCGGGTCGGCTCTTCTGGATTAGGTGCGTTCCTCTGCACTGCTAGGAGAAGAAGTGAGGCAGAGCGGTAATGGTACGATGTTCAGACGCTCCTCTTGTGTTTCCTTCGCGGTGAGAGCGGCGCTAGCAGCGGGTACAACTTCAGCGTAGACCCCCTCCTCTCAATGTCCCCCTCAATTCCCGCCTGCTTTCTTTCCACCTTTAGTCCGTAACCCGTTCGTGAGCGGCTAGCCAGTGTGGATGTGGGTCGAATATGAACAGGACATGTAGGTATGTGGTCCGGGCTGTTCGTTACTGCTTTGATAGGTTCGGGAAACGCTCCGTTCTCCAGCTCTCCTGTCGCTGCTGGTTATGTAAACAGGACTGGGTTCGTGCAGCCATCGGAGGGGAAAACGCGTATTTATTTCATTAACGTGGATTATAAATGACGTGAATTGACTTAAATCGCACAGCTCGCATGTCTGATACGGTGTAATTCCCAGACTAACGCTTAACGTCTGTGGCCAGCTGCAGTGTCTGGACTCACATATTCATATCCAGCTCTGTAGAGCAGCAGAATGGAGCCATTGAGGAGCAATCCACCAAAAACGCTCATATTTATACCCACAGCCCACTGAAAGGAAAGCCCTTGTCTCTAATCTGCTGGACATGTCCTCGCTAAGATGCTTGACGTTTGCAGCTGTCACATGAAAACACATTATTGAAGTTTTAATATACAGTTATAACTGCTTGTGCTTGTGTTCATGCTAGAATGTAATTTTCCTGCTATTTCTGATTCAGTGTGTTCATAAGCTCCGTACAGGGGGGACTCTGTGGGTACAGGACGCAGAGTGGACAGCATGGACAGTGGACCGTGTTCCAGAGATGCATGTTTGTGTCACTCTGTGTCATCATCCCATGCTTGGCGAGTGAAAGCGATGAATGAAGTGGTCTGTTTCACCCACCTCGCTGTCAGGCTTTGCTTCCTCTTCTAAAAAATTTGAATGAATCATGACTTTTTGTTTTGTTTTGTTTTGTAGGAAAGTGAATTTACTTGTGTTTGATTAAGCAGTTCTCCATTAGTCAGAGCCTCAGCAGGAAATAATCGGGATTGTAGTCTGTCGGGTTAAATTATTTATTACTCTTGTATTTGGGATGTTGTTCACATGTCAGTTGAGCCTCCACTCTAACTAATTGATCTTCATGTGAAAGCAGTCCAGTGTAGATCTGGGCTGTTTGCTTGGAGCGCTGAACTGGACTTTAAACCCCCCCCCACCCCCCACCCCCCCTACTGCCACTACGCAGGACTCGACAGTGCTGCTGTTTCACCAGAGCAGTTCTTTTGAGGTCTTTCTTGCTTCATGTTTACTGCGGTACAGTTCTAATACTGTACAGCTCTGTTCAGCATTGCGCAGTGTGTCATGGTTCGACTCCCAGTCAACTCATCCAGCCACTCACTCAATATTTTCCCATTAGCCATGGCTGTGCTGACCAGGCCGCGAGGCCAGTAGAAGGCACCGGTGATTGATATGTTTGTTTCATGCATTTCCAGCCACTGCAAAACCGATGCTGTGTGAGGGTACAGAATACAGGTGATGGAGGGTCTGTTGGTGATGATACGGTTGGTGGTTACGCTCACTCAGTGGCATAAAAGACTTACTGAGCGGCAGCAGCAGCGTTCAGTCTGAGTGAAACACAAAGCATCTGAAACTGGAAGCAGATGTTGTGTGATTGACTGTTTAGATACGTTCAGCAGTTTGACTGGTAGTGTACTAAAATGTTTGACTGGTAGTGTACTAAAACGTTTGACTGGTAGTGTACTAAAATGTTTGACTGGTAGTGTACTAAAACGTTTGACTGGTAGTGTACTAAAACGTTTCTCTGGTAGTGTACTAAAACGTTTGACTGGTAGTGTACTAAAACGTTTCTCTGGTAGTGTACTAAAACGTTTGGCTGGTAGTGTACTAAAACGTTTGGCTGGTAGTGATCTAAAACATTTGACTGGTAGTGTACTAAAACGTTTCTCTGGTAGTGTACTAAAACGTTTGACTGGTAGTGTACTAAAACGTTTGGCTGGTAGTGTACTAAAACGTTTGACTGGTAGTGTATCTAAAACGTTTGACTGGTAGTGTACTAAAACGTTTCTCTGGTAGTGTACTAAAACGTTTGACTGGTAGTGTACTAAAACGTTTGGCTGGTAGTGTACTAAAACGTTTGACTGGTAGTGTATCTAAAACGTTTGACTGGTAGTGTATCTAAAACGTTTGACTGGTAGTGTACTAAAATGTTTGACTGGTAGTGTATCTAAAACGTTTGACTGGTAGTGTACTAAAACGTTTCTCTGGTAGTGTACTAAAACGTTTGACTGGTAGTGTACTAAAACATTTGGCTGGTAGTGTACTAAAACTGGTAGTGTACTAAAACGTTTGAGTGGTAGTGTACTAAAATGTTTGGCTGGTGGTGTACTAAAACATTTGGCTGGTGGTGTACTAAAACGTTTGACTGGTAGTGTTCTAAAACGTTTGACTGGTAGTGTACTAAAACGTTTGTCTGGTAGTGTACTAAAACGTTTGACTGGTAGTGTACTAAAACATTTGACTGGTAGTGTACTAAAACGTTTGGCTGGTAGTGTACTAAAACGTTTGTCTGGTAGTGTACTAAAACGTTTGACTGGTAGTGTACTAAAACGTTTGACTGGTAGTGTATCTAAAACGTTTGTCTGGTAGTAATCTAAAACGTTTGACTGGTTGTGTATCTAAAACATTTGACTGGTAGTGTACTAAAACGTTTGTCTGGTAGTGTATCTAAAACGTTTGTCTGGTAGTGTACTAAAACGTTTGTCTGGTAGTGTACTAAAACGTTTGTCTGGTAGTGTACTAAAACGTTTGACTGGTAGTGTACTAAAACGTTTGACTGGTAGTGTATCTAAAACGTTTGTCTGGTAGTGTACTAAAACGTTTGTCTGGTAGTGTACTAAAACGTTTGACTGGTAGTGTACTAAAACGTTTGACTGGTAGTGTATCTAAAACGTTTGGCTGGTAGTGTACTAAAACGTTTGTCTGGTAGTGTATCTAAAACGTTTGTCTGGTAGTGTACTAAAACGTTTGTCTGGTAGTGTACTAAAACGTTTGACTGGTAGTGTACTAAAACGTTTGACTGGTAGTGTACTAAAACGTTTGACTGGTAGTGTACTAAAACGTTTGACTGGTAGTAATCTAAAACGTTTGACTGGTTGTGTATCTAAAACATTTGACTGGTAGTGTACTAAAACGTTTGGCTGGTAGTGTACTAAAACGTTTGTCTGGTAGTGTACTAAAACGTTTGACTGGTAGTGTACTAAAACGTTTGACTGGTAGTGTATCTAAAACGTTTGTCTGGTAGTAATCTAAAACGTTTGACTGGTAGTGTACTAAAACGTTTGACTGGTAGTGTACTAAAACGTTTGACTGGTAGTGTACTAAAACGTTTGTCTGGTAGTGTACTAAAACGTTTGACTGGTAGTGTACTAAAACGTTTGACTGGTAGTGTATCTAAAACGTTTGTCTGGTAGTAATCTAAAACGTTTGTCTGGTAGTGATCTAAAACATTTGACTGGTAGTGTACTAAAACGTTTGTCTGGTAGTGTACTAAAACGTTTGACTGGTAGTGTACTAAAACGTTTGACTGGTAGTGTACTAAAACGTTTGTCTGGTAGTGTACTAAAACGTTTAACTGGTAGTAATCTAAAACGTTTGACTGGTTGTGTACTAAAACGTTTGACTGGTAGTGTATCTAAAACGTTTGACTGGTAGTGTACTAAAACGTTTGACTGGTAGTGTATCAGAACGTTTGACTGGTAGTGTACTAAAACGTTTGTCTGGTAGTAATCTAAAACGTTTGACTGGTTGTGTACTAAAACGTTTGACTGGTAGTATACTAAAACGTTTGACTGGTAGTGTATCTAAAACGTTTGACTGGTTGTGTACTAAAACGTTTGACTGGTAGTGTACTAAAACGTTTGACTGGTAGTGTACTAAAACGTTTGGCTGGTAGTGATCTAAAACGTTTGACTGGTAGTGTACTAAAACGTTTGACTGGTAGTGTATCTAAAACGTTTGACTGGTAGTGTACTAAAACGTTTGACTGGTAGTGTACTAAAACGTTTGACTGGTAGTGTATCTAAAACGTTTGACTGGTAGTGTACTAAAACGTTTGACTGGTAGTGTACTAAAACGTTTGACTGGTAGTGATCTAAAACGTTTGACTGGTAGTGTATCTAAAACGTTTGACTGGTAGTGTATCTAAAACGTTTGACTGGTAGTGTATCTAAAACGTTTGACTGGTAGTGATCTAAAACGTTTGACTGGTAGTGATCTAAAACGTTTGACTGGTAGTGTATCTAAAACATTTGACTGGTAGTGTACTAAAACGTTTGACTGGTAGTGTATCTAAAACGTTTGACTGGTAGTGTACTAAAACGTTTGACTGGTAGTGTACTAAAACGTTTGACTGGTAGTGTATCTAAAACGTTTGACTGGTAGTGTATCTAAAACGTTTGACTGGTAGTGTACTAAAACGTTTGACTGGTAGTGTATCTAAAACGTTTGACTGGTAGTGTATCTAAAACGTTTGACTGGTAGTGTACTAAAACGTTTGACTGGTAGTGTATCTAAAACGTTTGACTGGTAGTGTATCTAAAACGTTTGACTGGTAGTGTACTAAAACGTTTAACTTATTCTGGTAGAAAAGAGATATCAGTCTTGCCCTCTCTTTCCTACTGCGTTAGTGTTAAAGCTTTAGAGAACATGGTGTAAAATACAGTCTTTGATGTTGTGATGCTGGAATGTAGTGTTCTGTTAAGCGGCCGGCAAAGTTAAATAATAAAAATAAACTAATGGGTGACGTTGCAGGTCTGACCTGTCTGAGAAATGTCTGGGTGTGGTCTAGTATGCTAATAAGCATGCTTGATTGACATTCCTGTCCAACAGGCCCAGCCTGCTTTGATCATCGTGAAGTAAACCTAATAGTGCAACTGAAACGGGAGAAATGAGAACACACCCTGCTTTTGTGTGCCGATGCTTTAACGAAGGTATGTTTCTCATTCGCTCCACTGCTGGAATGCACACATATGGAATGCCAGTTTGGCCAGTTGGATGAGTGAATGAATGAATGAACGAGACAACAGACAGGTGAACTTGCTCATTAGTTCTGATATTTGTGCAGGGTTAGCTTCACTGGGTTGTTAGTTCAACTTGTTGCTCACACTTGAACACATCTGTGGAGGTGGAAAAGCTGTACAGCTGTGTGAGTGGTGGGAGGTAAACAAAGGGGGAGAGATTCTGGAGAAGTACGTCAGTCCTCTATCCCACACAGGAATGTTATTCATAGGTCGTACTCTGTGGACGCAAATTGTGTGTGCACATGAAAACCAAGATTAACCCACGTAGGAAGAAAACATGGGTTCATTTTTAATCTGGGCTTTAATTTTTGTGTGTCTCTTAATTTATGCACATTTTTTCTGTTAGTTTAGTGAGAAAACCTGAACCGTGAAATATTCCAGTCCTGAAAACGGAATGTTGTCATAACAAGATCCCCGAATGCATGTCAGTGGACGCGTCACGACTGGAGAAATAACACCTCTGACATTATGCGTCCGACCGAGGCTTAGTCACGAGGCATCATGTAGAGTTGTTTATGATCCTCGACACTGCTGAGCCTGAAGTGTCTCACTGTAATTAAACAAAGATGCTAGCCTTCATCTGAGCCAGTGGTGTGGGCCGCTCGGCGAGTTGTTAAATTAGCCTTTGGCTTTAGTGTGTTGATTACGTCAGGACGTGTGCGTGCGTCTCTATCAGGGTATTGGGGTCTGTCCTCAGCTGTGATTTAGTAAGTATGTCATGTTACACTTTACAGCTCCTAAATTTAAGAGCCTAAATGTGGATGTGTTGCCAAGGCTGTTAAGTCAGAGAGGGCTGGGTTTAGATCTCTGAATAAGTTAGGCTGATGTTAACGTTACATTCAGAAAAAGCTAAAATATACGTTAAATATTCTAGACAGGAAGCTTTTATTTGCTCAGCAAAACCATTTACATATGTCTGTGTGTTTATTTACTGTTTCCAAGCTTTTTCCTCGTAGTAACAACCCAGTATTGTTTACAGTTCTCATCTAATACCTGCTTTCACTACTCAGTACTTCATTAAGCTAAATCAGGAATGCTGCTGAAGGAACTGAATAAATTCATACAATGTCTGGGACGTCCAGGAGAAATCTGGAACTACACTTTCTTCTGGAGCCTAGGGCTTTTGCACAGTAGTGTATTTCTCTGACGGGCTTAACTGAACATGTGCATACTGACTTTATTCGAGTATCTGCACAAGTTTATGAATGACTGTGTGGTAATTTGCAGTGAAGGGAAAAGCAAATGAAAGCAAGAGGGATTTTAGTGTTCAGAGGTGGGCGATATGTTGAAAATGTAATATTGCGATACTTCAAGAAATGTTCATGATCCAAGGTATATCACGATATGTATTTGTTCAGAAGTCTGTTCAGTTGGAACAGAGAAAAATGAACTAGTAGTGGTACATTTAACAAAATACTAAAAACTGTTAACACAGTGATTTGTCATACCCTGTGATCTACAAGCATTGACTATGTATATGGTATGTTCAGAAAAGCTTCTTATAGTGTGACATAATTTATCATGATAACTATTATATATCGTCACTGTCCAATGAAAAACAAGTATCCCCAATATTGCAACTTTACAGGAGAACACAAAAACATACTTCACTTTCAATGTAAGTCAATGGAACCAGAATTTTTTCACACAATGTAAACGACCATTGTCGTGTTCAAATGATGTAGAAAACTCAAAATCAACAAAAATGGAGATACACGTTTTTTATTGGACAGCGGCGAAATACTCTCATATAGCCCAGTTATTACTGTGTTCACCAGTACCTCAAACAGTTAACCAAACTACTCAAGCACCCCTATGTGTCCCTAGTTTGAAAAGAGAGAAAAGACGGCTCTAGAAGATGAGTCTCCACCAATATCTGGCCCATTAGCTTCTTTGAAGCAGTCTCCATTATGTTACTCGTCTAAAACAAAAGCATGCTGATTTAATAAAACAGTACATTTTGCTGACCATCAGTGCTTTAAGCCAAAGCTCTACATTAATTCCAGCCTGTATGTGCTTTTTCTTATCATTTGTCATTCTTGATTCGAATTGGGCGCGAATTCAGAAATCCTTTCCAGAGGTGTCAAGTAATGAATTACAAATACTTTGTTACCTTACTTAAGTAGAACTGTTGGTTATTTATACTTTACTGGAGTAATTATTTTACAGCTGACTTTTTACTTCTACTCCTTAAATTTACACTCCATTATCTGTACTTTCTACTCCTTACATTTACACTCCATTATCAGTACTTTCTACTCCTTACATTTACACTCCATTATCAGTACTTTCTACTCCTTACATTTACACTCCATTATCAGTACTTTCTACTGCTTACATTTACACTCCATTATCTGTACTTTCTACTCCTTACATTTACACTCCATTATCAGTACTTTCTACTCCTTACATTTACACTCCATTATCAGTACTTTCTATTTCTTTACATTTACACTCCATTATCAGTACTTTCTACTCCTTACATTTACACTCCATTATCAGTACTTTCTACTCCTTACATTTACACTCCATTATCTGTACTTTCTACTCCTTACATTTACACTCCATTATCTGTACTTTCTACTCCTTACATTTACACTCCATTATCAGTACTTTCTACTCCTTACATTTAAAACTAGCCTCGTTACTGCTATTTCATTTCAGCTTATTTTCATTCATGTACATTTACATTCCAGTAAAGGTTACTGATAGCATGTCAGTTTTGCAGTGGGTGTATATGCGGCTGAAACAGGAAGCCTAGCGCATCCCAAATTTATCTACAGTAACATTTTAATATAACATTTTAGTCATTATGGCTTTTAGAAGAATGGGGTTTTCGGGGGAGGTGGGCTAGTGTACTATAGACCCCTGTGGTGCGACCTAAGCTTTAGTCCTTAATGGCATTTTTTCCCTTACATTACTTTTACTTTTATACTTTAAGTAGTTTTGAAAGCAGTACTTTTACACTTTTACTGGAGTAAAAACTTGAGTTGATACTTCAACTTCTACAGAAGTATTTTTTAACCCTAGTATCTATACTTCTACCTGAGTAATGAATGTGAATACTTTTGACACCTTTAATCCTTTCAGATGATACACGTTCTAGCTCAGGGGTCTTTAAATGACTGTACTGCCTTAATTGTTTTTTTAACACTATGTCTTGTGCGCTTTGCTTTCAAGTTTTTATTGGCTTGAAAAGAAAGCAAAAGAGGTTCTAATGAATCAGCCATGCGGTTGGATGTGGGGGGTTGGGGGACTCGATGTCTTTACTGCTTTGGAATGAACCTCCAAAGGAGAGAGCAATGTTTTGATGACCTCTTGACAGTAGCCCCGCATGACTAGCTCTGTTGCTGCTGTGAAATTTCGGAGTGTTTTAGCAAATACGAATACCCACAGACACTAATGTGGAACAATCTATTAGATGCTGACCTTAAAATATGATTGTTCCTGCTGCATTATGGGTATTGTGAGGGACCGTATTCCAATACTGCTTAACAACTGATGTGTTGTGCAGCCTTACTCTAGAATATCTCCGTTCCTCAGTAGTGAGTCTAAAGTAGGGCATTTAAAAGGCATCTCATTCGGCAAAGATGATTAATGGGAAACATAGAAGATCCTTGGAAGAGTTGAGGTCAGGAAGAGGAGGTCGCCTGCTGTGACTGTCTGCTGCGGAACCTACGAAAGGGGGCATGAGCTGCGTTCGCACTGTTCGCCTCACGCAGCTTTTTTTCTGGTTGGTCGAGTCACATCTGTAATATGTCCAAACCCGTCCCGGTACTGGCGCAGCAAATACGGGCAGATGCCTTCCCGTCAGGGATATGGGAAAGTAGCGGGGATGCTGCGTCTGCTCTGGAAGCAGGACAGAGGAATCTGATTTCTCTTTGCTCGGCCTCCCCCCTCCCCCCCATTTTTTTGGTTGTAAAAGACAGGAGAGACCCTTCACATGTTGTCCATCAAGCCTTGCTGGAGCGCTCATTATTAAGTGTTAATGTGGTCTGGTTGGCCCATAGAGGCTTCCCAAACAGATCAATGGGCAATCCAGCGGAGGATATCTATAACAGAAGTGAGGAAGCGCTGTTAATTTAATACCAACACATTCTTGATTTCACTTTCACCCTGATGAAATGTGAGACCAAACATTGCTTAACCACAGTAGTAAATCAGTTGTAAGGCCTTCTGGGTCGGTGCCTCTCTAGTGGTGTTCAGATATGTACATGCAGACGGGCTGTGTCGTCTCTGTTTGCGTATACAGTACTGTGCTAAAGTCAGAGACCACCTTCGTTTCATTATTTACATTACACTAATAGTTACAGTCAAAGCTGTTAAGCACAAGTTATTTTTTACATGGACGTACGATTACACAGAACGCTTAATGGCTGAATATACATATACATATACATATACATATCTTTTAGTGTTTTGTCTGTGCACACTCTATCTGCATTCCTCCTGCTGTTCTTCTCCGGGCACCAGTTTTCAGGTTTTTAAAAAAAGCTGCAGGATGTCTAGTCTTAGTTTAGTTGCGTTTTCTGCTTTTTCATGATTCATTAATTCATTATCTTCCGCTTTATCCCACTAGTTGGGGTCACGGGGGCGTCACTGAGCGAAAGTGCACACCATGAACAGGTCGCCAGTCCATCGCATGGCCAACACGCACTCACACCTACGGACAATTCAGAGTGACCGATCAACATAACCTACGTGTGTTTGGGCTGTGGGAGGAAACCAGAGTCATATTTTTCATCTTTAAAGTTTTCTTATAAAATCTCATCTCGTTTCATTCTCGTAAACCCAATATCGTGTCTCGTCTTGTCTCGTGAGATGAATGTCTCATCACACCCCTACAAATAACACATCGAGTGATTCTGAGGTCCAGGCTCTGGGGTGTTCAGTACATTGTTCTGAGAACAGCAGCAGCTTCTTTGTTTGGTTTGCAAGTTTTCTTCTTGTTTGTCTGTTTCGTTTCTCAGTATCAGCTTCTTGACTGCTACACATCCTTACAGACCCATAGATGTGGGTTTTTCAGTTCAGAGTCATACATGCAGCTGATTTTCTCCTCTCTTCAAGACAAAAGCTTTAAGTACTTATTATGTGATGGTGAGAGTTTTGGTGGTCTACCAGGTCTTGTATGGTTACTCAGTCCCATCTTCTCTATATTGATGCGCTGGTGTTGATGTTTTTGCCAATTGCCGTTTCAGATTTTGATTAGTTTTCCTTCTTAAGAACTTCATCTGACAGCGCTGACAAGCGTTTTTCTACCACTGTGTAAAGGAAAATTCTCACATCGACAAAAAAATATAAAAGTGGTTATAGGACAGACCTTGTAAGTGATGCAGTTCTATTAGATCAGCATGTTTTTTTTTTTCTGGTGTGGTGGGTGCACCTATGAATAAGAGCCCAGCGCAAACCCAACTTGTGCAACAACCGGCATAGAATCGGATGTATGAGACTGACCGGCTGGTCACCAGTGTTGGCCGGTCAGCCTGAAATTGTATTCATTGTTTTAGAGCTCCTGTTTTTCACTTCTCCTTCTCTCTGCATGCAGATTATCCACCATCTCATTCACTGGTTCTGAAAAGGATTCAGTTGTACTTAAGTGGCTGTTAGGCTTCAGCAGCTGAAGGCTGGTGTCTGGCTTTCGTACCGTACTGCAGTTCCGAGTTAAATACTTAGCGACTGTTGCTTTTTAATTTGAGCGTCTTTGGGCTGCATGTTACAGAAACAACGACACACGGAGGAACTTAACCAAGCGTACTTTCTGGATCTCGCGATTACTGTTTATAGCAGCTTTGCATACTGTTTGTTCTGTCTGTTGCTGCTGCTACTCCTCCCACTCGGCATGATTTCCTATGCTGATCACGAAGGAAGACCAGAACTGTAGGATGGTGTGCTAGTTTTATGTAATGGTATGGATTTCTCTCTCTGGCTGTTCCGTCACTGAGGAAAACGACTGACGCATTATCTCTCTGAGGTGCAGGAGGTGTTTCTTCTCTTTAGATGAGAACCTCCTCTTTTTTGCTGGGACAGATGTTCTTCAGTAGTGGGGATCTGGCATGGATGATCTGCTCATCTATTCATGCTCTCCTGAGTCAACAGCAATAGTCTGTGTCTGAGACATCTCGAGTAGAGGTCTACGTAGAACAGAGAAAGTTTCGACCCTTCAATTAGAAGTGTGTGTGTGTGTGTGTGTGTGTGTGTGTGTGTGTGTTTTTTATCTACCCAATCAGAGTTAATGTTGGGGTTGGGGTTGTTTACAAGATAGCCAAACGGTTAAAAAACACCCGCAACTGCTCTGCTGATCTTCACGGCTCTTTTATCTGACGTGATTGATGTAATCTCAAGATTTTTTTTGAAGAGGAACAGATCTGTCAGTGAACCCAATAAATGCCGGGAGATTAAATAAAACAAAACCAGCGTGAGATCCCGCGGCCGCTGCCAGCTTTCCCTGGCTTCCTTTTGTCGTGCTTGTTCTATTTGGATGGACCGCAGCAGCTGTACTGTGTGTCTTCTCAGTTTTTTCATTACTGGCCAGTGAGAGTTGGTAAAATCAGAAGCAGTGTGAAGAGCGGATGCCTGCCATTCCTGATGGACTGCAGTGATTTCTCCAGCGACTGTAATATAGATGAAAGGGATACGGTATGGATGCAGGACGTCATACGTGTTTGGAGTAGGTGTAGTCCCTGATCATGTCTGAACTAAAGTCCTACAACTCTTTTATCAGGCCTATAGAGCGAAAGCAATAACGAACCATATGTAACACTGTCACCTGGCTTTGTCCTTGTAATTACAGGGCATTAGTATTTGAAGCTCCTCAACAGGTGAAGCTTTTTTAACTTTTTTTTTGGATTTTGTCTATTTACCCAGCATGCATTACGCAAGCACTTCATACAGCTCTTGTGTGCTGCCCCAGCACACAACACAATGTTTGTCTTCCTGCCATGTTCTCTATCTGTTCTTTCTCTGTATTACCCGGCCAGCGGCTAATATGTTCTCAGACAGCTCTCAGTTGTTCACCTTCAAGCCTTTGTAGCTGTCCCCCCACCTTTATGTTACATCATCAAAGGTTAGATTTGCTGGTTACCAGAAAATCATGCTCCAGAGTTGAGCGAGGGCCAGAAAGACTAAATGATATACAAATAAAAAAGGTTACACACCTGATGATAGCTGATTTAAAAAACTTCATATGGGACACAGATTTGTTATGTCTCTGAAAGGGTTAACAGCAAAAAACAACATCTGAAATGTTTGGTTTCACTTTCATTTGTGGTACTAAAACGTCTTAATGCAGCTTTTACCTCAGTCTAACTCGACATTGGTCATAATTTCACACTGATGAGACCTCAGATATTGGGACACGTGTCACAGCCACCCAGTGTTTGAACAGATTGAGAAATTTCTGAGCGTGGCTTTAGGAGAACTGCAGTGGCAAAGAAAGTTACAGAAACGTCTGATAGCAGTTTAAAAAAACGATACGGCTGTGAAGGTAGTCTGATAAACGTAACCTGATTCAACATAAACTTCTGACCAAATCAGTTCTCGAGCTTTGGGCACACTATGGGCAGCCCCGCTTTTAAGACCGCTGTTACACCAACATAGAAGTTGATTAGTCATGTTTACAACAGATGTAGGAACAGTTCAACGCTGTATGTTGGTTGGAGTGTCTCTATAATTGTACCTTAAGTTCCTTAAAGATTCTTGGCTTGGACACATGGTTCTATGAGAGACCATAAAATAGTGTGTACTAATTGAAAGGTTCTGTAAGAAACCTAAAGTGGTTCAGTCTAAACTCTTGGATGGTGCATAGCTGTGTGTAATTCGTTCACCGTGTCCTTTTATAACATTTTATGACGCTTTTATACTCACAGACTGAAAAAGACTGAAAACAGAACATGCTATATCAGCAAGCAGAAAAATCTAGTCCACATTTCTAGGATCTCAGCTCTCTGCCTATTATAAACGAGTGGGTAGCAGGAAGCGTGCGGCTCCCAGCTGTGCAATGACCCGCTACGATTCCTACCTCTTCCCGCCTTCCACCAGTAAGTAGAGTTCAGGGCAGCGCGTGCCGCAGTGATCGGCTCTTTGGTCAGAGAATAGCACAGGAGGAAAACCTCAGGACACAACCAGCGAGTCGGAGCCAGCACTGTGCGGTGGAGTTTTATGTGTGGTGTTTTTTGTGTTTAGTTAGACACTCTCCATACCGCCAGCAAATGAAAGACTTTAAGGTCATGCGTCTTGTTGCTGCTGGAGATCTCTGAACTGTTGCTAGAATTCATACCACGAAACGAAGAGCAACCGCGGATTGAAACACGAGGCAAGCGGCTGAAACCTGACCACATCAGTGTCTCATATCAGAACCGTATCTCTTTCTCATGGATCTCTCTGAAGAATCCAATTCTGCTTATTGCTCAATATGCTGAAGTTTGATACGCTCCTTCTTTTCCTCAGTGGTGCAGACAGTCCGTTACTGGCATGTCAACTGCTTATTTTCCTTTGGGTTTCTACGGGACTGGCTGGATGTTCAGGGTGTAGTTAGGAATGAGTCAGAACTCTTTTTACTCTTCTCATAGTGCTAAAAGTTTAAATGATCAAAAAACAAATTTCCACAGGCCTCTGTAGAGCAAAGCGATTTATCTTCTCCATAAGAAGGTCTGAACTCTGTACATCATTTATGAATGAACATGTTTGGTGTGAACTGGCTAACTGTGCAGTATTTCTGATACCATGGAGAAATAAGTTATGATGTAAATAAACTGGTAACGAGGCATAAGTGGGCGTTTGTTATTCTGTAAGTAAGACTTTAAATTGACTCAGTGTAGCTCCGCATTTAATAAACAGATCTCTCCTTTTTAGGAGGGGTTGGGGGGGTGGGTTTGTTGGTTCTGCTGTATTTTGACTGCCTGGCTAGTCTAGGGTTTTTTTTTTTTTTAAGAAAAATTTAAATATCAGGATATTATGTTTCGTGATACTGTATTGATTCTCAAAAACACAGTATAGATACAAAGATGTGTAGTGTGTTTAAACCTCTAACCACTAGATAGCAGTGTTTCCATTTCAGCTCCACTCCAACATTAACAAGCAGCACAAAGGTGCAGTGCTACTGTAATCATTGATAAACCTGTTGATATAGCGGTGTGTTTTAATACAGAAGATCACTTTGCTTGCAGTATATCGTGGTATATTGAATTGTGACCGCTTTATCATGAGACAGGACATTTTGCGTTGCGTTGCGTTGCGTTGCGTCCGTCTGGCAGCTTGTTGTCGTATGTAACACAGACTCATCCAGAGTGTTTTTAAAATCTGTAAAATGAACTGTGTCTCGTTGGGGAACCAAGACAAAGACATTTAACACTACTAATCTGATACGTTTTTAGAGTACACCCATTACTGAATACAGTGAGTATCAGCAAACAGCAGAGCTAGCACGCGCAGCTAGCACTAAACAAACAACCCAGAACACCGTGCAGACCAGATCTGACCGGTACGAACAGAACAGCATCAGCAATTCAATGATTGCAATGATACATTTAATGATTGCAGTTTTTTGTTTAAAATAACACAGAGTCTGCGTTTAATGACTGTTTTAAATGAAGGGTCTAAATGTAATAATTGCAATATTAGCTATATTTGTTTGATTTACTTTGTTTATTTACAGCTAATTTTGGTAAAAAATTATATGAGCTCGTTAAAAAGGGTATTAAACCAGTTTAGACCATGTTTCATGACTTGCTTGCGCTGATAACTACAAGTAGCCTGCCGTGGGTAATAGCCCCACCCTCGATCGGTATCGGCTATCGGCCGATCGCATTGAAAGGTGATCGGTGATCAGAATCGGCCTCAAAAACACTGATCGGTCCATCTCTAAGATATTGTGTTTGTTGTAATGAACTGTAAGTAGCCTGTGCAATATGTATTTTTAATGTTTAATGTTTTATGTGTTGTTATTATCTGACACAAATGGAATAGCAAACACGTCACGGTCTGTACACGGTAGATACACAGCTCCGCACGTCTACCCCACAGTCCAGCACAGAATGACACATGTAATATGTGTACGTCTCCAAGCCAACAATACCAGCTTATTTAACATCTCTCCTACCGCAGCTGCGCTCTTCCCAAGAACCTGCACATGGCTGCAGCCGTACGAGCCAGTAGTTGGATGCTACAGTAGAACTGTCTTCAGATTTTAAGTAATGAAAAAAAACTCAAATCCATGACTCCATAGGTCACACATTTTTATTATTATTATTATTATTATTATTATTATTATTATTATTATTATTGTAATATTAGTACGTATGGCAGATGTTAAACTGTTGTCAGCAAATAGCTTAAGTAGCTTAAGCCATGCTATAGTAACTGGAGTTGTAGGCAACATTGGCTAACTAGCTAAAGTATTTAGCAACATTCATATAAAACAGATAATAAAAATAATTAACATATACATAAAGAAACGCACTACAAATTTCATAAAACCTGAACAGTGTGCTGCAGTTTTGCACCAGATTGAAATGGTATGATATGAAAGATTGATATGAAAGATTGAAAGATTGATATGATATTAAATGATATCGGAGTGGAGGATCAAGTTTTTAAGTCTTCTTCTGTTCTTTCTTGCAGGCCTGATGGAGCTGGGCACTCATCGAGAGCTGCACGCAGCAGATCCTGATCTTCACTCATCTTCCACCAGGGAGTGGTGAAGAACGGGTGTCTTCCTCAACCCTTTCCCCTCCCCTCGTCCGGCATCACCCCCTTTCCCCCACCCCACCCCCCTCCCTCTTCTACAGCCCTCACCCAGCCTGCCCCTGGCTCCTCTGCCTGCCCCGGAGATGATTGGCAAGCTGAAGCAGAACCTGCTGGTGGCCTGCTTGGTCATCAGCTCGGTCACAGTCTTCTACCTAGGCAGACATGCTATGGAGTGCCACCAGCGCAACGAGGAGCGCACCCAGCCGCTGCTGGGCAGCCTGCACGCCACTCTCCGCACGGGCAACAACCTTAGTAGCCCCCTGGTTTACAACAAGGACATGCCCCTCATCTTCATTGGTGGTGTGCCTCGCAGTGGCACCACGCTCATGAGAGCCATGCTGGACGCCCACCCGGAGGTGCGCTGTGGCGAAGAAACGCGCGTCATCCCCCGCATCCTGGCCATGAAGCAGATGTGGAGCCGCTCAGGACGGGAAAAGATGCGGCTGGATGAGGCCGGGGTCACCGACGAGGTGCTGGACTCGGCCATGCAGGCTTTCCTCCTGGAGATCATCGTGAAGCACGGCGAGCCGGCCACCTACCTGTGCAACAAAGACCCCTTCGCCCTCAAGTCTCTGACGTACCTCGCCAAGATCTTCCCCCGCGCCAAGTTCATCCTGATGATCCGCGATGGCCGGGCCTCGGTCCACTCCATGATCTCCCGCAAGGTGACCATCGCCGGCTTCGACTTGAACAGCTACCGGGACTGCCTCACCAAGTGGAACCGGGCCATAGAGACCATGTACACGCAGTGCCTGGAGGCGGCAGACAAGTGTCTGCCCGTGCACTACGAGCAGCTTGTCCTGCACCCGGAGAAGTGGATGCGGACACTGCTGAAATTCCTCAACATTCCCTGGAATGAGGCAGTCCTGCACCACGAGGAGCTCATCGGGAAAGCAGGAGGCGTCTCGCTCTCCAAGTAAGTGGCTAGTGACCCGCGCGTGAGTCCAAGTAGGGGAGAGCTGAGAAACGTAGTTAGAAAGTAGAGGATCTTGTTTTTGGCAGAACTCATACGAGGTCACGAGTTGAATTATGTGCTGATTTAATTGAATAGCGAGACCTAATTGTGTTGCTGTCTCGCAGTCCAGAGTACAAAGCTAAAACACAACCCAGCAGCTTCCTACCTCTGGGCTTTAATGCCTCTGAGGCCCAGTGAGCTGTCTGGCTTGTTTTAGCTCATTCTCCCCCTTAACATATTTAGTTAAGGTCCCCAGCTGCTGTTCTCTCAGAGGACTTTGCATCTGGTGTCCTTAGTTAGCCCTGCCTCTGTTGTGGAACATCCAAATGTAAGCGCTGCCTGTGTGCGTGTGTTTTCTGGCCAGTAGATAACAAATTGTGAGGCAAATGTGGAAGTGCCCTGTTTACAAGACCTGGTATTACCTAATTGTTTCCTGTTAGACCTTTTAAGATGTGGTGAGAGCTAATGACTGGTGAATAAGTGTAGGTGTGTGAGGCAGTCTAAATGAATGGGCTGGGCTGAGTCAGCCACAATCCTGCCACTATAAAACATGCTGGACCTGGACCTCGATGCTGCCTCTGCCCTGGCGGTTTTGTAAGTTACTTACTGAAACAGCATCTGACCACCATCGTTGGTCACTGAAGGAAATAGTTTATATTGAAAGTGTTCTTTTCCCTGCAGGGCTTATTTTGTTGATTTTTAAAAAAATGCATTTCAGTTTAAGACTGGAGGGTGTTTGGATATGCAGTAACTATAGAGCTGTAGTGTCCTTTGGTGTGGAAAAGTACAGGCTCACACGTTGCCTTCAGAATTCTTTGAAGACTTGAAAGTACAATGGAATCACATCTGTAAGCATGTAGCAGCGTTTGGGCCTCTTTACATTCCCCAAAGAAATATACAGGTGGACGAGATTGGACAATAGCTTTGTTAATGGAAAGTGTACAGGATGGAAGACCTGTCCTGGTTCATTGTCATAACTTCTTTAGCCCTGTAGCTTTAGCTTTAAGCCCAGTGCCAGGAGATTTTTGATAACACACAATATCATATCATGATGTTTTCCAAATACTCAGCATAATACTCAGCATAATACTCAGTACAACACTCAGTACAACACTCAGTTCAACACTCAGTTCAACACTCAGTTCATCACTCAGTACAACACTCAGTTCAACACTCAGTACAACACTCAGTTCATCACTCAGTTCAACACTCAGTACAACACTCAGTACAACACTCAGTACAACACTGAGTACAACACTCAGTTCATCACTCAGTACAACACACAGTACAACACACAGTACAACACTGAGTACAACACTCAGTTCATCACTCAGTACAACACTCAGTACAACACTCAGTACCACACTGATCACAACACTCAGTTCATCACTCAGTACAACACTCAGTACCACACTGATCACAACACTCAGTTCATCACTCAGGACAACACTGAGTACAACACTCAGTTCATCACTCAGTTCATCACTCAGTACAACACTCAGTACAACACTCAGTACAACACTCAGTACAACACTCAGTACATCACTCAGTACAACACTCAGTACAACACTCAGTTCAACACTCAGTACAACACTCAGTTCATCACTCAGTTCAACACTGAGTACAACACTGAGTACAACACTGAGTACAACACTGAGTACAACACTGAGTACAACACTGAGTTCAACACACAGTACAACACTGAGTACAACACTCAGTACAACACTGAGTACAACACTGAGTACAACACTCAGTTCAACACACAGTACAACACTGAGTACAACACTCAGTTCATCACTCAGTACAACACTCAGTACAACACTCAGTACCACACTGATCACAACACTCAGTTCATCACTCAGTACAACACTCAGTACCACACTGATCACAACACTCAGTTCATCACTCAGGACAACACTGAGTACAACACTCAGTTCATCACTCAGTTCATCACTCAGTTCATCACTCAGGACAACACTCAGGACAACACTCAGGACAACACTCAGTACAACACTCAGTACAACACTGAGTACAACACTGAGTACAACACTCAGTTCATCACTGAGTACAACACTGAGTACAACACTGAGTACAACACTGAGTACAACACTGAGTACAACACTGAGTACAACACTCAGTTCAACACACAGTACAACACTCAGTTCATCACTCAGTACAACACTCAGTACAACACTCAGTACCACACTGATCACAACACTCAGTTCATCACTCAGTACAACACTCAGTACCACACTGATCACAACACTCAGTTCATCACTCAGTACAACACTCAGTACCACACTGATCACAACACTCAGTTCATCACTCAGGACAACACTGAGTACAACACTCAGTTCATCACTCAGTTCATCACTCAGTTCATCACTCAGGACAACACTCAGGACAACACTCAGGACAACACTCAGGACAACACTCAGTACAACACTGAGTACAACACTGAGTACAACACTGAGTACATCACTGAGTACAACACTGAGTACAACACTGAGTACATCACTGAGTACAACACTGAGTACAACACTGAGTACAACACTGAGTACAACACTGAGTACAACACTGAGTACAACACTGAGTACAACACTCAGTTCATCACTGAGTACAACACTCAGTTCAACACTCAGTACAACACTCAGTACAACACTCAGTTCAACACTCAGGACAACACTCAGGACAACACTCAGTTCATCACTCAGGACAACACTGAGTACAACACTCAGTACAACACTCAGTACAACACTCAGGACAACACTCAGTACAACACTCAGTACAACACTCAGTTCAACACTCAGGACAACACTCAGGACAACACTCAGGACAACACTCAGGACAACACTCAGTACAACACTCAGGACAACACTCAGGACAACACTCAATTCAACACTCAGTTCAACACTCAGGACAACACTCAGTACAACACTCAGTTCATCACTCAGGACAACACTCAGTACAACACTCAGTACAACACTCAGTTCAACACTCAGTTCAACACTCAGTTCAACACTCAGGACAACACTGAGTACAACACTCAGTACAACACTCAGTACAACACTCAGTACAACACTCAGTACAACACTCAGGACAACACTCAGGACAACACTCAGTACAACACTCAGTTCAACACTCAGTTCAACACTCAGTTCAACACTCAGTTCAACACTCAGGACAACACTCAGGACAACACTCAGGACAACACTCAGGACAACACTCAGTTCAACACTCAGTTCAACACTCAGGACAACACTCAGGACAACACTCAGGACAACACTCAGGACAACACTCAGGACAACACTCAGTACAACACTCAGGACAACACTCAGTTCAACACTCAGTACAACACTCAGTACAACACTCAGTACAACACTCAGTACAACACTCAGGACAACACTCAGTACAACACTCAGGACAACACTCAGTTCAACACTCAGGACAACACTCAGTTCAACACTCAGGACAACACTCAGTGCAACACTCAGTATAATACTGTGGGGTAATACAGTCTGTGTTAATGAGGTTAGTTATGTAATGTGCTGAAAAACAGGTATCTTTAAAATGCCATCTTTACAGGAGAGGCCAAAAACTTTAAATGGAAGTCAATTGAACCAGAATTTTTTTCCAAGCTATTTTGGGGAATTTCTGTTGGTCCATTCATCATGAAATTCTCCCACAATGTAAACGGCAACTGCTGCATTTAACTGATGTAGAAAAATAGTTCTCATTTTTTTCTTTAAATTAATCCAAAGGGACCCTTACTGTTATGAATGTTAACCAGAACCAAACTGTGTTTCCAAAAATGTACTTTTTTAAATTTGTTCTTTTAAAATAATCCAGAATCTAGCACATGACAAACGTGGCAATGAACAGTCAGGCCCTGGATTAATTGATCAAGTGTCAAAGAAGAATAAAAAAGTAGATAGAAGGCAGGACACAGCTATTTAATTATATATAATGGCTATAAAGCTCTTTATTTTTTAGATGTATAACTGAAAAGTGACATCATGCTTTATGAACACACGTAATATATATCACTATATATCAGCTCTGTCCGTGCAAGTCGAGTTAGCAGCACTACTAAAGCATTTCTGTTCTAAACATGCTCTGAAGATCGTATTGTTATTTCTGAAACGTACACAGAATTGAACAGGCATTTTTCAACTAGTTCAAAAACTAAGAAAGTGACTGAAGTGGAGTCAACATTTGGTTCCGACAGCAGCCATATACTCTTAAATATAACACTGCCTTTTCTGTGCCTTTAAATTTCAGCCCCACTAAAACACCCACTAAGCTGTAGCGCTGACATCGTTTCACTAGACAGTCCGCTATTTGTCAAATTCATTTCCAAATTAAGCGTGCTGCAGTAGACTGGTGGAAACGGACCCGTTTCCTGGAAAAGCACTGGGGGTTGCCAGGTGACCTTTGATCCTGTAACAGTGTCCTCCTAACATAAGAACGGCATCTCGGCAAAGAACCAGATATCCAGAGCAGACGTGAGCAGCGGAGACATGAGAAGAATGAGCAACATCCGTATTACACGTTTATTTCCTTCCTCCTGATGTTGCATAGGATGCCTTGCTTTTGGTGAAACCCGCGTAGCCTGTTCGATTGGTTTTTATAGCTCTGACTTATAGGAAGCACTGAGACTGTGTGGAATAATGAGAACGTTGCTCACTGGTTTTCATGACTCAAGCAGAGTAAACAATGACTTGCATGCACTGACAGCGCTGTAACATCCTTTGACAAATGAAACACCACATCTGGGGGAGCATGTGGGGGCATACTTCATTCATTGATTTTGTTTTTTTTATACCAACAGCCCCTAATAATGGAATGCAAATGGAGACACCAAACTGAATGACACTGTGGCCTCAACAGATCGTTTGGAATCATTAGGTGGAGTGTAAGCAATTGAATAATTAGAGATTTGTTATAGGGTTAATGAGGGGAGTAGCCATGTAAAAAAGAGTGACCTGTTTATTGATGCAGTGTAAAACTTGCCAGTCTGTTTCAAAAGCCATTGATCTAGCCAAACATTATTTTAGTAGTTTAGTTGTTTTACATGTAACTGTATCAGCGTTAGAATAATAATTGAGTTGGCTTTTTGTATTGATACAAGGAATGCACAACATTCCAGCATGCTGAAAAGACGAGAGGCTCAGCCGGTTCAGTAGAGACCCCGACATGTTAATAAGTGTACTGGAGCACAAAGAACTGAACCCTTTTTAACTCCTGAAAAAACTAGGAAGCGAGTGTGAGGTTTACAGGTTCTGTGATTGATATTCGATGGGGGATCTGTGGGTGCGTTTGGACAGGGAAGTTGCCACTTACGTCAGACTTAACAATCAGATTTAACAGACTTAACAGATACTGGTCCAATATTTTTTCCTTTGAGAACTACTATATGAGAACTGAAGCCATTCACTTGAAGGATAATTCCACTAATTTTTGCAAAATTGAAGCATTAATAGTTAAACAAGTTCATTCAGAGTTCATTCAGAGTGGTCTGGATGTCTAATTCTCTGTTCCAGAGAGACGAACTGAGTCAGAATAGTTGTGCGAAACCAGTCATGGTGGAGGGGAACATGGAGGGTGTTCTAAAAGAAAACAGATTTTTTTTACAGTACTGTGTGTTACATATATAAACTCAGAGGACTCAGAGGAGTAGGTAAAATCAGACATCCTGACCCCTGGTTACCATCACCGCCACTGTAAATAAATCAGAGTCGGTAATTCCAAGTTCACACTACACAGGTGTAGCCTGGATTCTCCACAAGAAAATTGTCCCTGAATCAGATGCAAGTCAACCTAAGTGTAAATTGTTTAGACACTGTCGTCGATAGTGACTCGCCGATGTCCTGTAGACTGACTCCTTTAAGATTCCACATCTAAACTCACAACACTCTTCTTCTCTACAGCTAACAGCCTCATATGACACAGTCGGTGCGTCCGAAATCGTGTACTTCCATAGTGAACAGTTTGCAAAAGCAGTGCGCGAGAGTGACTAGGGTGTCCGAATACATAGTGCTCGTCGAGCAGTACGCGAAATGTCTCTGGATGACGTACTGCACCGGCAGCCCCAGCACACTGTCCTATCCCAGGATTCCATCAGAGCCGTGGAGGAATTGAAAGTGGAGGAAAAGGCGTGGTGAAACGCAGTACACCGGCTGTGTGTACGTAGCTACGACTAGTGAACTGCCGCTACAGGAGTTAGCGCTGCTTCTGAGGTAAACAATGATTACATTCCTCCTGTTTCATCTTCTCCGAGCCAGAGCTAGACACCGAGTACGTATTCAGACAAACATGCAGATCAGTGTCACAAACAGTCTATAAATCCGTCAGTAAACGGGACTTTTAAATAAATAGCGGTGGTCTGACATCTTGCGTCACAGGACGTTGGTAAGATGGTGGACGTAGTGCGTCCGAGGTTGCGTGGATACCAAACACTCGCACACTGAAAGAGTGTACTGCTTTAACGAGCAGGGAGTGTGCACTAGCTCCAACTGAGTATGTGATTTTGCACGCACCCAGTGTAAACGTGTGCTACAGTTTTAGATACGATTCATTCTCGGCTGATCTCTACTGAAGGGCTCTTCTAATGTACCTTCTTCCGTCACCCCACTTTAATGTAGTGAGGGTGTGGGCTGTGTCTGTGGGAATCATTCATATAAATCCCAAAGCAAAAACTTTTATTGGTTTATTTTCATCCTGTGCATTGTGGAAGTGCTCTCACTCCCCCCACTCTGTGCCCTGAGGCCTGACTTGAGTGCCTGAGTTCTTCAAAAACCACTTAAGGAGTTTCAGTCAGGCTTGGTAAAATTAGCAAGGGTCCTTAAGTTCCGAGGGTCCCTGGTTCTGTTGTGTTAGCACCGTAAAAGGTTGACTGAAAGCTCAATGATCTGATAAAAGCCATTGTGGGCCCCAGACTGGTGGGCTGGTAAAAGCCTTTGTGCATCCCAAACTGGTGGTCTGGTAAAAGCTGTTGTGGTGACCAGTTGTTCACTCTCCAGCAGTCCCTGGGTTCCACCCTAACCCTGGGGAACTAGTAATAGCTAGATGGATTGGAAGGCTTTCTAACCGTCCTGGTCTCCAGTGAGTGGCCCAGCATGCATCATCTTCTTCTGGACATTGATCTCAATCAAATATTCATAAAAAGGGACCTGACGTGCAACCCTGAGCCGCAGACCAGGGCCGGACATGCAGCACGTCCAGACTGTGACGTCAGTAGTAGGTTGAGAGCCTCAGCTGCTACTCCTAGTAGGCAAATGGAAACGATTTCAACTTTAAATGTTACCATGTCTGCTTACATTGTTTCTGAAGTAGTTTTGAAGTGAGATCTTTCAACTGAACAAGAAAGACAACCCCGTCCTGGTGATGTGGTTTGAACTTGGGAGGAACTTTTTAAAACTGCTTTGGGTGGATTTTGAGGGGGAGGTGTTTGAAATGCTTAGTTAGCACTAGCCGGTGAATGCAGATGTAAGCCAGATAGCTAATGTTATGCTAAATACCTCATTGCAGTTGCAGTAAACTGGCTTTAGATTATCATTAAGATGGAGCGGATGGTTTGCTTGAATGACAGAAATAACTCACTAGATACAGAGAACAACCATCTAAGCTGATTTTCTGTCTAGATATCCTGCCTCAGGTTAAAAACTTGTCTAGTACTAATAGAGCCACTACTGCTCTACTGCACTACTGCTCTACTGCACTACTGCACTACTGCACTACTGCTCTATTGCACTACTGCTCTACTGCTCTACTGCTCTATTGCACTACTGCTCTACTGCACTACTGCTCTATTGCACTACTGCTCTACTGCTCTGGTTGTATTGTTTAAGCCCATGTGTAAAATTTAGAGATGGAAGGATCGATCGGCCATGTATCGGTATCGGCCGATTTGTAATCAAAATATGTGATCAGCGATTGGCCGATACTTCTCTAAATTAGCTGATCTCAAGACCCGGCCGAAATCAACGTGTCTCGTTGGGGGACCAAGACCCTCGATCGGTATCGGCTAACGGCCAATCGCGTTGAAAGGTGATCGGCAATCGGAATCGGCCTCAAAAACGCTGATCGGGCCATCTCTATTAAAATGTATGCTGTGAATAAACACTGATGAATACAATACATACATATAAATCAGGAATTCTGATTATCAGAATAAATTTTTACTCTTTTAAATAATTACATAGTAAAAGCTAGTTTGTAATGAGTGACCCCTTCACAGAATACAAAATTAAGCTGGCCATGTAGGTGACCAAGTAAATGAAAGTTGTTACTCACTATGAAACTTTGAGTGTAAGGTGACCTGCTTCATCCAGTGAGACGTCGCTACTTACAGGTTGCTGTTAATAAAGATGGACCTGCTGTAGCATTTAAGGTGGATAAGGACATTTGATTAAGAAGCTGGTAATCAGGAAGCCTCATTCAAAGGTGAACATCACATCTGCCCTTTGGTGGGTTCTGGGACATTGTATGAAGTCAAGATTGTTACAGGTCAGTCCGGGGTTTTGGAATTAGCCTGTGTTGTGGTCCTCATTTGTAAATGTGGGGTTCGTATTTTAAAGGATGAGAGAACAGTGTTTGAGGTTTGTGGTATGTTAGTCCCATTTACCAACCAGTCTCTGTTCAACTATGTCAAGTAAACCCAGTTTTCCATTCTATGGCTCCTTTAAAATATATATATATATATGTTTATCTCTGACAGATTCAGTCTTCGGGTTGAGAATCTCTGCTTTATTAAATGCAATTCATCACGTTTGTTATCTGCCATGTGGAAGTGTGGAAGGTAAAGCTTGATCAGTTGAGTTGATTGTACTCTTTGACGGTTCAGATGAGTTGTAGCAGGATCCTGTCAAGTGTAAGTGAAACATGGTCTGCTGTACATGGATGGTATGCGGTAATGCCTGGCAGTCCTTTCAGTCAGAAGAACTAATCTGCAACACACAGAGACCATCTGTAGTACTCCTGCGCAGGCCTGGCCTAAGAGGGACCTCTCCTTTCCACGCAGAGCAGTCAGCAGAACATGCCTGCTCTAGCCGTAATCGCACTGCAGTCCTCCGGGGGAACTAAGGCACCATAGCTCATTTCGGAGAAGGCAGTGATATGATTTTAGGTAGGAGGGGGGAGTGCCTGCGGGCCTTTAATGGCTAGTGATAAACACAGAACCCCACCCAAAATCCCAGAGGGTACTTGGAGAAAACAGTCCATTAAATTTGGCCCGTAACACCTGGCAGAAGAGTGCTTCTCTCTGCTATGCACTCGCCCCGCTGGCAGAAGGTCCCTGTCTGCGGGCGCCCATCAATCAGCTCAGCACACTAGCCAGGCCCACAGGCTGTCTTAGCCAAGACATGGGTCTGACCATTAGCATCAATTACATGTTCATGTTTTGTTTTGGGTTTTTTTTGTTTTGGTTTTTTAAGATGACAGAAACGTGGACACTACTTGGGCCACAGCTGCTCTTATCTGACTTCAGAAATACACCACCCTGCAAAAAGCACTAAGGCTCACCATGAATAATTGACAAACAGGCCAAGGCTATTAAGCAGTGCTCAACCAGGAGGAACTTCACATGATCTTAGTACTTGTGTTAGTGTGTCTTTGTATGAGAGGCTCATTTATTATCTTTTTAAATAACCAACAGCATTATATGTGATTTTATTGTAGTGATAGGCAGCCCTGCGTGACAAATATGATAAATTACATTTTCACTACATGTGTGGTAGGTTTGTCCACCTGCGTCCTAAAGTACTGCAGCAGGGAAGTTCCCCTCTGTTGATTCTGATTCTGATATCATGAATGTTGGTAGAAAACCGAAAGTAATTTGGAGCAGCTGCTGGAGGGCTGACTGTTAGACATAGTTTTGGGTTTTTGTAGCTGCTGGCTAAAACAGAAGGAAGTAGGGAAATATCATAACAACGACAACCAATACAACCTCACAACGGTGCTGGCAGCACTCCCTGTTCTTTAACTCAAAGCTAAAATAACCACATTTAGAATTTCATCAGTTTCCCGACGACAGCGAAAGCAGTGGGGTGCTATTAGAATCAGCAGCAAGTTTTAGTATTTGTGTATCTGTATAATCAAGTCAACGCACAGAATAAGGCTGAAATGATTCCTTAAGACACCCGAGTAGCTCTGTATCTTATAATTAAGCAACTAATTTGCATCAAAGCTTTATATAATTTGTATAACTCAGTGTGTTTCACATGGATGATTACTGCTGCTGAACAACACATACGCTGTGGACTCGTGACGTAAAGTCGTTATTTAGAAGATAGAGAAAGAAAAAGAAAAGACAGGTCAGAGAAAAAGGTTTGGCATCATTTGACACTGAAAAAGAGAAAACACTGTACACTGTGTCCATTCTAAACCTGGACTTGTCGTCCACAGTAGCATCCAGTCCACTGAGCGTACCCAACCCACGGTAGCGTTAACGTTAGCATTCAAAGTAAATCAATAGGGTTGCTGTTTGAGCTGAAGTCTAGTAAAAAATGTATGTTAATTATGGACGTATGTAATAGCTAGTTAAGAACATAAATCAACATTGCAAGGAGTATGGTGTCAGTTTGCATGGTATTAGAATGATAAGACCTTGTACCCCTACCACCCACACACCCACTCCCCTAACAACTAGAGATGGACCAATCAGCATTTTTGAGACCGATTTTGATCGCCGATCACCTTTCAGCGTGATCGGCCGATAGCTGATACCGATAGAGGGCGGGGCTTTATGCCACAGCAGGGCTGAATGTAGTTATTAGCGCAAGCAAGTCATGAAACATGGTTGAAACTAGTTTAATACCATTTTTAACGAGCTCATGTGAAACAGCATAATATTTATAACAAAATTAGCAGTAAATAAACAAAGTAAATCAAACAAGCATTGGCAATATTGCAATCATTCAATTTAGACCCTTAATTTAAAACAAAAAAGCTAATTAAATACATGCTGTCAAAACTGCAGTCATTAAACGCAGACTTTGGGTAATTTAAAACAAAATACTACAATCATTAAATGTAGATGAATTGTTGCTGCTGTTCTGTTTGTACCGGTCAGATCTGGTCTGTATGGTGTTCTGGGTTGTTTGTTTTGTGCTAGCTGCGCGTGCTAGCTCTGCTGTTTGCTGATACTCACTGTATTCAGCCTCGTGCGGCAACCATAGTCCAAAGTGCATAATTGCAGTGTGTAGTGGTCAGCAGGTCTAGGAAGACCTATCAACAGAGTACATTAATGTAGACTGTACTTTAATGGGTTTAGTTTCGACAGATAATGTGATTGTATGCAATTTAAGGAAGAAATAACAATTAATAGTTCATTTTAGAAGACCTGTCTGTAGTTTAAGTTCATTATCATAATCCAGTACTAAAATTCTTTCTGTATACCACTGTCTTTTCTCAAACATATATATATATATATATATATATATATATATATATTATATATATATATATATATATATATATATATATATATATATATATATATATATATATATATATACTTACTCATATTTATCATCCTTTATTATGTTTTTATCCTTTATATGAGACACGCTAGCACATTTCCAGGACTTTCTATTAGAAGAATCTGCAAAGTAAACATACCAAACCAGCATTTTTACATTTGCAAATGAAGTTGCCTCTTAAAATGACACACATTACATACATAAATAAATAAATATTAAAAGTGGTAAAATGAAAGTAGGCGGCGACTCACTGTATAGCAACACAAGTTATGTGTAGTTATGTTGTGACATGGTGGCGGTCAGGTTCAGTGTGATGGCTCTTACCTGATAATAAAGTTTTTTACGCGCGTACACGCATATAAGCATATATCATGAGTTTGAGCACCCTGTTTAGATTTCATGTTTTAAAAAGCTAACACCTCTGCTAGAGGCAACAAACTTAAACTTGACTTTTCAGTGCACGGCTGTAGTTTAACAGTAATTAAAATTTCTATAAAGGAAGATCATAAACATATTTTCACGTAAACATGTGAACATGTCCAGGGTATTCACAATTCACAAGACTGCACTGACACACTTTTGCATATGACTGTACGATCGGAATCGGATCTTGTATTCATTAGAACTTGGCTGATCTGTATTGTGAGGCAGGTACGAGCGCTTGGCTGTAATTTAACATTGTCCAGGTACAGTCTCCTGTTGGAGGGGCAGAAGACCTTGCCGTGCGGCGTAGCTTCAGATGACCTCCATTTCGAGGTGTGATATGGCTCGTGCTGTTGTAATGGATGTCTCTTAGCAGCGGCTGTGTTAAATTATTCTCGTCCTCTTTTTTACCCACAGCGTTCTCAGACACGCCGGTGATTTGTGTTGTCTGTTTAGAGCGTTACTGAACATATGGGCTGTGGGTGGAGAGGATGAAGACAGATGATGCCCTGTCATGGCCAGACCTTGAGAATTTGAGTCTGTGAGGCGTCAGCCTTGTAAGTGGACCTGCGAGCTGCAGCGCTCACTGTTCACGCCGTTCGATAGTCTGCAAGCTCACGCTTGAGGCGTCCTTCACAGCAAAAGCGCGCGTCCCGCTGTATCGGCCACTCATCCCTCCCGTTCCCCAAGTCATCCCAGGCCAGCGCTTTCGGACTGCATACGTGTTCACTCAGACGCCACCTCGAAGCGTGTCAGCGCGGCCTTGTGCGCTCGCGCCAATTAAACTCAGTCTATTGAAAGGCAGGCGGGCTCTCCATTTGTTGGCCATGGCAACAGCGGAAGAGAGAAGATGTTATTTTTCTAGAGAATGGCATGACTCATCAGCTGCGAGGCTGTCAAGATTGGCCTCGGCTCTCCGTCACACTCGCACGTCTCTGTCTTTTTCCATTTCTCGAAACATCGCTTCAGTGTGAAACTTTTTGTCAGTTTCCATTAGCGGGAAATAACTCGAGCTGCATCCTTCTTCGAGAAAGAGTGGGGAAAAAAGCAATCCTTTCTGTCCTGAGAAAGAAAGAAGTCTATTAATCATGTAGGAAGTGCCGAAGTGCAATCCCGGCGTAAATGGATTATTGAAGTGAAGCACCGCATCGGCCAGGGACTTGAACAATGAAACGTAAAGCGCCGCTTGTTTCCAGTATAAATGGACTGCGGGGTGTCTGGGGAGAAGGCTGGGTCTCTAGCTCTGGAAGGCTGCTTGGAGAGTGCCGGGCAGGTCCACTCACTAATAGTGTTGCTTGATTTATAGAAAGTTCAATGGCTTTGCTGTACTACAACGAGGTACAGCTTCTTATACTTAGATTCTTTATTTAAATAGGCTAACTCTACATGCATGTAGGTCTGGGTCAGTATTTTGTGACCCTGTGGTAAATCTAATCTGCTAGCTCTGGATGGGGGGGCCAGGGGAGATTTTTGATTATTATTTATATTTTTTCAACAAGGCATTTACTCACTTTCCCTTTGAGTAGTTATTTTAGGGCTGAACCCAAATATTTGATTATTTGGATCTTTCTTTTTTAAGGCAAACTGCAAAGTATGTTGTGGTTTTTAAGAAAGAACCTTGAAGGTTACTGTCCATAAAGCAAACACAGCAAGGCTAACAGCTAAAAACAGCCCTCTGCTGTACCTCACCCACCACTCCACCTGCGTTGGTGAGATAAATATGTACCTAAAACAGCCCAATGTAAACATTTCTTCTTATTTAAAAACAATGAACTCTTTACACGGCACTGTGGTAATACTGTAACACATTTTGTCAGCAATTTCTTGCATTTTGTCAAGTGCTGGTTGGCTCATTGAGCTATTGTTCCCTGGCCGCCGCTAAGAGAGACTCTAAAGGAAAGCAGCTAGTGGCCCTGGTTAGGGTTAGGGTTAGGACAAGGTGCATAATGGGAAATAGTCCACTGTATTACAAAATTGAGCAATGCAGATTTTCTGAAAGTCTCCCTCAACTGCCCTCCCACCAGAGCGAAGCTTCAAACATTCACTATTGATTACTGATGAAGCTCCGGAGCCCAATATTATAATATATACACTACCGCTTATAGTAGAATGTTTTTCAGCTGTGCATCACAATTGAGCAAGGGTGTCCTAACAACCAATTAGCCCAATAACATCCTTAACTTGGATTGGCAGCCGGACCAGGAGATTTAGGCAGAGGACTGAGAATTGTATTCTTTAAAACTCATCTGATACACTTAAATTAATTGTGAAATGGACAATATTGTTTGTGAATTGCATGAAAATTGCATGAAATGAAATTCTAAAGTGATTCTAAACTTCTAAGCGGTAGTGTATATATAAATATAATGTAAATATAATAATATATAGTCCTAGTAATTTTGTGACAAGCCCGAGCTCTAAATCAGACATGGACAGAAACACAG
The DNA here is from genome assembly GCA_021613375.1 of Megaleporinus macrocephalus. NCBI lineage: Eukaryota > Metazoa > Chordata > Actinopteri > Characiformes > Anostomidae > Megaleporinus > Megaleporinus macrocephalus. Next base: position 15,057,179 of record CM038716.1, read on the forward strand.
TAATACTTTGATGTCTTTAATTTGCCCACCGAACTGCAAATAATCCAAAAATTAAGAGCAGATTTGCGACCGGCACACCGACTTTACTGTCCGAGTCTGTGGCTGCTTAGCATGAGACCGTTTCCAACAATGTCCAGCTGTACAAGTGACATGACTGTTGCTCAGACTTCAGGCTGAAATGCAACATAAGCAGTTTTATGTACATGCATGTTTGCCATAGTAACATTGAGCATCCTGCCTCCCTGTACTCGTTTAACCAGCTCAGCTCAACAGCTAAATTGCCCGAACAATCAATATCAGGTATATGTATGTATGTATGTATGTATGTACTGTGCAGTCTTGCTGTCATTTAAAATAAACAATGTTTCTTTTAAATGCTAGTACATTTTACTCATACTAGAGGAACATAACCATAGCCTATAGCCTACACTGATGTGTTTTAATTTGACTCTATCCAAAATTCATATGGGTGAACATACAAATGAAGAAACATACAAGCAGCTAAACTAAACTGAACTAAGGATTCACCAATTTTCCAAACTTCTGTGCACAATTTCTTGAGTTCTTGAGTTTAACTTGATCGGTTTGCTAGTTGTTTTGTTCGGATGAGGCTGATGGCAGCAAATTAACATACTGCTAAAAAAACAGGACAGTTTGGAAAATACTACATCAGTTAAATCCAATAAACTTTGGATGGTCAGACGTTTTTTCCCAAGAATGGTTTTAGTAGCGAGCAGTGTGATACTTCACTTTGTACTGTTATCAAAGAAAAAGAAAAATCTGGAATTGTCACAAACCTTCTAGCGTTTTTTCTCGTGTGAGAGTGAGCCTGAAACAGGCCGGGCTGTAATGAAGTCATAAAAGGAACAAAGCCAGAGTTTTTGATGACCTGAGTCATGATCTCAGAGGCCTCAAACTACAGCCCTGGAGTCTCTGCTAGAGCGACTGTGATTGCGGAGGAGGAGCAGCAGCCTGACTGTAAGGAGAGTTGCTCTTCGGTTCAGGCCAGCCAGACGGGCTGGAGTATGAGTGCTGTCTGCTCCTGAGCCCTCACACACACACATACACACAAACATACAAACGGCTGCATGAGTCACGACAGGCCTAATCCTGCTTCCTTACCGAGTGCAGATCTCAACATTATGGAATGTGTTTGGGATTATTAGGCTCATGATAAGCAGAAAAGCATCCAACAACTGAACGTTGGAGGTGTAGAAGAATATCAGAGGATACTTAAAAAAAACTACTGGAAGCAAGTTTCCCCAAAAAGAGAAATGTTGCTGAGGCTTCAGTGTGACTTACTGTTTTTAGCCCTTTTCCTGATGCTATTAATGTAATAATTTTGTAGCCATTTAATGGTGATTTTACACCATGTGAAGCGGCTCAATTGGACTCGACGCCTCGGAAAAGTGCTGTGACAGAAAGGAGTCGAGTTTCGTTCAAAAGAGGCAGCAAGAGACTCTTAAAAACCACTACATCAAAGTTCCTCAAAGACGACTCAAGAGCGTATGTTAATCTGGTAGCTAGTACTAGAAAATGTCTTTAGGGTGATAGTGATGTTGATTTCTGGCCAATCAGTAGTTTCAGTATCTTTTGATCACCTTTTGGTATCCGCTCAGCTCACTTGGACCCTTTAAGCAGCGACAGGATGATCCCAAAAATAGTAGCAGGTACTTGGATTGCCTTACGGAAGTGTACCGTGTGGTGGAAGAACACATTCAGGTAATAAATAAAAGAAAGATGGTCTCAGAGTACTGGTCTTGTTATGAAGATGCAGTTAGACTGAGTGTTGTAGTTTACAGGTCATCATTGTTGTGATATGTGGATTACTTCGATGCTCTACAAGAACTGATACTCATGCTGGGAAAAGTATCCTCTTCATATTGCCCACCTTTAGCGCACGGCCTTCTGGAAGTGAAAGCTCCAGGGCCTCTTGCATGAGGGAAGAGTGTGTCCTGTTCTGGACCTGCTGGGGCCACTTAGTACTCCATCCATGCAGTGTGTGTGTGTGTGTGTGTGTGTGTGTGTGTGTGAGTGAAAGGGGCTGCTCTCTGATGTTGAGCGGCAGGGCTTGCTGGATATCCCCGATGCCTTGGCTGCAGATGGGTATTGACTGTCGTAATCTGTTCCCCATCTGGTTCTAGTCTTCCCTACAGTGGGGGATAACAAAAGGGGGGCTATGAATTCAATAGTTGTGTCTGGCTCGAACTAGGCCGTACTCCCCAAAACGCACAGCGAGATAGAGGAAAATTAATACATAGCGTTCCTCTGAAACACTTTTCCATTCCCTGTGGTGGGAGGCCAACATAAAGACTCGGTTCAGAATTAATCGGCTAATTTTTCCTTTTCCTCACTGAGACTTGCACTGAGAGTACATTGTCCTTTTGTCCTCTTCTCTTTCTCTGATTCATTTTAAAGGCTCTAAAACAATTCTGATAAGTAGAACTCTGTTGGTGTTGGTTGGCTAGTAGAGTTTAATATACTTGCAAGCATAGCTGTAATAAGTGGTGTTTGCAAATATATCATGGTATCACACTCAGATGGTAACGTTGCATTAATGATGATTCTTGGGTACTTCTACTCTACGCTAAAAGAAAAGAATTTTATAAAGATGACTGTTTGAAAGTTTGGATTCAGTGTTTTCCTTAATATAAACCCAGTTTGGTTGCAGACGGCTGTATAAAACGATTTTAATACATTAATCCTACATACCGTCACAGGTCAGTGCTTAATAATAATAATAGATTCTAAAATGACTGAGAAAGCTGTATAGTGTAGAGCAGGGGTCACCACTCGGACCCCTAGCAGAAATTATCCAGTAAAATCAAGGTTTGTTAGGCGTTCTTACAAACAGTTCTATCACAGTTTGAACAACAAATCACTGAAACACTGCGATTAGCGTATAACTCCTAACTCAGCAACCTTTAACCTTGAAGATTGGTGTGCAGACTGTTGGTCTTATAGCAACACTGTCAACAGTCTTGCCTAGTTAGTAACTATCAAAATGGCAAAACAGATTCATTTATATGCAGTCCAGCTGTTTGCCCGATATGTTTAATCTCCAACAAGAAACTGTCAACCTCTGATAAGAGACATTGTACAAGAAACGATTCCGACTTCACAGAGACGTGAGAAATACGGCTATAGCTGAGCTAAAGCTACACTGTAGCACTCTTAAATGAGGAGACGCAGCTTCTACACAGACTGTAGGCTTTATTAGAGACCGTCCTCTGGCTCCAGCCTCACCTCACACATGGAATACACACGGTAACAGAGCTCTTAGCCTGAACTCTCTTGGCCGTCATTTGTAGACTCACGCTGCTCTCTCTCTCTGAACTCAGCATAAACACTGAAAGAAGGCCTCACAGTTCAGAGACCTTAACTGTTCAACAGACCTTGAACTAAATAATGAAAGCCTCTGTTTGGACATTAGCATATACTGGGATGTATTTACAGCCAAGATGTTAAAATGCAATAAAAGCACATAATGCAGCTCCCAAGTTTTATTTATTTATTTATTTTTTTTTTTTGATTAAACAGGACAAAATGCCTCTTTTTGACCGAGTTGCTGAACCCTGGAATAGAGAATTCAAAATCATAACAAATTAAATATCCAGGATTCGCCATCTTTTAAATGTGACAGAAAACTTGACTAAAACAAGTATATAAATAGATGAAAAGTATGTTGTTTATCATTAAAAAAAAAGAATTTCTGAAATAGTAGTTTGAATATTTTTTAAATGTAAATATAAGTTATTACTGAATATAAAATAAATGCAATTCAAATGTCAAGTGATTTCACACTAGTGTGCCTTCTTTCGATAAATACTGTTTCATAAATACTCTTAAAATGAAACTTATACAACCTTACTTGATGTACTCCTATGAGCATGGCAACAGAAGCCCTGTATAGACAAAAAAAATATTTATTACTAGAAATCAATATTTTTGAGTGACACCAATACACATATATAAGCCGGTATATCACCCAGCATTACTGGTTAGCTAATTAATAAAGAAATTCGCCATCACACATAAAAGCTCTGGCTACTTGTGTGGGTTCACGAGACACTTCTGTTGTAAACATTACAACCCTAGCTCTCTATTAACACCACTTTAAAGCTAAAGTGATCTGTATGGTTTAGACTGGATATACCAGTGTGGGCTGAACCTTTTCAACCTGACTCTAGCATGTGTTGCACAGCTAATTGATTTTCTGGCTGAGGGCTGAATAACTGTTTAATTTCCTCTCAGTGCAAATGTTAGTGGCACATCCCGCAGCAGCCGAGGCTCCGATCTTGTGTTTTTATTCCCCTCTAAACAAAAACTGCTGTTCATTGGTTTACCCCCAACCTACTGAATCTCATTTCAGACAGATCAGTAATTCACGGCGGGGCTATAATAATGTGTGACTCATTTTTAATCCACTGGTAAATTTGCTTCCGGAAGAGTAAATGTTAAAGCAAACCACACTGTAACCAAATGAGGAACAGTGCTGTTAAGTTTGTGCTGCGACATGAAAAGACAACAATACAATATACGTGAGCTTCCACTACACAATCATGAAAACTGCAGTCGCATCATAAACCTACAGATTCTTGTTTCTCTAAGCCGCTCCAGCCGCTCACAGCAGTCTCTATAATGACTACACCCAGTTGGTAGAGTAACATCATGGAGACTATTGCTTCCATTGTCATTATCTTAATCAAATCTGAGCATGTGGCCCATGAAATGTGATGCGTGGCAACAGGGGGGAGTGATCTCTGAGAGAAAGGCCATTCATTCAAACCATTTACTTGCCACTGTAAGTGGAGGGAAGCTCGGAGCATTCTTTAATTGTATCTCGCGATCCAATTAGGGCCAATTAGCTGGGTGCAGTAAGAAGGGAGCTAAAGCACTGGTGCCTGCTGAGTGCCCGCTCTCTGGAAAGCCCTACTTAGGCAGCGTCTTAGTGTGTTTTTCTTATTTTGCTTGTTTTTCTCTTTTGGTAGCACTTTCTTTTGATGGTCTACGTTAACCGCTTCATCAATGTTTGGCTTTCCCTTAAATTACATTTAACTAAATTACTATAGAACTGGGCTTTTGTGTTTCCTTACCCCAACTCTAATGCTGCCTTCGCATGTTGGTCGGTTTACGGAGGTGCGGTAACTGGAAATTCTCCTAAACTTCAATAAAGACACTATTAAAAACATAACAGTGTTTATGAAAGTAAATACATGAATTTCAGTTGATGTAACCGTCACTGGCCTCATACTTCTATGTGTGGATGTTAAACAATGTATCTACTAGACTGCAGTCCAGAGTTTCTGACAACAACACACATTGCAAGAGTAGAGAAGGTCGTAATCCCAAAAAAGAGGCCATGATGTGGATGTTGGTTTGCTACATATGGACGGAGAATCGTTTTCACTTCTTTTACCATTAAAAGAAACTGATGTTGTATCTAACCTGAGCCATTGGCCACACCAGCCCTACGACTTTCAGTGGTTCTGCTTCATTTCATCCATATCCATAATTTTTCAGAGACAAGTCCATATAGATTGATACAGACAGAGAGCGCCGTACAGGCTTACCATTGAACATTAATGAGCCTTCAGAATAAAATAATGGATAGCGCACCCCACATGGGCAGCATTGCCAGGAATGCCATCACCATGACAAGGTATACGGGGCTTCACGCAGCTGTCGGCTGTGTATCGTCAGCTGTTCTGCTGCCAGGAGCAGAACAACGCTTTTTCAGTGCCAGCACACAAACGCAGCCTGACACTCACTTCAACCTCCACCTAGCATCAAAACCTAAACCTAGCACTTAATCCCTGCTTTCACAAACGCCGTCACAAAAAATTGGATACAGTTTGTGGAGATAAGCTGTTGGGAATGATCAAAATGAAACATGAGCAACAGTTCAGAAGGTCTTGATTTACTCGCACACTGCAGTGACATATGTTTTTCTTTTCTTCTATCTCAACAGTCAGATCAGAATTCATGCATAAATCCAACTCATAGGTGAACACAGAACTCCTACAGCAGTGTCATCAAAACGCCTGTTCCTGTGGTCGCGCTGTGGGTTTTTGGTTTTGGAGGATGAATGAGACAAGTGTAGGCAATACAGACTAAAGAGCACTGAAGTGAATCAAACAGCCATTCAAGATTAGATCTTTATCCAGTTTATAAATCAGCTGGTGGTCTTCCGCATGCCGCCGCAACCACTCAAGGTGTGGATCTCTGAAGGTGCCCTATGGTAGGCACCAAGACTTCAGCAGCTGATTATATTCTCCTTTAACATATGAGGTGGCCCTGCACAGAAACAGACTACTTGTTTCAGCACATCCCACAAATGCTCGAGATTTTGGGATTTTGGAGACCAGGGCAAAAGCTGGAATGCTTCATCATGTTCTATTAAAACCCTGGGTGCAGTGTGGCAGGACGCATTATCCTACTAAACGACTGACATTGAAAACCAGACATTGGGGGATACTGTTGCCATGAAGGGCTGTACCTGGTCCACAGTGGGCTTGGGCGATAAAAACTGTCTCCAGAATTGTTGTTATAAAAAACAGCCTCACTGAGGCACATTGAGGTGCATTTACATGAAATGCGGGAAAACCAACAGAACTGGCTTTGCGTGATGTAGAGCACAGCGCTGCACTGAGTGGCTTAGGGCTGAGTTTACTTTAGCAGCAGAGGGCAACTTGTGCAGGACTCCGCTGACGGCACGTGAAAGCTGTAGGGATTTACTTCATGCTGTTTACATTGGTGTATAACAATTCTCAGAAACGACATGAGGCAGTACAAAAAAAACAAACCCTGGAGAAGTAAAAAAAAATCTCTGTAATCTTTTAGAGACGGATCATCCAATCGCCTATAGAAGCGAGTCTGCTCCACAAGACTACATTCAAATTCATTAGAAACACTGTCACGTTGGCTCCTTCTTCTGTACGAGCTCCTCCATTCTCTCTACTGTGTAGAGAACAACTCATACAAACCAGATCTACTTTACCATCCTCATATATCATAGCATTCTTCACCAGACTAGAATTCTGCTATATATTTTAAGTGGCATTGTAAACATTCATATTTGTATCTTATTAGTTGTTTAAATTTTATCATATACACTACCAAACGTTTTAGTACACTACCAGTCAAACGTTTTAGTACACTACCAGTCAAACGTTTTAGTACACTACCAGTCAAACGTTTTAGATACACTACCAGTCAAACGTTTTAGATACACTACCAGTCAAACGTTTTAGTACACTACCAGTCAAACGTTTTAGATACACTACCAGTCAAACGTTTTAGTACACTACCAGTCAAACGTTTTAGATACACTACCAGTCAAACGTTTTAGTACACTACCAGTCAAACGTTTTAGATACACTACCAGTCAAACGTTTTAGTACACTACCAGTCAAACGTTTTAGTACACTACCAGTCAAACGTTTTAGATACACTACCAGTCAAACGTTTTAGTACACTACCAGTCAAACGTTTTAGTACACTACCAGCCAAACGTTTTAGATACACTACCAGTCAAACGTTTTAGTACACTACCAGTCAAACGTTTTAGATACACTACCAGTCAAACGTTTTAGTACACTACCAGTCAAACGTTTTAGATACACTACCAGTCAAACGTTTTAGATCACTACCAGTCAAACGTTTTAGATACACTACCAGCCAAACGTTTTAGATACACTACCAGACAAACGTTTTAGATACACTACCAGTCAAACGTTTTAGATCACTACCAGTCACACGTTTTAAAGCACTACCAGTCAAACGTTTTAGATCACTACCAGCCAAACGCTTTAAAGCACTACCAGTCAAACGTTTTAGATACACTACCAGTCAAACGTTTTAGATACACTACCAGTCAAACGTTTTAGTACACTACCAGTCAAACGTTTTAGTACACTACCAGTCAAACGTTTTAGATACACTACCAGTCAAACGTTTTAGTACACTACCAGTCAAACGTTTTATATCACTACCAGTCAAACGTTTTATATCACTACCAGCCAAACGTTTTAGATACACTACCAGCCAAACGTTTTAGTACACTACCAGTCAAACGTTTTAGATACACTACCAGTCAAACGTTTTAGAACACTACCAGTCAAACGTTTTAAAGCACTACCAGTCAAACGTTTTAGATCACTACCAGTCAAACGTTTTAAATCACTACCAGTCAAACGTTTTAGATCACTACCAGTCAAACGTTTTAGTACACTACCAGACAAACGTTTTAGATCACTACCAGTAAAACGTTTTAGTACACTACCAGCCAAACGCTTTAGTACACTACCAGTCAAACGCTTTAGTACACTACCAGTCAAACGTTTTAGTACACTACCAGTCAAACGTTTTAGTACACTACCAGTAAAACGTTTTAGTACACTACCAGCCAAACGTTTTAGATACACTACCAGTCAAACGTTTTAGTACACTACCAGTCAAACGTTTTAGTACACTACCAGTCAAACGTTTTAGATACACTACCAGTCAAACGTTTTAGATCACTACCAGTCAAACGTTTTAGATCACTACCAGTCAAACGTTTTAGATACACTACCAGACAAACGTTTTAGTACACTACCAGTCAAACGTTTTAGATACACTACCAGTCAAACGTTTTAGTACACTACCAGTCAAACGTTTTAGTACACTACCAGTCAAACGTTTTAGATACACTACCAGTCAAACGTTTTAGATCACTACCAGTCAAACGTTTTAGATCACTACCAGTCAAACGTTTTAGTACACTACCAGTCAAACGTTTTAGATACACTACCAGACAAACGTTTTAGATACACTACCAGACAAACGTTTTAGATACACTACCAGTCAAACGTTTTAGATCACTACCAGTCACACGTTTTAAAGCACTACCAGTCAAACGTTTTAGAACACTACCAGCCAAACGTTTTAGATCACTACCAGCCAAACGTTTTAGATACACTACCAGCCAAACGTTTTAGATACACTACCAGCCAAACGTTTTAGATACACTACCAGCCAAACGTTTTAGAACACTACCAGTCAAACGTTTTAGAACACTACCAGTCAAACGTTTTATATCACTACCAGTCAAACGTTTTATATCACTACCAGTCAAACGTTTTAGATCACTACCAGTCAAACGTTTTAGATCACTACCAGTCAAACGTTTTAGATCACTACCAGTCAAACGTTTTAGATCACTACCAGTCAAACGTTTTAGTACACTACCAGTCAAACGCTTTAGTACACTACCAGTCAAACGCTTTAGTACACTACCAGTCAAACGCTTTAGTACACTACCAGTCAAACGTTTTAGTACACTACCAGTAAAACGTTTTAGTACACTACCAGCCAAACGTTTTAGATACACTACCAGTCAAACGTTTTAGATACACTACCAGTCAAACGCTTTAGTACACTACCAGTCAAACGCTTTAGTACACTACCAGTCAAACGCTTTAGTACACTACCAGTCAAACGTTTTAGTACACTACCAGTAAAACGTTTTAGTACACTACCAGCCAAACGTTTTAGATACACTACCAGTCAAACGTTTTAGATACACTACCAGTCAAACGTTTTAGCACACTACCAGTCAAACGTTTTAGTACACTACCAGTCAAACGTTTTAGTAGTGTTCTAAAACCTTTAGCAGGTAGTGTATGTTGGTTGTTCAAAAAAGATGGAAAGCGCTTGAAGATAATTGTCATGATATGGTCATGGATTTAAATGATCACAATACTGAATATTATTGTTTATTGGTAAGGCTAATGCACTATGTTTAGGTAGGTATAAATTGACATTTGCACAAAAGCAGGATTTTCCAGACCCTATCACACTGACTCTTCACCATGCCTCCTGGTGTCATCACTTCCCCAAGTTAACACCTCACACATACCCGGCCGTCCACATCATGTGAAAGACACCCGTTGGCACAGATGACCTCATTCCATTGCGCCCAGGTCAATAAAAGGTGCTTTCAGCTGTGGACAGGGGGTTATTACATAAGTGACGAGGGGGCCTTTGCACTCTTGGCAGTGTTTTCACCTCCGTTCAAAACAACAATAATGAAACACCTTCTTTTCCACATCAAGTATTTGAAGCTTGCTATCTGATCCAGTGTCTGTTCCCCCTGCACAAACCGTCAGACATGGTTCTGATATTTTGGAGCCATGCTTTATTGAGCCTCGTCAAGAGAGTTATTTCTCAGATGGGAACCTGACGGCTCGCTGTATGCCATGTGATTTAAAAACATTGAAACCATTAGCACTCAAGCTGCTTTGCTTGCTAAATGTTTAGACATTGAGTCATTTGTTTGCTTAGCCAAACAGCAGTGCAGGAATAAGTATATCAGAACACAGCAGAGAGCCCAGCAGACAGGAGAGACTGAGCAACAGGAGAGATAGGACGAGAGAAAGACAGAACACAGTGCTTTGGTTTAGACCTTTGGTTTCGTGGTTAGAGAAAGAGAGAGAGAGAGAGAGAATACGGCTTGATTTATTATTATTTTTTGCTTATTGGCCTTGTTATTTATTGGTGTTATTTATGTTATTATCTTTCAGTGATTTCATGATTTCTTTTATTTATCTATTAACAGTCATTTAAAATATCTTTGACTAGGACCAGACTGGTTAGCCTTCATTTCCCTAAAGCTTTAAAGAGCCTTCGGTGCTGTTTAGCCTTCGGTTGCTGTTTATTCCTCCTCACTTTTTCTGATTGCTGCCGGGGGGCTGGGAATATCCCACAAGCCTTGCTGTATAGGAGATGCTCTGACCCGGCCAGCTGACCATTAAGAATTGGCCTTCCTGTTTCTCCCACACTTACCATCTAATACATCCCAGACCTTCACGTGCAGCGTGGCTGTGAGTCATCTGTCAGTGGTCATAATGTTTTGGCTTATTTTTCCAGTTTTCCAGTGAATTTGTTTCCCTTATTTTCCACAGCATGTGTATCGAAGACTTCCTTTCTCAGTTTGATCAGCTTAAGAGAGTTTTTACTTTGAACATTGAACTTTAACATGCTTGTTCTAGCGTCTACTGTTTGTCCTCCCAATTTGAAGTTTGCATAACTCGTTTTGATGTCACATGAAAGGAGTCATCAAAACGAAGGAAACATAAGAGGACGGCTCTGTTTGTTTAAATGATGGGTCAGTTTGCACATGCAGGTCAGCTTTGGAGCTTTGAACTAATGTCAGATTAAGGCCCGATTATAAATATGATGTGAACAACCAAACAAAACTATCAGATTTGGGCAGAGACTCAGATTTGCTCCACTGGCTGAGCAGAGCCTTTGCCAGATGACCACATTGTTGCGCACATGTAAACACGTCCAATGAACTTGGACCCCTCCAAAGCGGCCCACGAGTAAACAAACCAATCATAAGTCAGCGTTGGGAAAGCCCAGTCCTGGACGGCTATGGTTGAGCTCAGTTTGGTGATTTTCCTCCTCACGTACATCTGATTGAGCTTGACGTTTTATTCCCAGGTTGCATATGACGTTTTTATTGAGGAGGGAAATCATCGAACCTAGCTGGATTACCGCCCTACAGGACATTCTGCAGTCCTGTTTATGCACACGTTGGAAAAACGGTGTCGCCAGTTCACTGCATGTTTTGCGTCCAGGTTGAAAAACCTCAAGGCTTGCGGTCTGTACACTGCTGCAGTTGTTTATCATGTAGCAGTTCAAAACAAACTAGTCAAGAAATAGCTGCCAAAAGCATTGTGTAATCTTGCAGAGAGACCGCTGCTCTTCTAGATCTCTGCAGAAGTTAAAACACCAGCTGTCCACAACTCCTCAACACAGATATAAAGATTCGCTCATGCGACTAAAAAAAAAAGAAGATAGGCAAAACCATGTTGTGCTATCGCATCTGCACAAAGGCGTTAAAGCAGAAGTGTGTGACCCTCCTTCACATACTTGGGTTCTAAGTTGTGGCCTGACCAAGTGATCTGACGACCTCATTGAACCCAAGAGGACCAAAAAGAGAATTCTTCTTCCTGTAATATGTTTTCTAAACACAATCACATTTATTTAGCATTTAAAAGTGTGTAGATGTTAATTTTGTTTGTGGCACAAACTGCTATTTTTAGCTCACAAGTGCAAAATCAGTAAGTGCTTCCATAGTGATCTGAAATCTATTCTGGAAGTGCACTACCATCCCTCAGGTGAGACAGCCGTGCACTTCTTTTATATAGTGATAGAAACACTGGAGCACACAGAAGATTCCCATTCCACCTGCAGTTCCGTATTACTCTGGCCAGCATGGACGAGCCACAGGGCTGAATGAAATGATTACATACAACTATTACTTAATGCGAAAATGTTCTGGTGCTTTGGTTCAGACTTGCTTTTCGTATTAGCAAAGGGAGAGAGAGAGAGAGAGAGAGAGAGAGAGAGAGAGAAGAAGCCGAAAGACAGTCCTGATTATCTTTTTTATTTTTTGCTTAATGATCTTGATGCTGTTGGAAATTATTTATATTATCTCTCAGTGATTCATGAATTCTATTACTTTGCCATGAATTCTATTACTAACCGCCATTTCTGTGACTTGTGTCACGGTGGCCTTTCTTTTGGTTTGGACCAGACAGGTTAGCCTCCATTGCCCTACAGCATTGGTGAGCCTACGTTTCTCCGCACCTTGTTGTTTATGGTTTACAATGTTTACTAAATGCAAAAATGCTCTTGTGCTTTGGTTCAAACCATGCTTTTCATGGTTGTAAAGAGAGAGAGAGAGAAAGAGAGAGAGAGAGAGAGAGAGAGAGAGAAGGAGCTGAAAGACAGTCCTTGTCATCTTTTTTACTTTTTGCGTAATGGTCTCCACGCTGACGGAAACTATTTATATTGTCTCTCAGTGATCCATGAATATTCTGTTACTTTGCGTCCAACTGCCATTTAAAATTTCAGTGTCTTGTGTCACAGTAGCCTTTCTTTTCATTTGGACCAGACAGTTTAGCCTTCATTTCTCTAAAGCATTGGCGAGCCTTCAGTGCCGAGTCCCTCGTTTTTCGGTTTATGGTTTACATCATTTACTAAATGTAACAATGTTCTTGTGCTCTACAGGGTGGAGCGCTCCACCGACCAGGTGATCAAGCCAGTCAATGTGGAGGCCTTGTCCAAGTGGGTGGGAAAGATCCCGGTGGACGTGCTGCGAGACATGCCGGTCATTGCACCCATGCTGGCCAGGCTCGGCTACGACCCCCACGCCAACCCGCCCAACTACGGTCGGCCAGACCCGCGCGTTCTGGACAATACTAGAAGGGTGAGTTTCTAAAACACTCTGTACAAATCCTTACACGTGTAAGTGACTGTGTGGCTTCTGCTGTGTAATAAAGTAATGTACACCATTAACAGTGAAGGTCATACATGGTACTTCAGATTACCGTGTATGGGAAGCGAAATAGTGAATTGGGTATCAGAGAGAAAAAAAGAATGAACCTGATTCAGTCTAGTCTAAAAAGCCTTGCGGGATGTTTTTAGCTATATATAAATGATGCACCAATATAGAAACTGTGGGTTGATGAGAATTTCTTATATTTCTCTTGCACAGGTCTGCCAGTATTGATGCAGATAAAGATGTATAAAATATATTAAAAAGTGTTAAGAATGTGAAAAGTGTTAAAAAAATTATGAAAGTATAAATTACATTTTAGCGTGGTAGCTCAGCTTCTCTTAAATGTTCTGCTCTTCAGGAGTGCAGTAAATATATAATTATAAATAAAAATTTTTTTTTTTTATGTATATTTGTTTTTTCAAAAGCAAATATCTGCCAGTGCCATTATGATTTATTGATTATTTGTATTATGTTCACTTCAAAATGTCCCTGTGTTCTTGTTTACCGCTCTCGTTTACCAAAAAAAGCTTGCTCCTCCAGTAAAAGAGTAAAAAGTTCTTTGTGGTGTATCAGTTAGCAGCTCTTAGGATCATAGAGTTTCATGTCTTATCGTCTGGGCCTGTTTAGAGTTAGTTAGAGCTAATCTTATTATTAAACGACAGGCCTGGTATGTCCCGTGCTGCTCATATTGAGTTTTGTGAGGTTTTATGAATTGAGTTACGTTGTCTCTGTGTTGCTGTATAGGGGTATTTGTTCTGACAGCAAGGTGTAGCTCCAGCATTTTGACAGTCTCAATTGGTTTTGAAGTCCAGTTGCTGGTTTGGCATTATAGCTCTGGCATACATTGACATACTGCATTGGATCCTGTCCTGTTATTGTTTCTCGTGTTATTGATTCCTAATAATCCTTGATGCTTTGTTGGATGTAAGCCCACTACGTTGCTCTCAGGACCTAATAGTACACTTCGTTATGAAATGAGAAGAGACTGGCAGGCCATTCCACCGTTACCATTATTTCTCATTCATCACATCCCATTATGGATATGTGCTCTCTGATGGGAAGCTTGCAGATATTGATATAAAATGTACGGTATGTACTGTGTAAGCGGACACCGCGCTCTAGCTCCTCTTCCCCCGGCCCTTTTCCCAGGGAAGAAGGTCAGAATTAGCTGCCGTTTTCATGAGTAATTCCGTTTGGAGCCAGTTTTCTGTGGAGGAAGTTAAAGCTTGGTGGCAGGGCAGCATATCTAATGGCTCAAAGTGGACTTTATGCGAGGAGAATGAGGATGAAGTGGTCCTCGGCGTCTCGCTGTTCGTTCTCTTACAGGAAATGTCTCAGTGGCCTTGTAAAGGAGCCTGGAACCCTTTTATACATCTGCAACTTTATACCACGGTCCCTCGCAGCTGCTCTTGATACGCTCCAGTTAATGACCAAATCATGTGCTGAACTGTAGACGAAAAAAAGAGAATAAAAGCCGTTTAACGGCCCATAAAAGCTCATAAGATATATCAAAATAGCTCGGAGCTGTGGGCGCGCTCCTGTAGTGCAGATAAGTTACGTACCGCTTTGATTTAAAGGGCAGGCCGGCGGCCGGGGAAGTGCTTCTGAGGGAAGCTGTGTGGCCTAACGTTTCTTAATTCAGCCCAAAGTTCGGCTCCCTGGTTTTTCACGCTGAGCAGATGGCTCCTGTCGTTCACCTGGAAGGGCTGATCCCGGAGATTTCTCAATGAGTTAAACCAGCGCAGCGTAACAGGAGAAAAATGCATGACTTGACGGAACCATTCTGCCTAATGATTAGACTGGAAAGCATGTTTTTTTAGTTTGAGCTGCTCAAAGAGTAGGTCGTAACCACAGAGTGCAGAATTACTTTTTTTTTTTTTTTCCCCTAGCTGAGGTTAGTGAGTTGGGAGGGGACCCCTGCTGCACCCTTGCACATGAGTCAGTCTGCTTTTAGAGCCAAGAATGGCATGGACTTCCAGTCTCAGCTGCTCATGCTGTTAGCACAGCCCAGCGCATCATCAGCAGGGCCACCGTCACTGGATGAGGTCTGAGAGCTGTCGCTGCTTTCAGAGTGGGTGGATAACTTGCTTTGCAGTTCTATTGCTTCATATTTTAATTCTGCCCTCGCTGAATGCATTGTTGAATCAGTCATGCGACATGGTTCAAATGCTGTATCGTTGGATTGCATGAATATCTCGATTCATAAAACTCCCACAGAACGCTCGTCCAGAGCTGTGACTGGTGTGTTGGACGAGCACAGTTTAAAAACACTGGGATTAATTAGAGGAGTCTTGCACACATTGCAGTCTTTTGCAATACTGTTACTGCCAAAGGCAGTAAAGTTAAAGAGTTGAGTGGGAAAAGAAGTGGTGGATACGGTGGCCGAGAAGACTCGACGCACTGCGAATTCACAAACGCGCTGCAAACAGAAAACACTTTCATCAAAACGGCAACATGGGCCCACATTTAACAAACACGCTGCAAAACGTCCACAACACAACGGAAGTGTTTCAGGAGGACACTTAAAGGACGTGGGACCACATACGGTGACGCAGCGTAAACAGAACCATGCGGAGCCGCGGTACCGTCTAATAGTGATGGCCAAATGATACCGATGCTTGTGTCGAGTTTGTGTCGAGAAATCCAGAAAGTCTTTTATGAAGCGCGTATGGAGGCTTGCTTTGTTAAGAGTGAGTAACGTCACCAGCACCCCACAATCACTGTCCCATCTCTTAAAACTACTGCAACAGTTTAAACATCAATATCTCACATCCTATTGGATTTATTTACTGACTGAAATCATACTGGACGTTTTTTTTATTAACCCACACATTCAAACAAAGATCACATAAACAAATGAATGAAACACAGAAAATGAAATTAAGGTGTTTTATGTATATACCATGCTGACAATGTTGAAAGAGGCCATTGCAAATAGTTGAAATGGCAATAAAAAAATTTGTCCAGCAGGGGGGTTCGTGTGCACATGAAGCTTTGAGTAATTAACCTTTTTTGAACAATCCGGAGGGAAAGCTTCAACGCTTCACTAGCGTCTGATGAGAAGTAAGTCTGGATAGTTAGTAAGTATAGCCAAACTTACTTCTCATTAGACGCTACCGCGGCTCTGCGTGGTTCTGTTTACATTGCGACGCGGTATGCGGTCCTACATCCTTTAAGTGTCCTCCAGAAACACGTCCGTTGTGTTGTGGACGATTTTGCAGCGTGTTTGTTTTTTTGCAGCGCGTTGGGTCTTCTCGGCCACCGTAGGTGGGGCTTGAATACGATTAAGAGACGGACGTGACGTTCTGTTGAGCGTGTTGCTTTTTTTAATGACGAGCAGGCGCCACTAGTTCAATAGTCGTTTGCAATGTGTAAGATTTAGGGGGCTCTTTTAGCAGAAATACACTAATACAGTACACAAAACTTCAGGAGGGTATAATTCAGTTCCTAGAACTACAAATCATTCTGTTTGCATTCACTTAGATTGAGCCCCTCGTGTCTACGCAGGAACGAGCCCTCGTCCAGCAGACGAGTAGCCCACAACAAACAAACCGCTCTAGAGAGTTAAGTTGAAGCAGCAGCTTGAATTTGGTGGCGCTATAGCACTGGTAGGAAGGTATAGAAGGAAGATGGTTAGCCAACACTGGAGGAAATCACTCATTCAATTTCTGTTTGTAAAGAGGTTGAGACACAAATTTAGGCAAATATGCATATGTGCTATTTAGCACAAGAAAAGCAGAGCAGACTGAATCCTTGCCAAAACAAGAGAAACCTAATGGCCACCACAGGTTCTACTACACACTCGAAAGGGGAGGAGTGAAGGACATTTACTTGCTTCATTGGTACATGGCACAAATCTTACACGTTGCACCTTTAAAAACATAATAAAAACACAATATGGCCGTGCATGTCCACAGCCTTCTGTGTGAGCTCTGTTATAGTACAGTTATCTTCAGCCATGACAAACATCCAACTAATTAATTAATCAATTAATGTTTTAAATAGATTAATGTGACGATTATTTTTTTTATTAGTTGATGAATCTAACAACTAATTTTTAGATTACTCTAATGTGAGTTTGTTAGGAATTAAAATTGTTATTATATATATATATATATATGCGCTTAAAAAGACGCTCTACACTCAAGAAATAAGACAGTTTGTGGACTATATATTTTGGCAGAGAGCCATTTGAGAAGCAGCTATGTGTGTTTAAAGCTCCCGTGGTATCAAGAACAGTCTTGGTATCTACACTGGACGCTTAAGAAACTGTTAGCAATGTGACTTTTCAAGTGTCACTACTGAAAGAATGATGTTAGATGTGTTAATTCTAAAATAATCTACTAAGATAAGAAAAACAGGTAAACAGGTGCTGTCCTGCTGCTGTGTTGGAACGCATTAACGCACGTTGTGCTAATTGACGTAATTTCGTAATCTATTATGCCAATGTGTCGCCCCAGCCCTAATCACAGCCTAACAAAGAAGGAGGAGAGATTGAACGATAAAAATCTTCAGTCTGGCTGACCGTAGTGTGAAAGCCAAGAAGAACATTGTGTTATTTCTTTGTATTTATCTATCATCTATATCAGTGTTTATCACCCATCTCTAGGCCAGTATTGGGATAGTATTGCACCATCCTACCTCAAAAACGCCTCTCATCGCCTTCTCTGGTCTAAGATTGTGATGGAGCCTGAGATTATCTGTACCGCTTTTCTGAAGCGTCACCTGAAAAATATCATGTCAACAACACAGCTTTCGACAGATGCACTGATCACGGTCTGCTTAAAAACTGGGAGTTAAGAGTGACTTTTGGCTGAAGTTAGCCCGGAGCACATTCTACTGTTGGTGCGCTAGAAAGATCCTGTAGAACTCATGTATCTGCCTGTACTTACTATTTTATTCTTTCTCCTGGTGGAGTTCCTGACCTGCTCCACCTCCTTCTCATGATTATGTTAACTATTGTCTACTTCAGCAAGCGTGTGTATATATAGGCCTTTGTTTTCTTGGGTTTGTGTTTGGGTATGAGCTTTACTGTTCTGTTTTGAATAAACTATTTAGACTTCTGGAGAGGTGGTAACAGAACAGTGCCTGTCTGAAATGGTAAGAAAGAAAACATTCTGATGCTTTTGGCATCCATGTATGTTAATTCTATTCCTGTTGATCTGTTGGTTCCTTCGTCATGGAATAGTCACATGATGTGAAGGACAGCTGGCAGTTCAGATATAACAGCGTCAGGATGCATTCAGCGATTTCTTCTCAACAAGCTTTGCTTTCAGTTTTTCAAAAATGAAATCTTGAGGGATATTTCTACAAGTTCTCTCTCAGGGCCTGGATACAGTGTTTCTCAGGATCCTCAAATCGAGATTAGTGTGAGCAGCGACAGTCCTCTCCCTGAACAGCTGCACGGTTACAGAAATGCACCTCTGAAGTCCCGCCTCCAAAACTAAAATGAAGATTTTCATTGGTTATGGCTCTGAGTCAGACTATAGGTCAGCTCCACAAGTGGTTCAGGCGAGTTTTTCCTTGTTCACCAACATTAACAACTTAAACAGAACCAAAAAGAATTAAACAGCTTAAACAAAACCACTTAGAGAATTGGTGTATCAAATTGTTTCAAGTCCCATTTTTCTGTGTATCTGCAAATGGCTCCATATCTCTGTCTCTTTTATTGATTTTGTTTTATAGTTTTGGAAACATACACTTATTTCCAAACAACTATTCCTGAAAAATGTACTTGTGAACTTGCACTTACTGGCTTTCTTGACTGAAAATCAAATTAACGAAGCGTGCTGTCTGATTTCCGAGCTGTATGTTTTAGTAAAATAGATCGTGTTTCTCTCGGGAGTCAGAAAGTTCATTCTTCATTCAGTCCGTTGTCACCAGTTCAGATGAGATTTACCGGTTCCATGTGTTATTTGAGGGGTTGAAATGTTTGCTGTTGCTGTGATGAAACTTTTAAATGTGTCCTGTGGGTGAAAGGAATCTGTCTGCCATTAGTCAAACCACACAGCATTCATATTTCCCGATTCCACAGCACTGAGTCACAGATATTTGGTGTTTGGTTTGAACGAT
Organism: Megaleporinus macrocephalus; assembly: GCA_021613375.1. Lineage (NCBI taxonomy): Eukaryota > Metazoa > Chordata > Actinopteri > Characiformes > Anostomidae > Megaleporinus > Megaleporinus macrocephalus. Next base: position 15,076,584 of record CM038716.1, read on the forward strand.
TGGTTCCAGAAGTTAACCTCCATCACTGTGTGTGCGCGTACGCTTTGCTCTATGAATATATAAAAGAATTCACTGTAGGTGGGTTTCATATGCGAGTGTGTAGATGCTGGTGTTGGGTATGCTGTACTGTATATGCCCCCCACCACCTCCCCCACCAGGTTGGGTTAATTCTCTCCGGCTACAATAGTTAGATCCTGCCTTTCTTCCCTGCCGTGGGCTGTACGATCAAGAGCGGTGCGCACATCTGCAGGGTATTAACGTGCATTTCCCCCGGATCAAACACAGCTGCGTAGCTTATTCATTGAACTTCCCCCTCGTCTCCTCTTCTACGTGCATTACAATACACACACACACACACACACACACAGTGCTAAAGCTGTGGGATCTGCTCACAAGGTGTGCGATGCAGACAGTCTGCAGTACTCATGACAGGCGTAGAGATGGAGCCAAACAATTTCACTTCAATCATGAAAAACTGGACTGACTACTCTAAGTGAAAGGATGTTATGATTTCTACTGTACTGCTTTTCTGGGTTTCATGAATGGCTGGCTGGATGCAGCTGGTAAGTCACGTAAGATCTATGCACTGCACTGATGGTAACTGGTCATTGGGAGAAATGCTGACTAGAGGTTTCAGAAAGTCAGCTGCATAAGAATGCTTAAGAAGCACATTGAGTGGACAACATACCATCTGCGTATACCAATACAAATACAGCGTTTAATTAATTCTGAGCAAGCAACCTTTTTAAGCTGCTTTATTTTGGGGCTTTGGTAGGGCGGGTCCTTTTTGACCCATAGGACAAGGGGAGTAAACAGAATGTTAAGATCGCACTAGGGTTAAGATGATGCAGCCTGTTAAAGTCACACTCCAAACAATAGGGGGCAACATTACCAGAATACTACCTCCCCCACCCCCTTCAGTTTTTACCAGTCTAGAAAAACTCAACAGTTGTTGTTGCCAGTTGAGTGTTAGCTTTCATCCCTTTACTGGCCAAAACCGTCTCCAGCTGTGAAAAGCAGCGCCAGTGGTTTTGCTTATATTTGAATCACTTATATTGTTTGCTGCCGAACGTGGTTTCTTGCGAGAGCAGGCGGCAGCGGTCGTTATAATGGTTGCTTGCCAAGAGTTTTAGCCATCACTGCATTTACTGTTCTGTTCACTGCCTAGGTTAATATAATGAAGTGACCAGTCGGGGTGTAAAACTTTGGCTGAGTGTCAGTATTGATTTTTAACTAAAACCCTAACAAGATAAGAGGCGAGTATCTATAAACATGCAGTGGCAAAAACTGTGCTTTTCTATGTTGGAGATTAGGAGCTTCTATTCATGTTTAGTTTTTTAGTCGTGCTTTCAGACTTAAGTTTCAGACTTAAGAAAAAAACTGTAGGGGATTAAAAGACTGCAGAAGACTTTTGCTTTTAAAATCCTTATGAGAGCCAAAAACGACGGTTGTTGCTGTCAGTATGGGAGCGGCACATGCCTACTGATGCCCTTTCATACATAACTCGAACTTAAATACCTTGTTTTCTCCCTGGCGCTCTGCATGTGTTTAATTGATTCGGTCTCTGTCACACCGCCGCTTGTACGTACGCCGTGTTCAGGCCTTTATTGTGTTGTCGTGTTTTGTCCTCCTGGGCTTTCTCTACTGTATCGTGATGGCTGTGTAAAAGATCCTGCCTGAGCAGGGTTTCCCTGGTAACGGGTCCTAACTGGAAGACACCGGCATGTCGGAGATGCATGGTGTGGCTGTGCGGTGGCGCGGATGTTCCTTAAGAGCATCCTGGTGAGCTTTGAGAGAAGAGCAGCTGTAATTTCCACAGCTATGCTCACCGCATGAATGAAATTCCTCTTCTTCTACTGTTCTACTGTGAGGACGAGGCTGCAGAAAAGCAGCGTGTAAACTGCATGTCATATGTTTTTAGTTTATTAGCCTAGGTGTTAAAGTCAAATCACTTTTATATTCACAAGTACATTAAACACGTCAGGAGTGCTGACTGTGAACAAAGCTGTAGGAGTAGGATCCTAGGAGTAAAGCTGAAGTGGTGACGTGTTTTACTAGGAGATTATATCCTGTCTGTGCAATCTACTCACGTAGGTGAACAAATCATGCTCTGTTTCATTAGCATTCAGAAACCGGAGCTTAAAACTGATCAGCCTGATTATTCATTTACTGTCATTCATTAGAGAACAGTAGACAGTAGAGGTGTAAGAAAATATCAAAATATCGAATATTGGGATATTATGTTTTAAGATACTGTATTGATTCTCAAAAACACAGTACCGATACACAGATTCCTGGCAGACAGTGAATCATTGTGTGTTGTGCTTAAACCTCTGACCACTTGATGGCAGCATTGTAATCCATTTTCAGATCAACCCCAACATTAACAAGCAGCACAAGGGCGCAGTGCTATTGTAAGCATTGTTAAACCTGTTCATACAGTGGTGTGTTTTAATAGTAGGATTTGAAAAATCACAATACATCACTTTGCTTGCAAATATTGTAATATATCAAGATATATTGAATCGTGACCACTGTATCACGATACGTATTGTCACGATACTTTCTTGCCAATACACAACCCTAATAGACAGCACATGGCTTTTGGAATCAGAATAAGGTCCAGATCTTAGATGAAGGGGGCGGAGAGGCTGAATCCCGTACACCTTTACTATCTTTCTTCTTCTTCAGTCTGTGATCACTACTCAACAAAATAGAGGAGCTACTTCTGCTCAACAAAACCACTTTCCAGCGTCTTACTGGGACTGATCTCCAACAGCATACAGCACCTACCCGGCTTCCAGTGGACAAACACCGAGTTCATCAATAAAACCAGGGTGGGGAGGAAGCTGCCTTGGTGTCAACAAACGCTGGTGTACAGTCATCATGATACTGCAAAAATCACGCACTTCTCATCCACAGTCACTTTTTTTTCATCTGCAAACCATTCTAGTCCCCCAGAGAGCTCTCCTAGTGTTTATGGTAAACATACTCAACATATAACTGGAACTTTGCCCTGTTCCAGCCCCCAAAACAAACATTACTGGTCTTGCATGACCTCCACATTAAGGGCCTTGAGCACCTGAAGGCCATCACAAGCTGGATCCTTAGTGCGGAGTCCTGTTTGTGTACACAGCTAACAGTTCTGGAGCCTGCACTAAAGTTCTGTCTGTGGACTTCGGCTTGACGTTCACCACCATAGTGCCGGAGCTGCTGCAGATCAAACGGTCCCAGCTGCCTGTGCCAGATCCCGTCTGCCGGTGGATCAAGTATGTCCTGACAAACAGGAGACATTAGGACCACTAGAAAAACACAAGTTAGACCCCCGGCGTGCTCTCACCCCTTTCGATCACCTTCTAAACCAATTACTGTAGGTGCCATAATGATATAATAAAAATAATATACTGCTTTTGTTTTTTCGTCCACAAAAACCTATTTTTAAGCCATTACATGCTTTAGTATTGGCTTCAGTAGCACAGAGTAATACGAGTAGCATTCACTCTAAAACTATTATGTACAGTTAGTTTGTTTACATGCACTTAATGTCCTATAACTGCTGAAAATCAGTCTGATCAAAATGTTTCCATGCACTAGAGTAATCACTTGAGTAATCAGATGGGGAATCTTTGGGTCTATGTGAGTCAGTAACATAAAATTTAAACTTCTTTTTGTTTACACTGGGTCACGAGTGCCTGATCATACATCATCTAGAAGATCCTTAAATCCTTAATTTCATGTAGCATGTAGTTGATTTCAGCGGCGCTCCTGAAGTGTTGCTGTGTTAAATTCTGTTTCTTTTATTGTCATTAATCAGCCAGTGTGATGGCTTTAGACTTGGCACTGTTATAGTTACTTAGAGTGAGAAACGTAATTGTTAAGCTATTGTTAATTGCAGTTTTTTACAGCTGCCATGTAAACGTTGATCATCACAGGCCTGTGGGGGTTAGAACTGGATTAGAAGCTTTCTAATTAAAACATATTCAGTGAGAATAATCTTCAAGAATAATCTAGAATTAATCTTCTAAATCAGAGGTCACTAATAGGCAGACCGCAGTCCGGGTCCGGACCCAGACAATGTCCAATGCGAACCCAAACTGATAATCTATTGAGAACGATTTAATTTAGACAGTGTTTATTTTAAGTGGCATAACTTTTTTTTTTTTTTTTTGTCTTTACGGTATACGGGCTTTAAAGCGCTGTAAGTTCACAGACCAGTCACTTGTGTTGTAAGATCACCAAAAGCTCCACAGCCAATCAGATCTGTGCAGATTTGGGCGCGGTGAGGTACGAAGCAAGAAGCAGCAGTGGGAGAATAAAGTGAGTCGGAGAATAGGCTTATTCAGAAACATTTATTTGAAGTTTAAAACAGTAAATATTGTTGAAATATACTGAACGGTATTTGTAATTTGTTTGGTTTTTCAGTTGATGATGACATAAAATGCTGATAGAACTGCTAGACTACTTCAGTGTACAGGATATGGCACTGAAAGTTTAGAAATTATGACGATCCAGACTTTGTCCTGAGGAAATTTCCTCTAACGGGACCTTACTGAACTCTAATTCGATACCCCTGTTCTAAATGAACAGTATAAACCTCACTTTAGTAAATGTTGTGCATTAATACAGACACACTGTTCTCTGTGTCTTGTAAACTGTGTTGACTTTACATCATCACAGCTCACATCAGTGCTGCTCACAACAACTTAATCCTTAATAGGTGGATTAAATCCAGGTGAGCACCATGTTTTCATTTGTTGTATGTGATTACAGACTTGTGGAGGTAAACAATATGATGTAACAGGCAGTCTGGTGTGCTACGTTCTGCATTCAAGCATAAAAAATAGCTCAAAAATAATCTGTGTTCTGGTCAAAGTAACAGGCCTGCACCTTCATTTGTAGAAAACAATTGCATTATAAATTGCTGTTGCAATATTGATAAGAAAAATTGCAATTATATACTTTTTCCAAATCACGGGTGTGGAAAAAAATACATTTTCTCGAATGTCTTATTTGCCACAATAAAAATGAATGACACTAAAAAATGCCTCATTAGACAAAACAGATGTTGACCAAGTTTTCCTTTGTTAAAGGATAATTGTTGCATTAATTAAAAAATAGGATAATTGTTGCATTAAAAAATAATTGTTGCATTAAAAGTAAGATAGTTGTTGCATTAAAAAAATAATAGGATAATTGTTGCATTAAAAAATAATTGTTGCATTAAAAAATAGGATAATTGTTGCATTAAAAAAGCAATATATTATAATATCATTATTGCTTACTCAGCATATTACTGTATTTTTTTAAATCGCGATACTATTGTATTATGATAAGTATTGTGATTATATCGTATTGTGATTATTGTGTTTTGGGTCTCACCCCTGTACAGTATTAGCAGATGTTGCCAAATATTGGCAGTCGTTTGCAAGAGTTGGGTGCTCTAGTCAAATGGGATATATTGTTGATTCTCTTAGCAAACGTAACTAAACACATCCTTTACTGAAGTATGAAAGTACGAAACAAATGTGTTTCATCCACTGTGTATGGAAAAATGTACGCACATCAGATGATGTTGTCCTTGATCTTTGATGCAACTAATCCTGTGCAGCTTCCACCTTGCAACACTTTGGAACCAGATGCACTGTTTAGTCTAACTTGTCTGACTTTCACCACAAATATTTAGCGTATTTGTCTCGCTGTGCTCAGGCTCAGAAACCAGCATGCTTTGTGTTAGTGCAGCCCAGCGGAGTTTACAGAATGTGGTTATCTGTTCTTTTTAGGAGTGATGCTGAAGGAGTGCAGCAGTGGTCAGTACTTGACCCGGTCGTATAGGTCTTATCTCACCCGGGCTTGGGTGCTGTATGTGACCTGTGGATTAAAGGTAATCCTCTAAAGCGCTGAAGGCCTGTATTAGACGACAGAGCGCGTTCATGTGTGATTGAGAACAGACGTGCAGATAGTTGTCTCGTGAAATGATTTCAGATAATTACTACAGAAGGATTACGCCTTCTCAGTGTATGTGAGAAAAATTCCTGTGCAGTACGACGGATGACGTGAGTGAAAGAGGTAAACACAAATGTAGAGTAACATTTTGCATAGTGTGTGTGTGTGTGTGTGAGAGAGAGAGAGAGATCGAGAGAGAAAGAAAGCAAGATTAGGAGAGAGTTATTAGTTAGTTAGTTTTGTTGCTTTGTTTTTTTTTTAATTTTGTTTATATACTTTCAGCTCTGTTCTAACCTTCCTGGCTTGTGTTGGGGTGTGTGTTTTTGTATATATATATATGTATATACACACACACACACACACACACACACACACACACACACACACACACACACACAAACACCCCAAGGGTGGTGTAGTGGTTAGCACTGCAGTCTCACAGCAAGACGATCCGTGTTGGGTTCCCGGTCCGGACCGTTCTGTGTGGAGTGTGTATGTTCTCCCCGTGCTTGAGTGGGTTTCCTCTAGGCACTCCGGTTTCCTTCCAGGTCCAAACACATGCATGATAGGTTGATCGCCCACTCTAAACCGTAGGTGACGCTGGGATTGGCTCCAATATATATATATATATATATATATATATATATATATATATATATATATATATATATATATATATATATTTATTAGTATTGAGGCTTATTTTGCATATAGTCCTCTTATCAGCAATTCTCAGTTCTCTGTCTAAATCTCCTGGTACGGCCGCCAATCCAAGCTACGTATGTTATTGGGCTGATTGGTTGTTAGGACACTTTTGCTTAATTGTGAGGCACAGCTGAAAAACATTCTACTAATAAGTGATCATTAAAGAGAGAACAACATTCTAGGTTAGTTTAGTATCTGAAGTATCAGCAGTTGATGGTTTGCTGATCGACTCAAAATGGTCAGAAAGAAACAACTTTCTTTAGAGACCCGTCAGTCCATTGTTGTGTTAAGGAAAGAAGGCTACTCTATTGAAAACAAGAACATTTCACTGTGATCCCAAACTTTTGAGCGGTAGTGTGTGTGTGTGTGTGTGTGTGTGTGTGTGTATATATATTGAATGTACTTTTTGCATATATTTTGTATGTCCAAAGCACCTTAGAATGACTTTTATACTAGCACCCAGATCCGGCCAGCCCGGTTCCAGATTTATTTTGATTATAAAGAACAGTAAAAGAAGTGGGAAGACATGAGTCATAGATATCAGCAGTTAGAACATGAAGTTAAGATATTTCTCCACTATTGCAGCACAGTGTTGTAATAAAACGTCCAAGGTCCAGATATATTGGCTGGACTAAGCCAGCGAGCATGATGTTGGCCGGCCTACAGCATGGCAGGAGCTGGTACTTGTGCAGGAAACAGGCCAGGAAATGTCAGTGTTGGTTCCTGAAACCCGAGGAAGAAATAGTAGCAGAACAAATTCCAGGTACTCAATAGGAAAAGTAGTTCAGTAATATACTGAACAAAGGTGAGCGATATTGTGATATAGCATTGCTATCATGATTGTGTCCCAGTAAGCTGTGTGAGTATATTGTTGATATCGTCTGCTCTTCCACAGTGCTGAAAATCTGCCTTGTTAAAAAGAAGTCTGGAAAAGGCTATACTCTTGAGTAATGTTTGTAGTATTTGCATTTAGCCTTTTCAAAACCCAAGTGTGTGGTGTGCTGGTACCAGTGGACTAGACACTGCAGTGCTGCTGGAGTTTTTAAACACCTCGGTGTCACTGCTGGACTGAGAATAGTCCACCAACCCAAACCATCCAAAGTCCTGTGGGCAGCCTCCTGTGGACAGTGTCCACATAACAAAAGTTTCCCAGTGCAGTTACTGATGAGTTATTTTTCTTCAGTAGCCTTGAATGATGTGACTCAGTATTTGCAGTAATTTAGCAGTTAGTCTGAAGCATTTCGTACATTGCACTCGGCAGTGTGGTGTGTGTTCACTGTGTATGGGAGGAATGAATGAAGCTTTCAGATGCAGCCGCTATTTTTCTCATCACTTCTCAGTGCTGCTTTCTTTCAGTCGTATAAGTGCAGCGATATGGTAATTATTATTCTGTGGTTGTAAAGCATAACTGTAGCAGTCTGTCCTTCATTTGTCTATACTGTTTGTATTGTATATTAGCACATCTTGATTCTCTTCCAAAGCCGCAGTCGATACCTATTAAGTGGCTTCGCAGCCTCTCTGATCCGCGTTGAGAAATTGATATTAAGATCAATATGTTCCTGGTCTGAGGATGATACGGTGAGGAAACGGTCTGGTTTAACTAAGATGGTCAGCCTCTTACCTCACTCTCTCTATTAGGACTGGCCGCAGTGCAGTGATGCAGTTGGAGGTCCTGTATGTTCCTGGGTTGGTTAGAATGCCCTCTGTTTTTTATTTAGTAAAGAAGGGACATGTGGGTCAGCGCTGTAATTTAAGGTTTCATTTAATCTTCTGCAGTCCTCAGCGTGTGCTCCTGTGAGGCTGTAAATAAATGTAGGGCGGTTTCAGCTGTCCAAGCCCCAGTCCATCCGTCCCAGCCAACTCTGTGATCTGTGAAACAAAGTCAGTCACATCATATTAGTACATTAAGATGTACAGTGATACAGTGGAAACCCAAAAGTGCTTTCCTTGTTTAATAAGTTCTTTACACATTGAATTTTAGCTGCCTGTGATTGATCTGGGCCACTGTAGTGGAACACGAAAAGTAATTTTGTTTGTCAGATCCTCTCTCTCTCTCTCTCTCTCTCTCTCTCTTTTTCTCTCTCTCTCTCTCTTTATCTCCTGCTCTTATTCATTGTGTTGTTTCTTTCTCTCTATTCTTTTTTGTACTTCTTATTATTAATGTAATTTTATGTGTTCTCTTTTTCTGCTTAAAGCTTATCTTTCTGCGGAGATGCTGTACGACCTTTGAGTTTCTGTAACCAAACATGTCTAATTACTCGCTGATTTCGTCTTAAGGCTTATTATCCAGTAACATGGACCTCGGTGGAGTTTTACAGAGTTAGTCTTTTGAAAATAAGTTAATAAGTTTGTTTAGGGGTTAATCATCATTGTGCCCTGTTCTGCATATACACTTTATAGATAGATGGGTGTATAAATAGACAGATAGACAAACAGATCAAGATTTAGATAGATGAATGGAGGTATAGCTGGATAAGTAGATCAATAGATGGATAAATGGATGGATGGATAAATAGACAATTAGACAGGAACAGAGAGACAAACTGATCAAGAGTTGGATAGATAAATGAATATATAGATGAATGGGTAGATAAATGGATGGATGGATGGATGAATAAATGGATCGACAAACTGATATGGATAGAGAGACTAGAAGATGAAGGGATGGGTAGATGCATCAATGGAGGGATGAGTGATAGATGGATTTATTGATGGATGTATAGATTGGCAGATAGATGGCTAGACAGATGCATTGATAGATGGGTAGATGGATAAATAGATTGACAGATGGATAGGTAGATAGGTGAGTCAACAGATGGCTGCATCAATAGATGACAGATAGATAAACAAATAGATGGATGGTGTATTGACAGATGACGGACAGACAGACAGAAATAGATTCTGCATTTGTTACTAGGTTGACATTATAATAATAGCAGAACCCTTTTTGGTGCTATACAGAACCATATTTTCATATATATTTTCAAATATGTCTGTATGGAACCAAATACAATACATTCTTCATCACTCTGAAGAACCTTTTAGATGAAGATGAATGGAGGTATAGATGGATGAATAGATGGATAGATGGACAAATGGATGGATGGATAAATAGACAATTAGACAGGAACAGAGAGACAAACTGATCAAGAGCTGGAAAGATAAATGAATGTATAGATGAATGGGTAGATAAATGAATTGATGGATGAATAAATGGATCAACAAACTGATATGGATAGAGAGACTAGAAGATGAAGGGATGGGTAGATGCATCAATGGAGGGATGAGTGATAGATGGATTTATTGATGAATGTATAGAATCATATTTGCTTTGCTAGAAAACCCTTGAAGAACTATCATTTTTAAGAGCTCTGAAGATCCTGTACACAACATGCAGTGAACACTAAAGTTCCTAGTCGTTTTTAATTTTTAATTTACTATGTGTGTGTATTTTCCCCTATTGTTTCTTCTTAAATTTTTGTAGCTTTGTTGTATGTTGAATTTAAATGTAATTGAATCATTGTGCTCTATATATATATATATATATATATATATATATATATATATATATATATATATATATATATATATATATATATATATATATATTTAGACGTTCTGAAATATGGCATTACTGTTTTGCTGGTGCATTTCGTTCCTTCCATGTTCTGGGTTAGACCAAATAATGGGATAAATATAAAATGTCTTCAGGTATGATAATATTTTTTTCCATATTACCAGATACACATATAATGCAGATACGCATTTAGACATCAAACTACGCTGCTATGACTTGTCACTTAAAAATTCGAGGAAAGTCATGGATGGCTTTGAATTCAACGGTCTGTGAATTTGCGCACTAGGCAACTCGTCTATAGGTGTAACCGCATTGGGCAGCTGCCTGTTGGGAAAAGAAGACTTCGACCAATCATAGAGCTAGTTTTAAACTCATCACACAGGCTACAAGCGGTGACCAGGAGAGACGTCAGAACAACAGTAATGAAATTGGGTTTCATCTCTCTCAGTTTATCTTCATACTGGGACTGGTTTTAAAGGGAGGACGGTGCTAAACGCAGTTTCAGAGGTGACTGGCAGAGTGTGGGAATTGTGAATTGTCAATGTCTGAACTAGGGGACCTAAAAACTCAGGATGCAAAATATAAACTTGCAAGTTTTAACAATTCATATGTAAATATCCCTCCTGTGATCGTAATTGTGAAACTTGTGAGTACAGAAAGTCCTGCATGTGTATTTATCATCATATCGCGCTCAAACTGCCTTTGATCATTCTCGATTCGATAGTTTTCCTCACGTTCCATATGAATTCTCACACCGAGCCGTGCCATGATGTGCTGCACCGCCACACCACAAGTTGCTACTTTTTTTTTTATTAATTTTTTTTATTTTTTATTTAATTTATTTTTTCTGGTGGCAGGTCTGTATTACCCGCGACTGTTTGAGACAGCCATCACCAAAGTAGTCCAGAGCTGACAGAGTTTGGATTGCTGACATTGGTCTCTTCGGTTGTCCTCCTTATTCATTTGCAATTGAGGTCTCTCTCTCTCTCTCTCTCTCTCTCTCTCTCTCTCTCTCTCTCTCTCTCTCTCTCTCTCTCTCTCTCTCTCTCTCTCTCTCTCTCTCTCTCTCTCTCTCTCTCTCTCTCTCTCTCTCTCTCTCTCTCTCTCTCTCTCTCTCTCTCTCTCTCTCAGCCCCTCTGGGCTGCGATCCACTTCCAGTGTGAGGTTAAAGCAGGTGAGGCAGCCTGAAGCACAGCGAGGCCCCAGCGCTCGCAGATTAGAAGAAGTAGCTTTAGTGCTCTCATAGGCAGCCATGCAATCTGAGCTGCACGGATTTGTCAACAGCACCGTCTAATCTCTGCTGCAATCCACCGCCTAGCCCTGCGCCCAGTGATCAAAGCAGCTGTCAGTGTGCAGCCTGTCTGCTGTGTGATGGTCCTGTAGCTTAAATTATTTAACTTCAACCCACCTTTCCGAAAAAAGGGAACGTCAAGTTTTCCTTGTAATCTTTGAGCCGGATGTGAAGGTGTGTTCTGTGTTTTTTTTTTTAGAAGTGCTGAATATCAGACTCGTTACAGTACAGGCAGCGAGAGCTTCTGAATATAGCACTCCAAACAAGCACAAGTAGTCTAGTCTTTATTTTTTATATGTTTTGGAACGTGGGACTGCTAATGATACATTCCCACCAACTGCATCACTCTGGCTCTGCACATGTGTAATGTAATTTAATATGTAGTGCTATTGTAGCCATCAATGATGTGTTTGTCACAGACCATTATACAAGAAGTCTGCATGAGATATTTTCATCCGGCTCCCGCTAGAATTCACTCCCCTCCCACCTCTCATGTCTGCAGCCTTGTATGAGGATAAATGACGTCCAGTATTTGACGCACTCTGTTCAGAAGTAATGATTTACTCCTAAAATAATCAGGACTGAAAATGACTGCCATATGTCAGACTCGCCCTGATTTGCTTTAATTGCGGTGTGTTGGCCTTGAACGCTTTTTCCACAGCTAAGGCTGACTGACCGTCTCAGCCCTGTCTGTATAATAACGGGTGAGTTGTTCGCGTGATTCGTTGGTTAGCAACTATATGAAATTTGGAGTTGATTACTTTCGTATTGTTTATGTCTCTGTTTGTATAAAATTATGCTTAATATAAAATTATTATTGTATATATTATTATTATATAGACTACTTATGCATTTGCATTAAAAAAATAAATTCTATACATCTATTAAACATTCTGTACATCCATCCATCCATCATCTGCCACTTTATCCTGCTAGTCAGGTTCACGGGGTCACTGGAGCCAATCCAAGCATCATCGGGCGAAGGCGGGGTACACCATGGACAGTTCGCCAGTCCATCACATGGCCAACATTCACTTACGCACACACACACACCTACAGGCAATTTAGAGTGAGCAATCAACCTAACCAGCATGTGTTTTGACTGGAAGGAAACCGGAATACCCGGAGGATCCCACTCAAGTACGGGGAGAACATACACACTCCACACAGAACAGCCTAGACCAGGAATCCAACCCAGATCCTCTTGCTGGGAGGCGGCAGTGCTAACCACTACACCACCGTCTCGCCACATTCTATACATATATTATTATATATAACAGTTTATTTCATTTTCATAGGAGCTGTTCCTCAGCAGTAAGTAACTAGACATAAAATAAATAATTACCTTAAAAAGTAAATGAAGACAATATTCCGGAAAGTAGCTTAAGGCTTATCGATGGTTTATCTTCTTTATACTCCAGAGTATCTGCTTTATACTCCAGAGCTGAATTGTGTTTGTGTTGGAGCGGAAGGGTTGTTTGCTGGAGAAGATTCTTATTTTCTTAGATTCTTATTCTTATTTTACATGAGGTATTTAATTTTACATCTGATCCACAGCTGTAGACAGTTCCACAGATAGCTATAATAAAAGAAAATCCAATGTAAACACAGGGGTGGAGGCTGGAGCAGCTGCGGCTCCCTCCCCCACGTGACCCTTTGCTCTTTCTTCTTTTTCATACCAGCCACAGAGGTGATCAGCCTCCGGTCTGAAGGAGCAGAAAAGGTCCAGAGGAGTTTAGTTTGCTGTCCTCGGAGGCAACATTACATCCTCCCACACGCACGCACAGCTAGAGCAGCCGCACTTATTCTTTGAAATCGCATGTTTAATCCAAAAGTTTTTGTTTTTCGTGGCCGTCAGTTGCTCGGGGGATGAAACTAATTAGCTCTTCGTGTCAGGTCATTCTTTCTTGTAGCCACGTTACAGTTCGGTGTTACCTCATTGACGGACAGTTCACTAATCCGCAATGAGATAAACAACCGGGCTCAAGTTCAGGCGAGGTCCTGCTTGCCTCATTATTTCTTGCGTCCCTCTGAGAGGATAACAAACCCAAATCAGTCATCTGCAGCCAACTCCGGGTCTGGTTGTCATGTTTGTTTCTTTTGAAGAGGGGACGTTGGAGCAGTGTGTGTGAAGGAGCAAGATAAGACACAATGCGAGCCACCATTCTGGATTCTTCTTACACAACTCTTTGCTTCTAATCAGCAGCGACAGTCTTGTGAGAAACTCACGAATATGGCGGAGAAAATCCAGGCCGGGCCAAGACCTGGACCCAGATCCCCACGTTCCTCTGTCAGACACTGATCAGCTACCAAATCATAAGACTTTTCCCAATTTACTGCGACAGTGTTATTGATCTATCTACAAATCCTTCTCTCTTTCTTCCCTAATCCACTCTTTAAGGGTAACAGTGCTATGGGGTAGTCTGCGTAGTGGTGGGTAGCAAAACTCATCTAGCTAACAAACAGCAAAGTAACTAGTGTTTATCTATTTTAAAATAAAATAAAAAAGCTAGTGGTAGCTAACAGCGTTAGTGCCCCATTACTTGTACACCATTGTCTCGCCTTGGATTTAAAAAGACACTATTTCTGCAGTTCTTAAATCTTACCCTGGACATCAAGATCCAACACGGCAAAGTCTATTTTCGAAATAGAAGCGAGTTCTAATGCCTACATATTGACTAGGTGTTGCTTTGAGAAAGTGAGAAAGAGGGACTAAGAGCTTTGACAGGACATCAAATGACATCATGTTGTAGAGATATCTACTGAAGTTCACCTGCTAACCAGCTAGGCCCAGTGTGTCTGCCATCAGCCCAACATAAGAGGATGAAGCAGTAGAACTGCTGCCCTGACAGTGTATTCCAAACTCTTGTCAATCATGTTAAAGGTTCTGCTAGCAGTTAGATCATAGATCGAAGTGGCTGTAAATGCAGGAGGGCTGAAGAGCCAGGGCAAGCAATATTTGGCAGCAAACAAAAGAAGCCAAATCGAAGCAGAACACAAGTTAACAGTGGTGTTAGTTTCCACCACTGGAGGCACTTTTGGTAGGTAAAGGATTGTAGTTTGATTCTGAATTTGCAATGTTTCTTATAGATGAGTGAAGTAGGAGGTGCGTTTCCTGGTGATATGTTGCCCCCTATTGTTTGAGGTATGAATTTGACAGGTTGAGTCATCTTACAAAGTGCTACTTTAAACACAGTAAAGCAGTAAGTGTACATTAAACTGATCAGCGAACAAATAGGATAATATCACAAGAACAGCTGTCTGTTAAAAAAAATAAATGTAAAATAGAAATCAAGATTCACATAGAATTAAATGCAGTATAAAAGTTAAACTAATTAAACAAAATAAACAAGCTTCCTGCTGCTTCTTACCTGATACCTGATGTAAATGAACTGGTAAAATGTTCCAAATTCCAAGTTTTTTATGCTTCCTTCTGGGAATATTAAGTAAAGCAGCACTTGATGAACTCAATTTGGACCTTAGTCTATCTGGTATTCTGAAATGTATATAGATGCTAAAACATTTAGAACATTAAAAACCAGTAAAAAAATCTTCTAATCAAGTGTAAATGAAACAGACAATCACCACGATGATGGTGAAGCAGCTTCTCTTGTTTGGTATGTATTGGTACATTGGCGACAGCATTATATGTATAGTGGTCCTATAGTGGTCTTTCATCTCAACTGCTTATGTACAAATAAAGTATTTCAATGATTTTTTATGTGACTGTACTGCATGTAGCTACATACCCTGTAGACTACACCAGTGGAGAGGAGCGTAGACTTTTACAACTCTTAGCCTCTGACTTTGTTTTGGAACGTTTTGAAACGGCACACTGGGAAAATGGGAAACATGGGCGCCTTCGGTTCGTGTTGGAACCCATTACAAACAAATTCCACTCTGGGATGAAGCTTGAAGCCAGAGGAGGCAGTTTGGTCCAGGAACTCCCTCCCCATCCTTGCGCTTCTTCTCCAGCCAGACCCCTCCCCTTTCCAACCAGCACTACCGGCTCCTCAGCTGCTGACCCGGACGCCTTTTTCACTAATTAGGGCTGAAGACTTGCGTAATGGTGCCCTCCCGCAGCCTGCAGTATGCTGAGTGAGAAAAACATGCTCCATCCCTTTCCCCACCAAAAAACCCCTAAAACGCTGAACAGCTGCATGTGGAAGGAGAAGGTAGGGCCAGTTGTCTATCAGCTTCTGAGCAGGGCGTAGAGACTTCTGTGTTTAAGGTTTTTACCTTAAATGGTTTAATTACACGGTTTAATTAGGATAAAACATGGCAAGGAAAGCACGTTCCCTCAAAAACATACTTCCCTCCTCCTTCTGTCTCCTTTCCTTTTACCCTCGCTCGCATTGCTCACCAGGGAGGGGAGGTCTGACTGTTGGAATTTGTAAGAATGAGACTTTGTGGGGCTTTAATGGCTGTATGGAAAGTAAAGAAAGTGAGAGAGACACAGATTTCCTCACTGTCTGCCTGGCCTCCATTCTGCTGCATGAACTGTTGCAAATTATGAACTTAACACAGTCTAGTTTCCCTTTTCCCCTACCTTTCCCTCTCTCTCTGTTTATGTCTGGCTCCCTGACTCCCAGCCTTTGTTTTCTACTTAGTTTGATGTATTCTTTCACGTTGTCCATTGCTTTCATCCTGTCAGTGTTATTTCATTCTTATACTTTTCATTCGTAGCTTTCATGTCGGTGGAACAAGCTGCCAACCTCCATCCGTCTTGCAGAATATCTTATGAGCTTCAAGATGTTTCTCAGGACAGTTGGTCATTAGATTATGATCTGTCTAACAGCGTTATGCCAAGGGCTGTGTATCGGCAGGAACCTGGCCATAAGATATGTGTCATGATACTGAGGTTACGTTTCAGTGTATTGCACTCATTTCTAATACTGTAAGCAAAACAAAATATTACGATTAGATTTTTTAGAGCTAGTTTTAGGAGAACTGTCATAAAACATGTGCATAGATTTGATAATGCTAACCTTAGTAGTCCGCTACCTGTTTATGTTGGAGTGGAAGAGTCCAATGGCTGGACACTCTTATCTAGTGGTCAAGGCAGAATGAACTGCCACTAATCTTGTCATTTAAACTATTAATTTAAAAATGGATGCTATGTTTTTGAGAATAGATCCAGACTCACTAAACATCATATGACAATACTGTTGGTATTTGCTTGCACCCTTTGGTTATGGCCTATTATACAGTTTAATGGTTTTCATTGTCAGTACGTGTACTGCTGAATTTGCACTTTACACTGTAGCTATAAGATACAGTCTGCACTTACTGTATCAAATAGCTTGCACTGGATGTTCTTTACTTACAGCCTACAGCGTTTCTGAAATGTAAACACAGTCTAGTAGCATATGCATCAAAGCTGGCTCTTCTCATAGCTGTACATCTGGACCGGACATGCCTCAGTTTTTTAGTTATTTTGGATAAAAGAGTGACATATGATGAAATACAGTGGAAGGGATGAGTCTTTCAAACACACATGCTCTTCTGGGCAGCCAGTTCCTCTTAGGCTGGATTCATATGGCGAAAGCGTCTCACAGCTTCAGTTGCTTAAACAAAAAGGAAACTGAATTTCACTTATGGTGCAAAATGTAAAGCCTCCTGCAACTCTGTTGAAACTTTTTTTCAAAGCTCAGCCACAAAAACAAAACCTTCTCAACAGCAAACCAACTGCCAACCAACTGCAGACTACATACCAAGTGACTACAGTAAACAGTATAATTTTAACTGATTGGTTGTTATCAATGTCATGCACAAAAACACACAACCGAAGATGGTCTCTTGGAAATGCATGTATTATTTGCTGGTATCTGTTTAGCTATTTAGCTCATTAGTAGAACTGGAAGGATGTACACCATTATTGATACATTTTTCGATAATAAATAGTAAATCATATTTTACTGATTCATAACTGCAGGTTTTTACAGTAACATTCTGTATTTCTGGTACAGCTTCTGTTCGTGCTAGACGGGAGCAACTAAGCCCGAGACTTTTTTCCACACCGAGTTTTAGTTTCACAGTTAATAACGCCGGAGATCGGGGTGGCTTACAGTTTGTTTGCTTCTTTTAAAGCTTGGACCTCTGAGCTGAAGCAGAGCCTCAACTCCACACAGTGCTGCTACAGAGCTCCTCTATGAGTCTTTGTTTAAGTTTTAGCAGACTGGGCTGTGTCCCAGTGTCTGTGGCTGTGAGTCTCACTGGCTAATAGAAGAATGTCACCTGCTCAATGAATCCCTGTTTTCGTCCTCTTCATCTTTGTTGCATGGCTGTTTACTGAGAAGTACCTGCGTTAAAACCACATCTGCTTTTTTTCAACCATAAAAATATCTTACATTACATTTACAGCATTTGGCAGACGATCTTTTAACAGAGGTGTGCAGAGGTAGTGTTAGGAGGTAGGAGTTAGAAGTTCTACTGTTGGTATGTAGCATAGAGTGATTGTCCAGGTGGGCCTTCAGTGTGTAGGGTAGAGGTGTTACCCATTATGTTTTTAATTAATTAATTAACTCTGTATGTTAAAAAATCAAGACATGAGAATAATATTAGGAAAGAGCAACATTTCCACAGATTGCAGCGTCCCAGCAAGTCACTCACAGGACAGCCAGTGCATAGAAAATGGAATAGAGAAATAAAATTTTTACTCCCCAGTTTCCTGGCGCGTTTTGATCATCAATAACTTAATAAGTGGTCCCAGTCCTACTAACTAGCCGTCCACCCAACATTAACATGACTGGTTGTTTGTTCCAGTGTTTGTTCGCCCTGTTGGCTGATGTACTCTGATCTTTAAAGCTCAGTTAAGAATTGCCGTTAACATAAAAATCACACAAGGAAGCAAATTTAAGCTAAATAGCACATCAGAGATCACAGCCCCCCCACAATATGTGAAAATCAGTAAGTTAACAGTAACTGTGCGCTACACTGTGCTCTCTGTGAAGCGGAGTTGAGGAACTGCAGTCCAGCACAGGTTGCTGATCGCTCTGCTGAAGCACATCAACCAAACCTGGTGATGATCTGATGAACTGACGTGTGCTTGAGCGCTTAAATCACCATATTGTGCAGAAATCTGGCCCTCCAGGACCAGAGTTGCCCACCCCTGCTGTATAGGACTACGACCGGGAGTGCCTAAACGGTTGCTCATGACTGTATATAGTCTGAACAGCAAGAAGATACTAGCAACAAATATATGTGCACATGCGGCTTTGATCATTGTTAATTGCAGCCTGTGAGGTGGCTTAATTATTACGGTTCATGCAACTCGCAACCAGCAACGCAGTTGTGCTAAAAGTTACGCAAGCGGAGTCGAGGCAGCTGGACTTTTCCTAATTGTAAATCGTTCCTCTCTGCCTCTTTGTGCTCGGACACTCAGTAGAGAGGACACTCTGGCTGCCTTGGATTCGAGCTGCACACAGAACGCACAAAGGCCTCTCTCTCTCTCTTTTTCATCCCTTGGCTTTGGCTGACTGAGATGTGAACGTTGGGCTGGGCTCAGTTCGACACCCTGGGAATTGACACACAATATCCTCCCGACCGAGAGAATAATGAGTGTCTCTCATAAGGAATCTCCGCTAGTTTGGCTCTCGTTTACACTCGCACTCCTCGGTTTGGCCCCTCACGCTGAGATGGTTTCCAAATGTGGCTCCTCTATTGGTTCCTCTGTGCAGCACTTGAGTCCAATTTTGACCACCATTGTATGGGCTGACTAGATCTCAGTGTAGATTACTGAGTTACTGGGAATGAAAACGTGAGATCTGAGGTTCACAACAGAGAAAGAATGTGAAGATCCAGGTTAGATGGTGTATCACTGTCACTCCTTTCGATTGCTCGGGATGTAAGAACAAAGCTCTGTTGTGTTAACTGCGCTCATGCAGCTTCCTAGGCCTCTAAAACCAGCTCTTTGTTTTTGCAGGTGTTTAAAGGTGAATTTCAGCTACCTGATTTTCTTAAAGAACAATCACAGGTACGGTAGCCCTCCTGCCTGCTCTGATCTTGTCCGTTTTTTTTTTTAATTATTATTTTTCCTCACAGATTTCCTTTTTATACCTTCTTTTTGTTCCCCACAGTTTTTTGATCTTCACTGCTAACCATCCTCTCCATCTGCTTCCTCACTCGATCTTATTGGTTTCTAGTAATTTTGGTATCCCTGCTGATGAATAACTTGCCTTGCAACCTCCTACAGTCTGTTGTCCTTTGATCTCATTTCTTGCCTTATGTTCGTGTTTGGAAATGCACCGTCTCACATTAGCGCTTAGCTCGCTGGCCTCATTTCTCATGGTCCCACAGCGAGTCGAAGCCAGACGCTGGATTTTTACTGCCCCCTCTCGAGCAGAGAGTAGAGTTACACCTCTTACTGTCGAGTCCTTGTAGCATGTGCTCCACTTGGCTGAGCTGCTGTAGATTCTCAGGGTAGAACTGGATGGGGTTTGACTGACTAGGTCTTTGTAGCAGTGTTTTCACACTGACTGAGCGAGAGAGTACGCGTGACTGATAATCTTGGAAAGACACAAACTGCAGTGCTTTTATAAAGTGTGTCACATCCGTTTCCTCACCTCAGTGCCTTGTGTATCTCAAAAGTTGGGCTTTCTGTCAGATGCTAACTTTCAGAATCACTTTCTCTTTCTCTGATTCTCATTTTCACATTCTCTCTCTCACTCTCTCTCATTCTCTGTCTCTTTCAGCTTCAAAAGTCTTCAGAAAAGCCAAACCCAAGTTAGGAGGAGGTGGAAAACTAGCATTGAAGATGCCCATAGAGGTGAGTGAGTTTTTTAGCAAATAAAGTATATGAATAGCTGATTCCACTGAGATGCATTTCATTTACAATTTGGCCAAAAATAAATATATAAAATAATCCACTTCCCCCAGTTTTCCTGTCATACCACATTATATATTTGCACTGCAGGTAGAGGCTGAACGATGAATCCTTAATATATTAAAACCAAAATTTGAAAGAGTGCATTATTTAAATAGCGAGAGCTGGAATTTTAATAATACACAATATTAGTTACAGTTGTCGTGCATTTTAGGTGGAGAAGGTGAGATGTTGTCAGGTAGATGTTTATTTAGTTCATAGTGTAATTAAGCAAGGGCCATTAACAGGAACAGTTTGTGTCAAGTAGGGCTCTGGCAACGTGTTGATGCAATCGATGTAATCAATGTCGATTAGCATAACGTGCGTTGCAAAGATGGCTGCACCTACTGAAAGCATGGATTAATCCAGAGAGCACGCTGCAGCTACAAACAATCTCTCTCTCGCTTTTTAGCCATTTATAGTTCACGTGCATTTAAGGTACCCTTTAATTCATTAAGTCTAGAATGGCCACGTTTTCCTCGTGCCCCAAAATCATCCAGTTCGTTACAAATCCATAACAAAATAATAACTTTTAATTCCTAACACACTTACATTAGAGTAATCTAACATTAGTCATTAGATTAATTAACTAATTGAAAAATAAGAATCGTTAGATTAATCGGTTAAGAAATTAATCATTAGGTGCACCCCTAATGCCAAGCTGAGGTCTGGAAGACCCAGAAAACTTTGGGCGAGAGAACATTTTCGTTTCACTGCAAAAGACCTTCAGAAAGATTTGTCAGACTCCTGAGATGACCTTCATTGTTAGAGTCAGCTGCAGAAGAAAAGCTTTCCTGCTTCCTCACCATAAAATTAAGCATCATAGGTTTAAAATGAACAAGGCGGATGCATTTTGGAGACTTGTGTGGACTGACAAGGTAAAGTAGAACTTGTTGCCGCAATAAGCAAAGGGAGGAAAGAAAAGAGTTTTATGAAAAAACACCTGTCTAATGGTTAACCATGGGGGTGGATAATTCATATTTTGGGCTTTTGATGCTGCCAGTGGGAGAGAGAGCACTCCACTGGTAGAGGGAAGAATGGGTTTAATTAAATACCAGCAAATTCTGAAAAGCAAACATCACGTTGTCTGTAAAAAAAAAAACTCTGACCCAAGGACGCTTAGGAGTCTCACAGAACTAGAAGCCTCTTTCAAGTAAGAGTAGTTGAAAATACCCCATAGAAGAACTGAAAGACTCTTAGCTGGCCAAAAAGAACTTGCCAAAGAGGGATGTTACTATGTTCTGATGGTGTAACCCTTTGCCTCTAGCCTTTTTTCTTTTTTGTTGTTTTGAAACTGTAAAAGATGGAAATAGAAAAGTAATAATAAAGTAAACTTATTTTTTTAATTAGGGCATCTTTTACTTACTTCACAGTAGCATACTTTTCTACCAGTGGTACCCAAACTTTTGCATGCCCCACACACATACAGCTACTGTTTCTGGGTTGCTTACACAGCTGTTTGGTTTTTACTGTGTTACAGGACTCAGCAGGAGCAGTGGGACCACAGTGGACTTCCTTAACCCCCGCTGGGACCACCTCTCTCTGTCTCTCTCTCTCACACACACATACACACTGTGGCACTTCTATGCCTACACAGACGCACCACTCACTCACAGCCCTGTGGGCTCGGACCACTACATGGAGAACTTTTGGCCTTTGATGTTGTACTCTAACAATTGTGGCCTAAGAATGTCATTGCTATCTTTTTTTTTTCTTGGATATTTTGAATTTGTTTTGGGTCTCACCATACTCGTACGTTTTTCCTGGCTACATAAACCTGTGATTCTGTTATAAGAAAATACAGTGAATAGCAAAGGAAGTATTTATGAAAGAAAGTTAGCTTTTGAAGATGCAATATCTATTTTGATGTTCGGTTTATTTTCATGCCTTTGTAATGTGCAATTCCTCGGGTGCTCCCATGCAAGATCACAGTCTCGAGGCTTCAGCGGTGATGAAGACAAAGCTGCATTTTGTACCCTTCATTCACAATAGAGAGATCTTTCATAGCTGGAGAACTGTAATAAACAAATTGTCAGTGTTGAAGGCAAGAAAATTGCTCACAGTTTTTCCATTGGAGGAAAAATGGGATGTCAGACAACATGCTTGAGTCTTTTTTGTACTGAAGTGTAAAACATCATTGCCAAGTTTTTTTTTGTTTGTTTGTTTGTTTGTTTTTGGTGAAATAAACACTTGAGCGCTGTAGGCTGCTAATGTGCCCAGAACAGTATCGTCTTTGGTGTCGACTGTAAGAAAGCACTTTGTTACTTTTATTGACTGAAAGGCTTTGTCATCTCTACACCCTTCATCCAGAACTGCAGTTCAAATACTCATTACAATATATATATATATACACACTACCAGTCAAAAGTTTTAAATACACTACCAGTCAAAAGTTTTAGTACACTACCAGTCAAAAGTTTTAGATACACTACCAGTCAAACATTTTAGTACACTACCAGTCAAACGTTTTAGTACACTACCAGTCGCACGTTTTAGTACACTACCAGTCAAACGTTTTAGTACACTACCAACCAAACGTTTTAGTACGCTACCAGTCAAACGTTTTAGTACACTACCAGTTAAAACGTTTTAGTACACTACCAGTCAAACGTTTTAGTACACTACCAACCAAACGTTTTAGTACACTACCAGTCAAACGTTTTAGTACACTACCAACCAAACGTTTTAGTACGCTACCAGTCAAACGTTTTAGTACACTACCAGTTAAAACGTTTTAGATCACTACCAGTCAAACGTTTTAGATCACTACCAGTCAAACGTTTTAGTACACTACCAGTCAAATGTTTTAGTACACTACCAACCAAACGTTTTAGTACGCTACCAGTCAAACGTTTTAGTACACTACCAGTTAAAACGTTTTAGATACACTACCAGTCAAACGTTTTAGATCACTACCAGTCAAACGTTTTAGTACACTACCAGTCACACGTTTTAGTACACTACCAGTCACACGTTTTAGTACACTACCAACCAAACGTTTTAGTACACTACCAGTCACACGTTTTAGTACACTACCAACCAAATGTTTTAGTACGCTACCAGTCAAACGTTTTAGTACACTACCAGTTAAAACGTTTTAGATCACTACCAGCCAAACGTTTTAGTACACTACCAGCCAAACGTTTTAAAGCACTACCAGTCAAACGTTTTAAAGCACTACCAGCTAAACGTTTTAAAGCACTACCAGCTAAACGTTTTAGTACACTACCAGTCAAACGTTTTAGTACACTACCAGTCGCACGTTTTAGTACACTACCAATCAAACGTTTTAGTACACTACCAGTCAAACGTTTTAGTACACTACCAGTCACACGTTTTAGATCACTACCAGTCAAACGTTTTAGTACACTACCAGCCAAACGTTTTAGTACACTACCAGTCAAACGTTTTAAAGCACTACCAGTCAAACGTTTTAGATCACTACCAGTCAAACGTTTTAGTACACTACCAGTTAAAACGTTTTAGATCACTACCAGTCAAACGTTTTAGTACACTACCAGCCAAACGTTTTAGTACACTACCAGTCAAACGTTTTAAAGCACTACCAGTCAAACGTTTTAGATACACTACCAGCCAAACGTTTTAGTACACTACCAGTTAAACGTTTTAGTACACTACCAGTCAAACGTTTTAGATCACTACCAGTTAAACGTTTTAGTACACTACCAGCCAAACGTTTTAAAGCACTACCAGTCAAACGTTTTAAAGCACTACCAGCTAAACGTTTTAAAGCACTACCAGCTAAACGTTTTAGTACACTACCAGTCAAACGTTTTAGTACACTACCAGTCGCACGTTTTAGTACACTACCAATCAAACGTTTTAGTACACTACCAGTCAAACGTTTTAGTACACTACCAGTCACACGTTTTAGATCACTACCAGTCAAACGTTTTAGTACACTACCAGCCAAACGTTTTAGTACACTACCAGTCAAACGTTTTAAAGCACTACCAGTCAAACGTTTTAGATCACTACCAGTCAAACGTTTTAGTACACTACCAGTTAAAACGTTTTAGATCACTACCAGTCAAACGTTTTAGTACACTACCAGCCAAACGTTTTAGTACACTACCAGTCAAACGTTTTAAAGCACTACCAGTCAAACGTTTTAGATACACTACCAGCCAAAC
The DNA here is from genome assembly GCA_021613375.1 of Megaleporinus macrocephalus. Classification (NCBI taxonomy): domain Eukaryota; kingdom Metazoa; phylum Chordata; class Actinopteri; order Characiformes; family Anostomidae; genus Megaleporinus; species Megaleporinus macrocephalus. The sequence goes on from CM038716.1 coordinate 15,101,117, forward strand.
GTTTTAGTACACTACCAGTTAAACGTTTTAGTACACTACCAGTCAAACGTTTTAGATCACTACCAGTTAAACGTTTCTGTACACTACCAGTCAAACGTTTTAGATCACTACCAGTCACACGTTTTAGTACACTACCAATCAAACGTTTTAGTACACTACCAGCCAAACGTTTTAGAACACTACCAGTCGCACGTTTTAGTACACTACCAGTCGCACGTTTTAGTACACTACCAGTCGCACGTTTTAGTACACTACCAGTCAAACGTTTTAGATCACTACCAGTCAAACGTTTTAGATCACTACCAGTGAAACATTTTAGTACACTACCAGTCAAATGTTTCAGTACACTACCAGTCAAACGTTTTAGAACACTACCAGTCACACGTTTTAGATCACTACCAGTCTAACGTTTTAGTACACTACCAGTCAAACGTTTTAGAACACTACCAGTCAACTGTTTTAGTACACTACCAGTGAAACGTTTTAGTACACTACCAGTCAACTGTTTTAGTACACTACCAGCCAAATGTTTTAGATCACTACCAGTCAAACGTTTTAGATCACTACCAGTCAAACGTTTTAGAACACTACCAGTCAAACGTTTTAGTACACTACCAGTCACACGTTTTACATCACTACCAGTCACACGTTTTAGTACACTACCAGTCAAACGTTTTAGATCACTACCAGTCAAACGTTTTAGAACACTACCAGTCAAACGTTTTAGTACACTACCAGTCAAACGTTTTACATCACTACCAGTCACACGTTTTAGTACACTACCAGTCAAACGTTTTAGATCACTACCAGTCAAACGTTTTAGTACACTACCAGTCAAACGTTTCAGTACACTACCAGTCAAACGTTTTAGATACACTACCAGCCAAACGTTTTAGATCACTACCAGTCACACGTTTTAGTACACTACCAGTCAAACGTTTTACATCACTACCAGTCACACGTTTTAGTACACTACCAGTCAAACGTTTTAGATCACTACCAGTCAAACGTTTTAGTACACTATCAGTCAAACGTTTCAGTACACTACCAGTCAAACGTTTTAGATCACTACTAGTCAAACGTTTTAGAACACTACCAGTCAAACGTTTTAGTACACTACCAGTCAAACGTTTTACATCACTACCAGTCACACGTTTTAGTACACTACCAGTCAAACGTTTTAGATCACTACCAGTCAAACGTTTTAGTACACTACCAGTCAAACGTTTCAGTACACTACCAGTCAAACGTTTTAGATACACTACCAGCCAAACGTTTTAGATCACTACCAGTCAAACGTTTTAGATCACTACCAGTCAAACGTTTTAGTACACTATCAGTCAAACGTTTCAGTACACTACCAGTCAAACGTTTTAGATACACTACCAGCCAAACGTTTTAGATCACTACCAGTCAAACGTTTTAGATCACTACCAGTCAAATGTTTTAGAACACTACCAGTCAAACGTTTTAGATCACTACCAGTCAAACGTTTTAGATCACTACCAGTCAAACGTTTTAGATCACTACCAGTCAAATGTTTTAGAACACTACCAGTCAAACGTTTTAGAACACTACCAGTCAAACGTTTTAGATCACTACCAGTCAAACGTTTTAGATCACTACCAGTCAAACATTTTAGATCACTACCAGTCAAACATTTTAGATCACTACCAGTCAGACGTTTTAGATCACTACCAGTCAAACATTTTAGATCACTACCAGTCAGACGTTTTAGATCACTACCAGTCAAACATTTTAGATCACTACCAGTCAAACATTTTAGATCACTACCAGTCAGACGTTTTAGATCACTACCAGCCAAACGTTTTAGATCACTACCAGTCAAACGTTTTAGATTCACTACCAGTCAAACCTTTTAGTACACTACCAGTCAAACGTTTTAGATACACTACCAGTCAAACGTTTTAGATACACTACCAGTCAAACGTTTTAGATCACTACCAGTCAAACGTTTTAGATCACTACCAGTCAAACGTTTTAGATCACTACCAGTCAAATGTTTTAGAACACTACCAGTCAAACGTTTTAGAACACTACCAGTCAAACGTTTTAGATCACTACCAGTCAAACGTTTTAGATCACTACCAGTCAAACATTTTAGATCACTACCAGTCAAACATTTTAGATCACTACCAGTCAGACGTTTTAGATCACTACCAGTCAAACATTTTAGATCACTACCAGTCAAACATTTTAGATCACTACCAGTCAGACGTTTTAGATCACTACCAGCCAAACGTTTTAGATCACTACCAGTCAAACGTTTTAGATTCACTACCAGTCAAACCTTTTAGTACACTACCAGTCAAACGTTTTAGATACACTACCAGTCAAACGTTTTAGATACACTACCAGTCAAACGTTTTAGATCACTACCAGGAAGTCTTCCAAAAAAGTAGTGTGTATATATATATACATATACGTACAGGGGTTGGACTAAATTGGACCAGTCTGGTGGCCAATCTTCATTAATTGCACATTGCACCAGTAAGTGTAGAGTGTGAAGTTCACTTAGCAGGTAAGAGTACAGTTCTGCTCAAAATATTTCAATGCACACAACATTATGGGGACATGCCAGAGTTCAAAAGAGGACAAATTGTTGGTGCACGTTTTGCTGGCGCATCTGTGACCAAGACAGCAAGTCTTTGTGATGTCTCAAGAGCCACGGTATCCAGGGTAATGTCAGCAGACCACCAAGAAGGACGAACCACATCCAACAGGATTAACTGTGGATGCAAGAGGAAGCTGTCTGAAAGGGATGTTGGGGTGCTGACCCTGATTGTATCCAAAAACATAAAACCACAGCTGCCCAAATCACGGCAGAATTTAATGTACACCTCAGCTCTCCTGTTTCCACCAGAACTGTCCGTCGGGAGCTCCACAGGGTCAATATACACGGCTGGGCTGCTATAGCCAAACCTTTGGTCACTCGTGCCAATGCCCAACGTCGGTTTCAATGGTACAAGGAGCGCAAATCTTGGGCTGTGGACAATGTGAACCATGTACTGTTCTCTGATGAGTCCACCTTTACTGTTTTCCCCACATCCGGGAGAGTTACGGTGTGAAGAAGCCCCAAAGAAGCGTACCACCCAGACTGTTGCATGCCCAGAGTGAAGCATGGGGGTGGATCAGTGATGGTTTGGGATGCCATATCATGGTATTCCCTTGGCCCAATACCTGTGCCAAATGGGTGCGTCACCGCCAAGGACTACTGAACCATTCTGGAGGACCATGTGCATCCAATGGTTCAAACATTGTATCCTGAAGGCGGTGCCGTGTATCAGGATGACAATGCACCAATACACACAGCAAGACTGGTGAAAGATTGGTTTGATGAACATGAAAGTGAAGTTGAACATCTCCCATGGCCTGCACAGTCACCAGATCTAAATATTATTGAGCCACTTTGGGGTGTTTTGGAGGAGCGAGTCAGGAAACGTTTTCCTCCACCAGCATCACATAGTGACCTGACCACTATCCTGCAAGAAGAATGGCTTAAAATCCCTCTGACCACTGTGCAGGACTTGTATATGTCATTCCCAAGACGAACTGACGCTGTGTTGGCCGCAAAAGGAGGCTCTACACCATAGTAATAAATTATTGTGGTCTAAAACCAGGTGTTTTAGTTTCATTGTCCAACCCCTGTATATACATCAAAAAACACATACGACCTGGCAGACCACTAAAACTGTCCCCATCAGATAAACTGTTCTTAAAGCTTTCATAATTTACAAAGAGGGGAAAATTAAGCTCCACTCTTACTTCAGATCTAAAAACTCTCCTCCATCCTTTCCCTCAACACTATTCATCTAAAAAGATGTGTAGCTGTCAAAAAAAACTGAGAAAAGGAGATCAGTAAAATAAAAAGAACAATATACTTCCTCAGACCCCAGAGTTCAGACCCCAACATTACTGAATGTGTTGAGGTTTATTTGGAGATCTCATAATGAACCCATAATAAATGCAAAAATAAAAACACTGAATACTGGATACTAGAAACCTGTTTTCTCGCAGGACTTGTGGGTCCCACCACAATATTTTGCTGAAATATTTTTTCAGTGTCTTGTGGGAGCACACGGTTAACTAGTGTATGCTGACGTGCCAGCATACACTTACTAAATGGTCTACATAAAATGAACACATTGAAACATTATGTGTGTGTAGTTAACACAAGGGGAAAACAATCATAAGGGCTAAAAATTCAATAAGAAATAAAAAATAAACTCATAATAAATAGTTGCGAACCAACCAATCACGTCAACAACACAAACTGTGTTACTGTACAGAACTGGTCGAGCGTAGACGGCCAGTCGGCCTCTGTTGTGGGAAGAGCTCTTAAGAAAGGCCAGTAGTCTAGAGTTCAGTTGACTAAAGGCAAGCCTGACATATGACAGTCATTTTTAAATAATGTATTCGTGAATAGAGTTCATCAGTTACTGGACATCATCTATCTTTATCAGCTAAAATGTCTGTTTGGTGTAGCAGCAAAATAAAAAAAATGGTTTACAGACTTTTACTGGAAACTCTTAAATATACTTCCCTTGAAAGTATATTTAAGAAACTGAAAAATGAATGATTTGTACTGAATGCTTGTTTTGACTGGCAATTGAATAAATGAATGGTGGTCTATTACTTTTCCACTGTACAGAGTTAGAAACCATGTACCTCGTACCCCGTGTGCTGCTTTAGGCATGTAGTGTACTCTGTGCTAACTGATAGGCTACTACTAATAAGCTACACAATCCTCATAAATCCAAAAGCAAATTTCAGACACCAAACATGCTTCATATGCTCGTTTGGATTAAGGGAAAAGTGTAAATACTACTACTTTTAGAATTTGGAAAATGTTCTGGTATTGTGGTTGAAAATGAGTAGTCACTGTTATAATAGGCTGCTTTTCTAAACACAGTTTAAACTTAATCTTAAGCTAAATTACTGTCTTGATGGAGATTTCCTTCAATGTAAAGAGCTTAGAGCTTGATCCGTGTCCAAAACCCAGCCCCCTGACACAGTAAGGTGATGAGAGTTGATGAGCCTACGATGGTGGTCTCACACATGGCTACAGTGCTGAACTAGGACTTGGTGAGTGGGTGATGACATTTTCAGAATCTCCACAGCTGTCACCCATCACTGCTTCTGTGGTCGCGGTGCATCATTTTATTTGCTTGACCAGGCCGCCCACTGGTGGTGGATTTGGCTTATGACATGCAAATGACAAGAATCATTAAACAAGAGCTTCTTTCTTTCAACTGCTGTTAATATACAAACACATACACCCAGATTTGTGCATTTTCTCTGCTTCACTGTTGAAAAAGCAACTGTATTTGGACCAGTGAAACTTCATCCTGTGAAAATATGTTAGGAACAACTTTTCATAACACATACATTCAAAGTAAATGATACATCCAGTACGATACATACTTCATCATTCAGAGATTGGTGTCCAAACAAAATATATTTATATATTTTCAAATGAGTAGAATCCAGTGCACAACAATAAATAAGGAACATAACAGTCAACATGTAACAAAGCTTTCCCACATTCAAATTGTACATTTCTCCAGTTATACAGGTTTCTTAGAAGCATTTCTCTACAACCAAAGTGAAAAATAGAGTTTAAAATACAGTTTTCTTTACTGGCCTCACTGAACTCCAGGGCTCCCCTCTCCCCCCTCTTGTTTTTGTATGTACACTACAGTAGCAGACATTAGAATAAAGGATCCTAAATTAATTGTTTTTCACAGTAGAAATTAAGACAATTCCTTTTCGTTCACACGTCTAATCAACAGTCTTTGAGTTATGTTTCGAGATTGCACAACTGTATGACACCAAAGGTGATGTTCTAGAGGCTTTGGTACACAAGCTCCTGTTGGAAGTAATCTTTCGTAGGCCTATACATCCCTCACACGTACTCACAGGCTGAACTGAAGACGACTGATAAGAGTTTATGAGAGTTTGAGGCACAGTAACTGTAGAGGGTTGACGGAGCGATTCCCAAAAGCTACCAGCCAAGTGATGCAGAAGCCTTACAAGGGTAAATGTGAGGGGGTTCTAGTTCGTGGGGATGGAGTCAGGCAGCAGTAGCTCAGTATAGGGGAAGACATTAAGGGGAATGTTTGACACCTTTAGGTCTTTTCTAGATGAGAGCACCAACAGCGTTACGCTCTTTAAAAGAAAAGGTGCCTAAAAGGCTTCTATACAGTGATACCATAGAACCAAAGACTCATTTTTGGTTCTCCATGAACCTTTCAGTTCTATGACTGTTCCCAAAAACTCAATAACTAGCCACTCAATGAAAAGGTAGTAGCCTAGGGTAGTGATGGTGTCCTACAGCCCTGAAGAGTTAAGATCACCAGGACCAGGATTGGACATCCTTGTTCTATGGGTTCACTCTGAAGAAGCTTTTAGGGTACTTTTAATTTTACGAGTGTATGTGTCTACTGAGGAGGAGCTATGGCTGAAACACAGGAGTGGTGGAGATCACCGCCAGCTTCAGGGTGGGCAATATGACAATATAATATCATCACAATAAACCATGTCACAATTTTTTCAGAGCACATTGTGTATCTTGTCCGCACAACACAGATCAACATCGTGTTTCATTAACTGATGTTTACTTATGTAACTGGGTCTCCTGTGGTTTTACAAGGGCTCGCCTTATCGTCAGAAGAGTGCAGATTCGAAGGTGTCAGACAGTCCCGATGCAGTGAAGTGCAATGTGAAATGCTTGGAAAGCAATGAAAACACAGTGTCATTTACGTAAAGCACCAACAGTTATTTGAATGCCAGTAGGGCCCCCTTGGGAACAATCTTTAGCCTGCTAAATGTGATTTCCAAATCAGGGGCCGGATTCAGGAAAGTGTTTTAAGAAAAAACTAAATATTATGTAGGTTTTGTCTCACAAAATATAATCGTCACAGTACAACAATCAGTGTTCCTGTTTATCTTTTAGTTTTTTTTTTAACATAAATTTATTTTATCTTAATTTTTTGGCTTTTGGCTGCTGAGCAGATTTAACTGAATAACCAAACAGGTAGCAGAAATAATAGTTCATTAAAATTCAAAATATATTCTTGTGCAACTTCATGGTAAACTGTGAAGGTAACAGGTTATTGACAGGTTATATGCCAAATAACCTACAGCCTTTTATTCTTCAGGATCTGACTGGATCTTGAAAACCGAACATCTGCAGACAGGCGCTGACAGTCAGAACCATCTGTTTTACAGCAAAGGGAAAACATATAAATACCCAAAAAATTAGGTACTAAAATATGCTGTGCTACAAGATCTGTATTTTCAGAAACCCAATTCATTACGGGTTGAAATTGTGATTTTAATGTATCTTTATCGATGCTGACTCTGATGCTAGTCTGTTATCATCTACTCTGGTCTCAGTTAACTCAGTTAACCCAGTCATATTCATAGCAAACACAAGAGACAAAGACTTTAATAAATAACTGAGATGGCCTGTAGTGTTTCTGCAGAAAACAGTGCAAACACTGGCAAATATCTGAACTCTCTCACTCCAGTTATCATGAATTCAGGTTTTCAGTGTAAACGAGCTGAAATAAAATGAGTGATTATTTATTACAGCCGGTCCAGAAACTAACGTGAGGAGAAGAAAGAAGGTCATTCACCAGCAAAATGTCCAAGCAGCTCAGAGCAGAGAGATAACTGTGTTCTTACTGATGACGAGTCAGCGTGGTGGGAAGGGAGAGAAAACATTCCAAGATATTATTAGTTAGTATTTACTCACATATGCTATATTACAGAATGGTGAGATTAAATGAGTTGTGCTTAACAGGAACGAGGACATAAAAGATAAAAAAGGTCCAATTGTATGTAATGACTTTTTTTAAGAGAATGACTGAGAACTGAAGAGTTTTTTTTGAGAATTGCATTTAAGAACTTTTTTACTTGAACTGTTTAGTGTTTGCCTTTTCATCAAATCCAAGTTTTTAGTTTTTTTTAGGAAACTTTCAGGAATCCAGCCCCAAAGCCATGACCTAAAAGAAGATAATAATACACATATTTTTTTGATAGCATTTTCAAAATGTGTCTCTACTGATACATTTATCTGATCAACTTATTAAACCTCAAAAAAAAGTGATATTACATTTTCTGCCATACTACCCATCCTTACTTCAGAACCTCAATAAAGTGAGGTTCTACTAAACACATGGAATGTCTATGCTGATCTCCAGGCCAATACTGTAGTTCAGGCTCAGCCGATATCTAAACCTTACCAGACGTTCTGAGAGGATGAGCTCAGAACTGCCTACTAATCTGGGTTTAAAGAGCAACCAACATCCCTGATGTGGCACTGGAGAGGCACTGGTCTCGTCACACTGCACTCTGCACACGGCCGTGTAGCCATCATGTGGAAGCAACTCACCCCGAGCAAACCTCATTTCAGAGCAACTGGGTTCTCTGAACGACAGACAAGAGCAGGAGAGGATTCTGGGAATCGTGCCTCCGCCCAAGGAGGGGCATCACTGGCGTCTGCCGAGGGACAGTTTCAAAGTGCAAAAAGTAGCAATACAGGTCATAAAACATGGAACGAAGGCAACGTCAGCTTTGTTTCCTTTTTTTTCTTTCCTCAATCAACCGTTAGAAGAGTTCCAGAAGAAGGTCTGGAAGGGAAAACAGGGCCAGCTAAGTCATACGAACAAAAACACAAGGACATGATATATAAATACTATGACAAGGTCATTATCATTGGCACAGTCCTTTTGGTCACAAACGGATGCTTTAATAACTGGTCTTCGTGGCTTAGTGGATTCTTTAGTGGGTTAGTGGTACTCTTAAAGTCAGGCTCTGTAGAATATTCGGAAAAATGTGCTCAGTGCCATCTCTGATAAAAGGCAGACGAGTAGAAGAAACGATCCTCCTGAGAGTCACTGGTAGGTGCGGAATACTTTCTGTACTTTTGGCAGGGCGAAAAACAGTCATTGGTAAAAGAGAACTGCGTGCTGCGCCTACAAAGAAGGCTCGAGGCATTCCTAGAAAGTGGACGACATGGGATGGACCTGACTGGAGGCGGCGCGTACTGGAGGAGTGTACAGCTTAAAAAAAAGAAAAGAAAAGAAAAGATAAACCTCAGTCACAGTGTGCTCAAATCCCACAAGCATGCAGACAACTCCGAAGGTCTGACACAATGGCATTCTGTGACAGGCAAGACCAAAACAGGACGTGTCCAGGCCCTAAAGGCCAGCAGCAGGTCCCAGGCAGGCTCATCGCTTAACCCCAGTGGAGTCAGAGAGAAAGAGAGAGTGCTCTCTCCATCCCTCTCCCTCCCTCTCTCCCACCGAGTGGACTCTGGAGAGAGGGGGTGATGAGGAACAGGGCGCTGAGGCTGGAAACTGGGAGCGAGCTTCGGTGCGTTCCCTCTCACCTTCGCTTAGCTCACTTGTTCTCTATGAGTGTCTGCACCTTGTGCACCAGCTCGCGCGCTATCCTCAGGATGTGCTGGACGTCATGCCGTTCAGCCATTTCTGTCAGACAGCACAGAGGAAAACACACACAACACAATAATGATTAGAAATAGATGGACACATGGAGGAGAACACCTGGAGACAGCCATGATGATAGTATAATATAATACAAAACTGGGTGGAAAGAGGGAATAGAGAGAGAGAGGAGAAAGTTAGAGAGAGAGCAATATTTCTAAAGTGATCTGGATTCATTTTATAGAAAACAATTGCAATTTAATTTACAGTCACAATATTGGTCAGGAATATCACAAACGAGACATTTCCTCTAAATTAGCACCAGACTGGTGATAAAACTTAATGGTGGGTTACCAGCAGCCATATGTGGCCATTCACAGTAACGACTGAAGTAAATGCTATCTGGACAGAACTGGTTGCTATGTTTGGGAAAATACAAGCTATCAAGCTTAACTGACTGGCAGAGTTTGGGGGGATATTAAAGGGGGTGGTATCCTTGTTCATTGCAGATTTTGCTGCAATCCAGCATCAACAGTTTATGGTTATCACTAAATGTATTTTCTTATTATCAGATCATGATGAGCTCCAAACAAATGCGGTTATAAATGACTCCCACTCTGCTCCACAGTTCACTGTTATCCTTGCTCAGCTTATTTATATTTTTATATAAATGGTGTTGATGCTGTGCATTTGTTCTAGAAAGTTTCATATTTGTCTTCTATATTTATTGAACATTTTTACAGAAGCATTGTAGAACATTTAGGTGGTCTTGGGCAAACTTAAAATAAGGCCCCTTGTTTTTGTTTTATGCACAGCCAAGTCTTAAGCAATGCTTTTGTAACACTTTTCCTGCTTTATGTGCCTCCATGACATGCCCTTTGAGATGTTGAGTAAGTTGTTTGCAATGAGGCATGGTTTACACTAACCTGTACTGAGAATAACAGATTTATCAGTAACCAGGCTTTGTGTGCTGGGCAAGGCAACCCTGAACCCACATTTCTAATCTCCTCTCCGTAACTGAAACACATCTGCAGAATAAGCACTAGGAGAAGTTATCAACACAGAGAATGGCTTATTTTTCGAGACTGCACTGAACGTTTATTCAATGTGCTCAATAAAACAGCTGAAGAGTATAACTCTTTGTGTGTTACTAGTTTAGTTAGACTGCGTTTGTCTATTATTGTGAACAATCAGAACAAATTGTATATGTAATTTATGTAGAAATCTAAAAGGTTCAAGGTTATTTATTGTACTGCCCGTCAAACATTTGAGATAACCTGGCCATGAGTAATACTTGATTTTCACTTCTAATTTTCTGATACTTAGGAAACATTTTCTGCAGAAGAAACATTCACTACAAAAGCATTTTGGGTATGTTTAGACACATGTCGCCTCTTAGCTTTAGGTTTGCTTTAAATTCAATCCCTGGTTTACTCGCCAACAGAAGAAAAATCCGGAATATTGTTGATTTCAGTCACTTTAATAGGCTGATCAATAAACTTGGGAGAGATCTGTGGATACTACATTCCTACATATTAGACATATTATGTCCCAACAAGTGCTAGCACTATGATAAAGGTATAAACACATGCTGTACATGCTACTTAAGTTATGTTATGTTTTGACAAACATGTCCAATTCCAGTCCTGGGGACCCAGTCCACTTTACAGCTCAGTGTTTTCCCAGCTCTACATAACAGGAAATATCATGTATTCCAGTGACAATCTGTGGTCTAATAAAGAATATACAAAGAGAATTACGTGTGTTTACTTATTCTACATTAAAAAACTGTTTGTGCATGTGTAGTTGTATAGTTGTTAACTTTTATGAAAATCTGGATGTAGTTTGTGGGGAGCTTGGGTACATTTTGGGATGTACTAACAGAAAAGATCTGGGTGACAATTGACTTCTATTAGCAAAACCAAAGAAGCAGAATTTGGACACAAAACATGTCTTGGCATCTGGGGTAAGCAGAAGATTTTTCACCAAATCATTGTTCTAATTTGAGTCAGCATTACTTTAGAACCAGTTTTGGATCCACTCACCGTTAAAAAACTTGATGATGTCTGTGAAGTCCATGTTGTTGTCGCGGATGATTTCCCGGTACACCTCCACCAGAGCCAGTGCGATGAAGAGAACAAAGTGCTGAGAGGAGATGTAAGGCGCCACCCAGATCACCTCCCACACTGCAAACACATCTTCATAGAGCAGCTCTAAAACACACAAACATGGACACACACAAGCAAACCTTAGTTAACGGAGTGGACGCCACTCTGAAGAAGAATCGACATTTGCTGTTACTCTGCAGTGTGGCTGCACCTCTCTTGAAGTCCAGCAGGAACCAGCGGTAGCAGAAGTAGAAATGAGTGTAATCTCCGTTCTGGTGCATCAGCTCAAACAGCTCGGAGTCGAGGATCTGAAAAGGCAGCAAAGGGGACAGCTCATTAATAATCTCTTCTAATGTCACCGCACGGATCTGAGGAGGAAGCGACTAGGTGCTTAGTGAGATGTTTCCGAAACATTACCTGTATCAAGGACCTCATGTTGGCAAAGTGAGTGTCCATGGCTCCTCCATTGGGGAAGTTCTGACTCATCCTCCTCATTAACTGAGTGAAACAGCTGTAGGCGAGGCACTCTGAGAGGAAGAGAGACAGAGCACAACGCAAGCGGACGTCAGCAAAAAGGTTTTAAATAAGCCAGATTCATGATGATGCGCTCTCTCAAGACGATTCCAGTGTAATCTGCAAATATATTTCAACTCCATACCTGGATCTAAAATGAGATCAATCCTGACACACTTAAATTCCAAGCCTGGAACACTAAGTTCTTGAGAACAAGACACGTTGGCAAGCCTGTGATGGAGAAGCTTTCCTTGCTCATTTTTATAATTCAGTGGCCAGACAAGCCTGAGCTTAACTCAGCACTTTCAAGGCTGTTAGCCTAAAGGTGTACCCATTACAGTCAGTCACTTACTGATACAAGAGAGCTACTAAATGTGTTCAGCTTTTCTTTATATTAAAGAATGTTAATGCAATAATTTATAGGCAAGAAAGACTCTTACTAGGGCAAAGCTTTGGACTTCCATTAAAATGACAACCAGCAACGGCAGCATTTAAATAACAAGAACATTTTCTTACCATCATCTAAAATGACCATCAAAGGAGCTAATAGGTCACACATCCCCTGCACATAGCCCACCTCCAGATGCTCCCACACATAACTGGAAACCAGAAATTAAAAAAGATAGAAGAAATAAATAAATAGAGAGGAAATGAAATACTCAGTGTAGTCATTTACTTCAAGTAGACAGTACAGTGAGTGGGAAAGCAGGAGCGTAGCCAGATGGTTTTTAATTAGTTGACCTGGTTAGCTCTATTGGGGTGGCAAACTGCTAGCGAGGTAGCATTATACTATGTATCTAGGTACCAAGCTAAACTGCTGTAGCATTAGCAGAAACTCAGCATTGGGTTTGCCTCCAGCCGACATCTCACTAATTTCTTGATTATAATTTTGGGTAAAACTATCTGACCATCTCATAACCTGCTTCATAGCTCGCAAAGCAGCTCTGCTGAACTGAAAGTAGTGTGGATATAATGTTATGTAGGAAAATGCTAACCATTTTCCTATCTGAACATCTACTCTCTGCTTAACACTGTCAAAATCTTCAGTTACAGTAATCCACATAGACCACAATGTCTTACAGAAGTACTGTAGTGCTAGTGTATTACAGTAAGACAAGCAAGAATAACGTTTATGATTTAAGTAATGTTTACAGCTAATCAGATCCTAACAGGTAGTGGGGTCCTGATTTCAGATTTTCACTGGGTTAGTGTTAACACATTAACACAATGTAGCAGAGTTTTTCTTTGTGTCTGCTTCAATGACGACACCTGAATAACGCTCTTTGTTTAAGTGGGGTGGTCAAAAAAGTGGCCACGCGTCATGAAAAGGTAACACTAGCCACCCCAGGGCTACCTCTGAGCTACCTCCGAGCTACGCCCCTGGGGAAAAGGGAAAGCACAGACTCGAGTCACGCTGACCTGCACATGATGTTACGCAGTTTCTCCAGGTTGCTGCTGGTGAAGTAGTAGTAGTTGCGGTCACAGCGCGCAACGTCCTTGTCTATTCTGTGGAGGTTCAGGGCCACTGTGTCCAACAGTTCAATCTACTCAGAAACAGTTAGAGGTTTTTATGAGAGGCAGTGAAGTACTACACATTTTCAAAATTTCAGCCTGTGTATTGCACCAGAGAACCCTGGAATAAATAGTTCAGCCACAGTTGAAAAAAAATAACATAACATTTCTATATTTTGTCTAATTTATTACTAACAGTATGCCGTAAACAGCAGGAGGCATTGTTTATTTGAGATACTGAACAACTAAACACTTCTTGAAGCAAGTGTGTGATGAATTAGACAGTGCTGGTTATTGCCTACACCCTTATAATACAGTACATATCACAATGGTGAAGCCTTATGTATATATGTATCACAATTCACATTGATTTTAAAAAGCTATAGGTGCTATTTAGGGCCAGCATGTGTCATTATTATTTAAAATCATTATTATTTAAAATGTGTATTGTGATAAGCATCTGTATCGTCATATACATTATATCATGATACATATCACAATACAAGTTGATGACACATGGTGTCACATGGTGTCTTGTCATGTGAAGGTGGAGGTTGTTGTGTTGCTGCAGTATTTTATTTTGTTTCTTCAGAGCTTGTGTATTCCACCTCTCAATTCCTACTCCCAACTTTCTGGTGTTCACAAAAATCCTCCCCTATGTTGGCAATCAATGGAGTTTCCCATTGTTTCCATTCATGCTTGTTTTGAACACAGACATATGCTGTTTGTTTCTTTGCTGCCATCTACTGGCTTTATTGTGCGCTGCCCCACGTTGCGCTTCATTTTTCAAGCATTATTCTGTCATAGCGATGATTGAACCACAGCCCTGGGGCTAACCAGCGGGCTGAACTATCTCTTCAAAAGAAGTGGATATGTAGTAGTATGTACCGTATATGAGGAGAAGGACGGTGGAATGCCCTCGCTATCGGTCACCAGCTTGTCCAGCTGACTGCATAACCTGTCCTCACTTAGCGAGTCCCGTCCACTCTGCTCTCCTCTGGGCGTGGTGTCATCCCCAGGCTCCTCCTCCATGCTCTGCCCATCTTCAATGCTGGAAAGGATCTGAGAGTGTCCTGAAGCTACTGAGTAGTTCCTGGATGAGGGGAGGCCCGAGTCTGGAGAGTCAAACTCAACAAGTGGCCTATCGTCTGGAGCCAGAGCGGCAGGGTTGACCACTGTACTCATGGTGGGAGTATTCCCCCCCCCATGGGGGGTGTCCTGGCCTGCACCATCAGGCTCATCCACTGACATGAACACCTGAGAGAGACGCAGGGACAGGGTGGAGGGAACAGGTTAGGCAAGGTCAGAGAAGCACATTGTCTAAAACTACGCCTTCACCTTGGAAAAGCGGGAAATTATGATTTTCAAAACGTCTGGATAGTGAAATCATTAAATGGTGGATAATAAAGAAACAGACTGAATTACTGGATAGAAACCAGTCAACCAAAACTACAACCAAAAACGTTATAGCCCCTAAAAACTTCCTCAAAGCTGTTTAAATTGTATATGTTCTCCAACGTCTGAGAAATTGTCTTCTAAAAGGTTTTGATATAATGTGTGTAACAGTGAATTATTAAGCCCCTGAATTCTGAGTAGTAGGGTGTTGTTCCTGTAGCTTAGGCCGCAAGTTAAATCAGTACAGTCTGGCCTTTGTATCTGTATTTGTGTCTTCATCTTACTTGCAGTGGGACTATACATTTTTTTGATTGTGTGGAACTGCTTCATCATGTGGTTCCATTACTCTACTCCAGTTCCTTTCCTAGTCCACTTTATGCCTTAGACTGAGTTCTGAGTGCCTCCTTTGTAGAAACAGATGCCTGATTTACTTGTTAATAAAGAGATGAAGGTTTTGGCCCAGTAATGTTAAAAAGCAAAATAGTTCCACCCAAAGCGTGTTTCTACCATTCTTTTACCATAATCACAGTTACACACTAAAACAGGGTGTTCTGGTCATAAATAAAACGACCAAGCTGGTAGGTTTCTCTTCAGTCCATTATTATTAAATTATTTATGATTATATGATTATATATGAATTTCTTAAATGTTGGCAAAAATGGTGAACTTCTCTGTTAGGGCCTGCCTAGTCACATAAACACGGGAACAAACTCTTTATCAGACACACAACATTCAACAGATATTAATGGATCTTTAATGTTTCTGATTACTGCTCCAATTAGTTTTGGCCATATTCCTGTCTTCCTAACAGACCCACATCAGCCCAGGAAGTTGTTATTAATGAGCTGTATGTAAGAGCAGTGAAACAGTGAGATATGCAGTGTGGATGTCCTGCAGAACAGAGTTCACCTCTTCAGTAATGGAGTATAAAGCAGGAACACTCTTCTGACATATTATCAGTACAAAGTAAAAAGTTCTTTGTGTTTTGGTATTTAAGACAGAGCAGCAGTGCTTACGAATCAGTAAGCACTACTTTAAAGGGCAGTACTGCATGGCTGTGGGTGGTCCCACCTCATTGCTGAGGGTGGAGTCTCTGTGGATGAGCCTCATGACGTGGCTGTCGATGCTGCTCCCCGACGACAGCTTAGCGAAAATGGCCGACTGCATCTCCTTCTCTCGCTGTTTCACAATGACCTCGCAGGCTTTCCATTCTCGCATCACTTGCTTATATCGAGCAGCGATCTTCTCATCAATCTGCACGTAGCACACAGTCAGACCAGCTTCATGACCAGCTCAGAGGAACATCTCAGCAGTGAAGTGCTCCTGAGTACGTATTACTTAAACAAGCCAAAGGTTTTGGTCTTACCTGTGTCATGTCTTTTTTACCCATGCCAAACTTATAGTGGCCCAATAAAAAGGGCCACACCTCTTTCCTGATCTCATGCTCCACCCCTCCATAATAGACCAATCGCAGCAGCTCCAGCTCTTTATAGTTCTGTGCAGAAACAGCAAAAAGCAATGCAGTGTGAAGAAACGAAAACAAGCAAACACAGGAAACTTAACAAGCAATTCCTCTCCCAGTTTTAGTGCACAATTTTAATACAGTGTATATACACTATCGATCAAACAATGTAGAACATTACCGGTGAAGTGGTTTAGATCACTACCAGTCAACAGGTTTAGTACACTACCGGTTACACGGTTTAGAACTGTTGACCGGCAGTGTTCTTAAACCTTTGACCCTTGGTGTGTACACACACACACACACACACCCACACACACACACATATATACATATATATATATATATATATATATATATATATATATATATATATATATATATATATATATATATACATACACAAACACACACTACTTTGCTACTAAGTTTTAGGCAAGCTGATTGTTTAAAACACTTTATCTTAACAATAAGTGTTTTATAGTAAAAAAATACAGATAACATTAGAACAAATACAAAGTAACATGAATATCTTATTTTAAAAGTAGATCATATCTCGTGCACCACATTGTTTTATTACAGTTTCTTGATTTAGTTTAATGAAGTACTGAGTAGTCAAAGCAGGTATTAGATGTTTCCACAAAGAAATGCCTGGAAAAGGTTTAATTAAAAAAGCACAGACATATTTAAACCACTACTTGCTGTATTAATACTATTTAAGTCTTAAAAAAATAAGACTTTTTTCTCACCAAATGAAAGCTTCCTTTAAAAAAAAGAGCAGCATCAATTATTTTAAAAATAAACAAATTATAATTCTTGCATATAAATACCTGTTGCAGTCATATCCTACCTCCTCTACTGTATACTGTAAATATCTTGTATATTTAGTTTATATATATATACATTGATATATTGATATTTTGTGGTTGTGTATATTTATTTGGATTACTGTGTTGACCCTGTATTCCGTTTCGTCCATTTACTTACAGGCTCCACATTAAAAAGCACTCCTTTTAAACAACAGCTTTGAATGAGATGAACTTCTTGTGTATGCCAGTGGATTTAAATGACTGAGATTCTGATTCTGAGAGATGATGCGCTCTGCTTCCCTCTAGTGGAAATACTGCCTCACCTGGTCCACACTAACCTTACAGTCTTTCTGGTATTTGCTCCAGACATCTTTGCTGAGGCCTCCAGATGCTTCACAAGGTTTGTCTGGGGGGACGATGTTGTGGTTGACGAGCGCTGATAGATGTGTCCTCACAGTGGACAGATGTCGACAGTATGCAAGCCCTACAGCGCAAGATGCTTATTTTTAGCACGTAGATAGTCTGAACAAAGACGGTCCTCTATAAGTTATATTTACTTACAGCCATAGAAGGCTCTGGAGACGATCTGCCTCTTCATATTGCGGCACAGCATTTTGAGTGGAATCCTGGACATACAGAGAAAATGTAAAAGGAAAGAAATGATAATCCAGCAGCACCAGGAGGTGTTCACATTAGCTATAAAGAGTGAGTGCTTTCCAACCCCTGCTCTGCAGGTTTTAGAGTTCTCCCTGATTTAACAGGTGTGGATAATTGGGTCGACAGCTGTCAGAACCAGACCCTGACCATTACCATACACCCAAACAAAGACTTTACAGAGACTCTACAGAATTTACAGTGATGCTTTATGATACCCCCTTCTAAATTACTACTATTGATATTAATAGTAACGATAATCAGCTCGCTGATAAAAAGGGACAGTCTGATAGTTATAATTAATGCCAAAAATTTCTTCAAAACAACAATGCATAGTTTATATGTGGCCCAACAACAACAAGAGCAATACTACTACTACTACTACTACTACTACTACTACTACTACTACTACTAATAATAATAATAATAATAATAATAATAATAATAATAATAATAATATTCTTATCATCCTTAATGCACTTTACAAAAAAAGAGTCAAATAATAAGAAAAAAACATGAGAAAAAGAGAAAATAAAATCTAAAAAAATATATACATTATACAAAATAAGATAACATGATAATAATGAAATGGGAGAAGCAAACAATTGTAACAATTTAAAATATAAAATAAAATATCAATTATTGTTTATACCATAATGCCAAATAATACAATAAATACAAAAAATAAAAATGAAAAGCTTAGTACCAGGTTTAAGCTAAAGTTATATTTCAAGCTGCTTTTTAGAGTAACTGAGAGACACTGAGAACGCTTGCTGTGTGTTCTGTAGGAAGTATTTCATTTTAGAAGCATCAGTTACAGGGACTCCAGTGGACCAGAACAAAAATGGTTTAAATGCTCTATTGATCTGGTACAGTCTGGTATGGAGGAGGAAGAGAAAATCTCTTGAAAGGGGCAGAGTGACTGTCAGAAACCCCAAACGTGAAATCTGAATTCGAGTCGGACAAACATTTGAGAATGACGTCTGAAATCGACTGAAGCCGGTGTGAGTAGTCGGGTCTGATCAGATTCAGGGAAATGTTTCAGGCTGTAGTTCAGCACAGAAAACATCACAGCGTTAAGCTGAGGGGAGAACAGCTCCCTCACCGGTCGTGCATGCAGGTGCAGCCCGGAGGAAGCTCCACGGAGGCGTTACTGCCCCCAGTGGAGCAGGACAGACACGACGACACGTGACTAGCGCACTCGGCCTGCTGCCATGACGACGGGCTGCCTCCGAAAGCCTGCATCTCCATCATGTCCCCGTGGTCTAGGAGGAGAAAGAGCGAGAGAGGGAGAGAAAGGCAGAGAGAAAGACGAATAAGCGGTTTAAAAGCCGGCACAGTAACCCTCATTTGAAGATTGCTCCTTCACAATTCCATTGTGTCATCAGTGTAAGTCTGTCTGCTCTATCTCTCCTTTAGCACAGCTTTGAAAGAACTGCCAACGGCATTGTCTTGCACTGAGCATGGTCATTTTCCTCTTTTACTGGGCTAATCCAGAAAAAGAATAAAAAAGGAATGACGGTGGCAGCAACAGTAGAAACTGCTGCACTGGTAATGATTCTGATGTAGTTATCTAGTTAGAACAGGCCTCTCAGCTCAACCATCAGATTAATTAAGGCAGAGATTCATGGATTCATTCGTTTTCGTAGTTATATCATCAGATTTGGATTTGGATCTTGGTAGCCTTGAGATCCTGTGGTACAGACACAGTGAGGTAAAGCAGCCCTGAGGTTAGCATGCATCTGTGAAGGAACAGAAACCAAAAGGAAAAAAGGCATGAACGATGCAAAGAGGGAAGGGAGGGGGGGCATGCCAGAAGACCTGCCAATCACAGCGTGCCATCGCACGGACACAGCCACGCGTTCAGACAGCTAGGAGAGGAAGAGAGGAGACATACAGCCACTGCTCCCACCATGCTGGATGCATCCAACCAAACAACAGGGCAGAGAGGAGGACGACAAACCGAAAAGAAAAACAAAAACTAAAGAAAAACAAAAGAGGAAAGAAATTCATGTCATCAAATGTAAATGTACTTGAGCCAACCAAATAGTACAAAGTGAGCGAATGCTCTTCACCTTAATTCTTCAGGCCCGAGCTGGTGACCTGCTATTGATTACTGCTTCCCTTTGGGCCACACCCCAAAATAAAAACAACAGCAAAAAAAAAACCAACAAAAAAACAAAACAAAAACAAAAACAAAAAAACAAGGAATAACAAAAGGGAGGGAAAGCCCATCGGAATTTCTCTGCCGGTGGGTCTCTTGTGGGCTATGGGACTTTAAAAGACTTTAAAATGGTCAAATAGGCGACGCGTTCACGGAACGATTCCCATGTCTACCACGCCAGAACCCCACAGGACCTGACTGTCGTAATGAAAGGTGACCGCAGTTAGTGAAGAATTACAGTGAACAGCATTGCAGAAAACCGGCTGAACACAGGAGGGAGGGGGAACCAAAAACATCAACTCAATGAAATCAAACTAAAGAAAAAGAGAGAAGTCATAGAAGGGGTAGACATAGTCTAGACAAAGAAGCAGGAGTGCACATTCCGTCCAAAAATGAAAAGAAATGAAAAACAATGAAAAAAAAGAAAGAATAAGATACTCGTAGGTGCAAATTTCTCATGCAAAGTCATCAAGCATGTTGCAGTGAAATCAAATAAACAGATGGAACCCAAAAATGAAGTGAGAGATTTCTTAGGGGCTTCAAGTCAACCAAAAGAGTGCCAAAGGAAAACAGAGCAAAAATTGGAAGCGTCGCTGCTGGCCCAACAGTGCAGAGAGGAG
The DNA here is from genome assembly GCA_021613375.1 of Megaleporinus macrocephalus. Classification (NCBI taxonomy): domain Eukaryota; kingdom Metazoa; phylum Chordata; class Actinopteri; order Characiformes; family Anostomidae; genus Megaleporinus; species Megaleporinus macrocephalus. Next base: position 15,121,827 of record CM038716.1, read on the forward strand.
GGAAGAGAAAAAGAGAGAGGGAGAGAGTGGCATATCTCATTTCTGGCCTGCCCATCATACTAAATCCACATCCGGTCCCAAATTCTCTTATAACGCTGAGTCAGGTGCCTTTGATCCGTCTGACGAGGAGTAGAGCTGGTCACCATGTACAACACGTACATAAGATTTCATTACATGAAACAAAATAGACTCGTTTAAATATGAACCAAAGTAAAAGCTTATTACTGCACTATCAACCACTGTACCTATAGAACCACTGTAGAATGAAAATATGAATAAGAGAATAAAGCTGCTTTAGAGGACCATTGTTCTCCTACTGCCCTTTATCTTTCCCCAGTGTTCCCTGCAGTTAAGTCAGGTCCAGTTCCACCCACTTGCTAGGTCTGCCCCCTCACTCGATACTACCTGTAGAGTGAAGCCTGGCACATCCTTGCTCCGAGGCATGCGAAGCTACCTGCTGCATCTTTTCGGACTGCCACTATCTCAATGTCATTGGACAGCTCAGCGTGCTTGGAGAAGAGTGCTTACTGCCAGTTCTGTTGGCTTACAGACGCCCACACTGGCTAGCATCGTGCTGAGTGATGGAGGACAGGGAGGACCATCCCACCCACCCAGAGAGAGTGAGCTGTTCTCCATAATGTCAACACTGTAGCTAGCTTGTTAACTCCTCTCTCTCTCTGTTACCCATCCAGTGAGTAAAACGTGCACATGGCCACATCACGCAGAGCCATCAACTAACGTACCTGACATATTTCTTTTTGACATATTCTTCTTTTTTCAAACACTGCCGAATTTGTTTGTTGTTTGTTTGAATCATTAAACTTTTTGTATTTTAGGTTTAAAGGATAAACATCTAACTGAAAGGATGAATCTTGCCAGATATACGGACCCTCTGGCAGAGGCAAACACTGCAACAATATGTAGGCTTGAGCTACATTAATAAAATCTAGACAGCAATGAAGAGAGACAAATAGAAGACGATCCCAACAAAAGAATGCTTGCACCTTATTACACAGACTCTGTGAACAAAAGAAACTTAGAAACCAGATCTCTACCAACACTGTGACCTTTAACATGCAAAGAAAACAAGTAGCATTACAAATGAGTAACACAGCAGGATGAAATAGGCTATTTTTGTGGACAGAGCAGTGAGAATTCGAGGCTTTTCTGCCAAGAGCTATCACAAGTAAATGTGCATTGTCAATATTAAGAAGCTACAATTATTGATATCTAGTTTGATTTCAATGACTGCAGTTGTCAGTAGGGGCTGCATAGACTTGTCCACTAGTCAACTAACTAATCCTCTATTCAGCCCTCTGGACAACAGTGGACTAGTCCAAGCGTCTGAATCCTAAAAACTGCTGAACATGCAAGAGGAGAGAACATAAGCAAGTTTTTCTGATAAACAAAAAGCTTTTAAAACACTGTGGGAATATGGCACAAGCTGAAACTGATCACAGTCCAAGCTGTATAAAGCTGCCATGAAGTACTGGCTCACGAACCACACCGGGTACAGAGAACCGCCGTCTCTGACAGAAAAGTGCTATTTGACAGAACGTTTAGGATACGAGCCCACAACACAAACACAAAAAGTGCCGTGAGATGAAGTGTAGCCGGCTTTCCCGCTGCAAACTTTATACCTAAGGTTTGAAACAAGACTCAGGAATTACCTCTTAAACTGGAATAGCGTGAGTGTCGTCTGGATCTCTCGTTCTAAAAGGAGATCTAGAGACGTATCTGTCTGCTGCTAGTATTTATCGTAATAAAGAATTATTTCCGACCAGTTCATGGAAGTACACGGATAGCTAGATCCAGTCTGTCCTTGTCCTGATCCAGTCCTTGTAATTCTGTGTCTGAAATTCAACAAACTCTGAAACAGTGCACATCTCAGACCTCAAACTGCAGCACACAAGCCCTATTAACAAATTACTAACCAAATGCTTCTTACTGACATCCAGATCACACGTTATCTCAAATACAGTAATCATGACTAGTTTAGTACTTTTTTAAATGAATAGTCAACCTAAAAATGAATAGGGGTGCAACCCCTAGTTATCAGTTAATAGCTCAGGCTTAAAAGGCAGTAGAGCAGCGTGGCAGTGTGATGACAGCACTGCCAACGAGACAGGTTAATACAGGTAACCCCCAGCAACGGAGGAGTGCAAGGGAAAGAGTGACGACAGCGAGAGGGTTGAGTCAGGGGGAGAGATGTGGCACTGATCTCTTTGTCTCTCACGCACACATCCTGACTGCCCAGCCTATTGAACAAGGTTTATGAAAATAATGTCATTGGTTCTGTTGGCTTTACTGCATGACAAAACACTAAATCTGCCTGAGACGGGACAATGCGTGGGAACCTTCAGGATGTGAGTCATCCAATTGAAGAGATGATGACTACCTTACACTGTGTCTGATACAGAAGCCAGACTCTGTGAGGCAGACAGAAAGCACCATCATTAGCGTTGTCTTTGTCTCTCTCTCTCTCTCTCTCTCTCTCTCTCTCTCCCTCTCTATCTCTCCCTCTCTATCTCTGCTGTGGTGGGAAGTGTTAGAGTGGCTTGCGCGCTGGGCCTCCTCACTTGACCTAGCTTTTGTTCTCAGAGCAGACGTTACCATGGTAACATGCATACGGGCTTGGCCAGTGGACATGCAGCTCCGGTCTACAGAGCTGCGGACATACAGGGGAGCTGGACCTGGTCTGAATGACCTGCTGACATCTGCACTGTTGGGCTTGGGGCTCAAGGCGGTGGAGGGGAGGGATGACCAGGCAAGCATCCCGGAAGCAAGGAAAGAAGGCATGACGAAAGGGAAAGGAGGGATGGAGGAAGGGAGAAGAGGGGGAAGCTGGGAGAAGGGAAGGTGAAGGGGGGGGGTAGGTTTAGGGGGGGGCACTCGTGATAAAAACCTTTCATGACATTAGGGTCTGTGAGGTTCCGTGAGCAGATCATTGAGATCATTGCGTGAAGTCTATCTTCCTCCTCCTCATCGTCGTCCAGAGAGGGCGCGCGACTGCCCGTGGTGTGGTGGTAGTTTATAGTGACTGCTCGGGCAATAAGAAAACACAGTTTAGCACCCTCCTCCACACTGTTACCACACCAACACACACACACACTCGTCAAACGTTTGGCAACAACAACCTTTAGAAAGAGTTTCATTAAAAACAAACTGGATTCATGTTCAAAGTTCAGAAGCTATAAGAAATATCTGAGACATAACAACGTCATTTAGTGTTTTGATGTTAAATGATGAGTTGTCGAGAAACAATCTGACCTTGTTACTGTGGTGGTGACAGGTGGTCACAATGTCTACAACCCAACTATGGAAATTTGATTTACTATCCAAGACCACCAGTTAACCTGTACATATCTTCTGAGGTTTCTGTGTAATGTTCATAATGAGAAATTGTAATGGATGTAAAAATACACTCGATTCGATTCACAATACTGAATTCACCATTCAGTATACTTACGATATTTTGAACGAAATTTGAAGGAAAGTTAGCACTACAATAATTTTGTTGGAATGACCCGAGATCTGGCAGGCAGGATTACTGCTGAAGCATGCTGGTGTTGATTAGTGCTCACCGTTTAAACAGCGCAGCTGCTTTAGATGGTACAATTAATAAGATGTCCATGATGCACAGTTTTGCATCTGCGACTGCGTTAAAGAATATATCTGATTTTTTTTTTGGTGACTATTTTGCCACATGCCCTTCCACCATGACTGGATTTAAAAATGTAAAAAGTCAAAATCTTCTCCAAACTATTGTTAACAAGGTCTCGGGCATCAGGCTGTTTACTTGTCATGCATAATAACCGACACATCTGGTTCCCATATTTAATAAATTAAAATAATCTGTCCAGTCACCACCACTGTGAGCAATTCTGACTCAGCAAGTTTCTACAGAACAGAACATTTCACATCAACCCGCTCTTTACATTTCACAAACGTAATTATGCAAAAATGTTTGCAAAGGGATTCCCTTTAATCCTAATCTCTCGCTTCTGCCAGTCTGAAGGAACTCTTTGACTTCTATTACACAGTCGGGTCGTATTATTACGCTGCACTGACAGCAGCTAGACAGGCTGGGGGACTCAATAAGCTCTTGGTAGGTTGTCAAAGGTTTCTGGAGCCGTGCTGACGGCATTGAAGCCCACAGCTGCTTGTGGGGAGGGGATCCATAGAGCGAACACGATGATGGAGGTGGACCCACAGATGCTCAATTGGGTTTAAATCTGGAGAATAAAGGGTCCAGGGTAGTACTTGGAAGTCTTGGCCAGCTCCTCCAACCAACGTTGGACATTTCTAGCTGTGTGATGTGTCGGACTGACTTGTTGGGAGATCCCATCCGCCCCAGGGAAGACAATCAGCATGTATGGGTGTACGTGATCTGCAAGGTTTAATTCATACTCAAATTGGTTTCGAGTGCCTTTCACATGGATGAGTGGACCCAGAGAATGCCATGAAAACATTCCCCAAACCAGGGATGGATACCACTTTTTCCTTACCGATACCAATACCAATATCAGTTTTTCAGGTATCTGTCGATACCGAATACCGATACCGATACCAACTCTGACTTAAATGCTCAATATATGGCTATAAATCCTGATATTTATAGCACTTTTTAAATGTTTTTTTTTGTCTTATCCTGAATAAGATATAATAACCTTGAAAGAACACCATTTACTGGTTGAGTAACTGTACATTAAAAAGTTTCAGAGCTATGAAAAAATAAAAATTGCCACAATGCAGAAACATGTGCAGCAGTCAATAAGCTTCATGGTATCGGCACTTTCTATTGCTGATACCGATACTGTGTATAAGTGCCAGTATCAGCGCCAATACCAATACGGTATCGGTGCAACACTACCCCAAACCATACCAGCGTGCTGCTGCTGTCGAAAATAGGAAGTGGTCATAATAATGCGACTCGACTGTGTAGACATCTCAACAGGGTTTCTGTTCTTTTCCAGGGAATGTGTTAAAATGGTCTGTGGTAATCATCCCACACAGATGAAGCAGATAGAGGCTTGACTGAAAAGCACTAGAGGAAGGTCAAACACTTGGGTCATTCTGTTACAGAGAGCTCCTCCCATTCCTTTCCAAATACAGTAAATAATAAATACAGTTTATACTATTATTGATTACAAAAGTAACAGTGAAAACCCAACATTACTCTGACAATGTTGAAAGAAGGCAAGGTGTCTCCAAACCTTTGACAGACAGTGTATACACACACACACACACACGTATATAAACCCTTTCATTCCACTCATAATCATTTAGGAGGCCACATGGGTACATCTTAAGATCCGCTTCAGCCAGCCTCCACGACAGCTGTCATATTCCAGGAAAGAAAAATATAAGGAAAATCAACAGTGGGACCCGGAGTCTGTGACTGATCTGGTTGCGCTCAGCCATCCGGAGAGGCGACAGCAGCAGCCTCCAGGCAGAGAGATGGACGGATGAGTGGATGGATGGGTGGGTGGGCGAGAGAAGGAAGAGAAGGATATTAGAGATAACTCACTGGAATCATGGCGGTGTCCTGGGTAAACAATGCGGAAAACATAGTCTGCAGCAACAGGCTCCTCCCCTTCTCCATCCTGATCCACCAAGCGTGCTGTGCTGTTCCTCTTCCGCAGTTTGGGGAAGACTTTACCCTGTTCCACACACACATACACGTCAAGAGAGAAGACTGTGTTCCTCCTTCTAATCTCTGAAACTTTGCAATTAATCGGAGACATTACTCAGAAAGGAACAGGTCGCATCTGAAAGCGCAGACAACTAGAACACGGCAGAACAGAAGGAACTGACGGTGGGTGGCCAATGCGAGGAATCAATTAGCTGCATAAAGAGTGCACTGGGGAGAGAAACCCTGATTAGCATTAGCTAATCAAATAGAGCTTGACTTGTTTTCTCTTTGCCAAGCTGAACTTCCAATAAAAAGACAACAGCATTCAGAGGAGATAAAACATAACAAGATTTAGGCTCGCATTAATATGAGAAGTTTGGGCAGATGCAGATATCCTACACTGTAGTGTACAGAATCTTACATCCACGTTAAGCGGTACTTAACGTGGATGTGGTTCTGTAGTATACTTCAAATAATAGCAGCACACATTCACACATTAATCTCCTTTGGCTCCTTTCTCCTACCGAATCTTTCACATACATTTCTTTTATCTGTATTTTCTCTCATACCTTCTTTTTGGACATTTGTAAACAGTATCTGTGCCTCTGTGGCCAGTTTACAGGTCATTCACCGAGATGAATTCATTGAATGTGTAACACATGCACAAATTAAAAAAGTGATTTTCTAAGTGAATATGTGTGAACACATCCTCTACAGAGAACACACTTTAATATGTTATGTTCATCTTAGTGCAGATTTTCTATTGAACTGCATGTTAGGACGAAAAAAACATTTGCACAGGCCACAGTCTGTGCCTTATTATTTCTTACCGTGTTAAATTCAGCAAATTATTTACAATATGCAGACGTCTGCACTCTGTTAACTTCTTTGCATGTCATTTGATCAATTATGTATTTGACCGTGCAAGGTGCTTAATCTGATATTTCCTATCTGTCAGGGCCGATACGCAAACATTTAAAAAATGTAGCAACTGGGACTAAATCTATCTGGATTAGCATTATGGAGAAACATTATACTTATTTCTATAGGGATATAAGTGCAGTACAATGTGTAAATGCAGATTAGTCCACCATGTATGTATAAATATATATATATATATAAATATATATAAATATATATATATATATATATATAAATATATATAAATATATATAAATATATATATATATATATATATATATATATATATATACACACATATATATATATATATATATATATATATATATATATATATATATATATATATATATACACACACATTTTAAGCAATATTACTTCAATATTATTGTGCATCCCTAAACTGTCTAATTTTCATTCATTGGTTTGTATAAACATGCTATAACTCATTCTCGTTTGAAAGACTAAATATCTGCATAAATATTGCTTGAATTTTACCCAATACACCAACAACCAACAGGTACACTGATTACTGTGCAGCTGTAGTTGTGTCCTAAAGCGTGTATTACACCGCTTAAATTGCACTACACTACAAATACACAAAGAACAGGCATGAAACAAAATAAGGGCTGCATCCGACAAAACACAGCAAAACCTTTTTTATGGAAATGGTGGTGCACAGCTATGCAACTACGGCAGCTGAGAAGGCCATTTTTGGTGTTGTTTTTAAAGATTTTTTGGACACTGACTAAAATACTAACAAACACACAAAGTCTTCAATTGTTGAGTACACCAATCTGCAGCAAGTGCAGACTTATTTGAGTTTATTGTGAGCACTACTTTTTATTGCGGCAGATTGCTGCTGATTGGGTAGCATCTGTAACACACACATCACCACTTTGCACCATTTTGAGAAATTACAGAGCAAAGTGGTACAGAATGTTTTCAGATTGAACGTTCTCCAGGAAGACACTTACCTTGCCCTTCTGGGACCAGAGCGGGGGCTCCAGTTGACCACGGGGCAACAGTCCTGTCTCCAAGCAGGACAGGAAGGCCAGCAGGTGTCCCCCAGGAGGGAAATGCAGGGGTGGCCGCTGGATACCGTCCTGACTCACCAACACTAGAGTACCCCCACAGTCCGCTGAGAGAAAGCCACGTGAGAGGAATATGATTATGAAGATGATTTGGATTCACACTCACCAGCCACTTTATTAAAGACCAAAGCAGTAGCCTTGAGTTTAGAAACTGACCAATGATGAACAAGCTTGTAGTCTGTTGCTGAAACATAACTGTACACCTGTATAATGTGTCTACAGTACTGTGCAAAAAGGGAGACCCGTCACCCTTTTCCACCCGAGACAGTCGTAATCATTTTTGAGTGTCAGGAGGAGAAACTCAAACTCCACTCTGTAGGGCTGGAACAGTGGGAGATTTTTATGATGTGATAACCGTGTCAGAAAATATCACAGTATCAGAATACATCATTATCAGTAAACGCAGGATTTTACTGCTGTAGTTTATTGAGGTAGCTTATGACTGTTAAGTATCCAAACAAAGATTGTAATGGGGTCAGATCGGGGTCACTGTGTGTCTGTGTTATGATATATTTATATATCTATTTCAATTCCGCTAACCATACCAGGAAAATCTGTCCACACTATGGAATGTATAACTAGTATGTCATTTGATAATGTTTATGAAGTAGACTTTGCTACATTATAGAAAGCAGGTCCTTGTCTATTCTGTAAATGTCAGTTTAAAGCTCTGGTCTGTTAATATGAGTGCTGAAATGAAAAACCCAGCCATTCGGCACCACTCTACGCTATGCAGAGGTGCTATGTGTAAAACAGGCCTAAGACTGAAAATATACCTGCAGATTTCTTTGAAAAACTGAAAGAATGTCTCCCAAAAACAATGGAAGCTGTAATGAAGGCAAAAAATACTTTTGTGTGATTGTCTATTAAATATTTGCTTTCTGTTTTTTTCCTGACACTCAGAAATGAGTTACTTGTCCTGGAATTGATTAAATGAATGGGTGGTCTCTGAAGTTTCAGGGGTCTGTATTAGACAGATGAACCTCAAAGTGGCCAGTGAGTGGAAGAACAAAATAACTGTTTCTAATAAAGTGGACGGTGTGTAATTTGTGATATAAATTCTAATTATGCTTTATTTATGTCACAAAATAAACAGCAATAAACTCTAGACCACAAGAAGAAAGACATTAAGCATGTTTTGTGTCAGGTTTATTATATTAGGGAAATGATGTACGCCCTTATTCCTACAGTTTGCAAATATTTAGTCTCAGTAATTTTCTGTATGATGAAAAATCAAACCACTAACTTCACAGTGTGATGATTCTGTCAACTTTATTATCTCCACATAAGAGATAAGCATCCTGTTTGGAGGCACAGTAAAGCCCATATACCAGACACAGCAAAGCCACCAATAAAGAATGTGAAGAGCAGGAGAGAGAGATAGGGAGACTCACGCCGCTGGTGACAGTGGATGCAGACGATCTGTCTTAAAGGCACAGTCAATGCGTAGTCCCAGTAAATACTGCAGGCAGTAAAGACAGGGGATCAAACAACCACAATTTATGGAAATGAACTGTTTGCACTGCTGTAGTGGCAAATCAATGCAAGAGTGCAATGTGTGTGTGCGTATGTGTAAAGCTACCTTTTCTCCAGGTCGCAGTCGCCCAGAGTGCCGTTAATCAGCTGGTTGGGTGTCCATTTCAGTGTGAGGGTCTCAGCGGTCTGATGCAAGGACAGGTAACCCCTCAGCACCTCCATGTCCTTCTTCTGCACATAAACATGGATACACAGCACATTGAAAATAACTGGAGTGACTTGTAAATAAATATGTAAACTGTGAAATGCCAACATCTGCAACAGGTGATGCATAAACATGACTCGTCTAGGCACACGCTAATGAACGGGAGTGATACTAAGTGGACACACGCATTTTGATGTGACAAGACAAACGTTATTATGAACATAACAGGCAATAGGTTCCTTTAACAAACAGAATAACATTTTTCACTCTCAGTCTGAAATGTGCTGTTACAGCTCCTGTGCCTTTAAGCCTCACCTCCCTTTACCCCAGTTTTCAGTCAACTGCCACCTGGCTACCAAGTGCCATCCCCACACTGCAGTACATTGGTGCACATAGCATGGGTAACTCGCACGTGTGAAGGCATCATTAATGCTTAAAGATATAAACATATTTTAGAACACATCCTGCCTTCAAGACATCGTCTTCTTCTGGAGCTGTCCACATTTCTTTGAAATAACGATGCAAAGCCACATTCTGCATGTGTGGGTGCTAAACTGGCCTGCCTACAGTCCAGATTTGTCTCTCATTGAAACTGTGTGTTGCATCAGTGTGTTCAAAAAACAACCTATAAGACTGAAGACAGGCAAAACTATGTCAGTTTTAAAACGGGATCAGCTGGTGTCTTGGGTCCCCTAACAGATATTAAGATGTTGTTCAAATGAAAGGTAATGGAACCCAGTGGTTAACATGCTACTGTGCAAACTTTTTAAGAACATGTTGCAAACATCATATTTGGTATTGAGTGTAAAATATATCACTGCTTTATGTTTTTAATAGCATTTTACACACTTTGGAATTTATTTGGAATTGGAGTTTGTAGTAGCTGTGAACATATGAGTATGTTCTTGCCCTTGTTCAATAGACCTATTCAATGAACTAAAACAGTAGCACAAAGATATGGTAAAAAAAGAAGAGGAATTGTGGAGCCATTGTGAATTATGCTCTTCTGTAGGTGGACAGATACAGCGATAGGGCCAAAATAAAATGGCAATAGAAACTATAAGGTTTCACACCCAAATCCAATTACAGCTAAATCCTCTCTTTTCCCTGTAGGCCTGGGTCATTTCCACTATTGATTCCCTTGTGCCCAGCTCAATCACTTATTGCTGACCTTACTGTCATGAAATAGCCTTTTTACTCACTGAAATACTTTTTTTGAATAATGTAAAAACGATCCTAACAAAATTCACTGAGGTTCCAAAAAGCCTTGGGCCTCTCTCAGTCTTCAAGTCCAAAATCTAAGGTCTTATAGGAGCTATTACAGTTCTAAAAGACATATAAAGTTGTGTGGAGCTTATTGAGGAATTTGAATTTGGTTGCCTTTGCTGTCCTAAATGGCACGCGTTCTCATAGTAATGTCACTACGATTTCATTCAGATAATGAACACATGCATTTAAATGAAGCCAACAAGGAAACCTAAAGGTGGTTCCTTGAGTTTTGCCCATTTCTCAGAGCCCTTTGAGGTAATCAGAGCAACAAAGCATACTGATCACCGGTTTAATTGATCTGCAGTCAATTTCAGTAGAAAATAGCCTCCAATACAGAATACGACGGATTTACAGGCCAGACCCCCCAACAAGATTGATTCTAGCCAAACATTTTGAAACCTGATCCTCTCTCAATTAGGCTCATAGTCTACATGGAGTGGTTTCATGGTCATTAAAAAAAATGTGCATCGTTATGCATGAGAGATGAATGTTAAACATACTGCCAACTCGATCCATCCAATCACTGTAACTCGCCTTCAGTACTGACGACCACTCCATTCATAACAAGACTGAATGAGTCACATTAACTCAGCACAAGACCTGAAAGCTTACGAGAAGCTTCTGTCTAAAAGGGAAGCTGCAGTCATTAAGTGCTGCTAGCCGTGCATGATCCAAATTGGCCAAGACTGGAATAATATGATATTTTTCCTCCAAAAACTTAAAACTGGCAAAGAATTAACTTACTAGTTTCTTTTGGCAGATGTTTGTGGTTAATTTACAACATAAATAATACAAGACAGATAAATACACATGTTTTATATTTGACACCAAAAATGTATTACACATACCTTGTTCTAAAAATTCTACATTTTTACATTCAGTATAGCACTTTAGTCAGGAGAGATTCAAGGAGACAGCAGCAGAGTGAGAGTGTGTGAAGGAGACAGCAGCAGAGTGAAAGTGTGTGAAGGAGACAGCAGCAGAGTGAGAGTGTGTGAAGGAGACAGCAGCAGAGTGAAAGTGTGTGAAGGAGACAGCAGCAGAGTAAAAGTGTGTGAAGGAGACAGCAGCAGAGTAAAAGTGTGTGAAGGAGACAGCAGCAGAGTGAGAGTGTGTGAAGGAGACAGCAGCAGAGTGAAAGTGTGTGAAGGAGACAGCAGCAGAGTAAAAGTGTGTGAAGGAGACAGCAGCAGAGTAAAAGTGTGTGAAGGAGGCAGCAGCAGAGTGAGAGTGTGTGGAGACAGCAGCAGAGTGAGAGTGTGTGAAGGAGACAGCAGCAGAGTAAAAGTGTGTGAAGGAGACAGCAGCAGAGTGAGAGTGTGTGAAGGAGACAGCTGCAGAGTGAGAGAGTGTAAAGGAGACAGCAGCAGAGTGAGAGAGAAAGTAAAGAAGAGAGCTGCAGAATGAGAGAGTGTGAAGGAGACAGCTGCAGAGTGAGAGAGTGTGAAGGAGACAGCAGCAGAGTGAGAGAGAAAGTAAAGAAGAGAGCTGCAGAATGAGAGAGTGTGAAGGAGACAGCTGCAGAGTAAGAGAGTGTGAAGGAGACAGCAGCAGAGTGAGAGAGAAAGTCAAGAAATGAGCTGCAGAATGAGAGAGTGTGAAGGAGACAGCAGGAGAGAGACAAAGTGACAGAGCCCGAGAGAGTGAGAGAGAGGAAGGAGACGGTGAGACAGTAAGAGAGAGAGTGAAGAAGACAGCAGGAAGGTGTGTGATGGCAGAGGGAAAATGACTGAAAGACACAGCAGGAGAGTAAAAGAGAGAGTGACCGAGACAGCAGAAGAGTGAGAGAGGAACAGAGAAAGCAGAAAAGTGAAAGACAGAGTGAGAGTGAGTGAAGAAAGAAAGTGAGAAAGTGTGAGAGAGTGAGAAAGATGTGTAAGAGAGTGTAGGAGACAGCGGTAAGAAGCAAATGGAGAAAATGGGAGAATGAGTGAAGGAGAGAGCAGGTGAGTAAGAGAGTAAGGTGGAGACAGCAGAAGAGTGACTGATGGAGACCGCGGCAGAATGAAAGAGTAAAAGAGACAGCAGGAGAGTGACAGAGAAAGGAGAGAGTAAAAGATAGAGTGAGAAAGTGTAAGAGTGACAAAGATGTGAAGGCAGGGGGTCAGAGAAAGTGACAGAGACAACGGCAGAGTGAAAAACAGTGAAATAGACAGCGAGTGATGGAAACAACAAGAGAGATAGAGAGTGCAGGAAACAACAAGAGGGTGAGAGAGAAAGTCAATTGCCAATTTATTATTTTCATTTTAAGTAGATGTTATTCTGGTTTTTAACGTGTGTTTAAGCTGTTTGGCAGTGATAGTAGTTTTTTCTCCAGTTCACTGATCTGAGCAGAAATGAGGCAAGACTGAGGCAAGACTGAGGCAGGCTGTAAGTCAGAGCATCTATCAAATCTCACAGGTGTGTCTGTAGAGCCTCACCGGTTGAACAAGCACATTGTTCTTTCCATAGAGCAGATGTACGCGCGAGTTCTGATGAAGAGACTCCACGTACTCCCTCGCTGAAGCTGCAAACTTATCTTCAGACATACTGCCACTAGACTGCCTCTTCCGGATCTGAGATCAAGAGACGAGGGTTTGGAATATACAAAAAAAAACACAATTATGCCCACCATCACAAACACACTCCATAAATGTGGTCCATTATGCAAAACCAAAGTTCCCATTCTCTGCTTGACCAACTCTCAGCCCTCACACCCTCTCTCACCCCCAGAGCAGGCCTGCGGCTGGGTGAAGCCTCCTGGCCCCGGTGGGCTCCATGGATACGGTGCCTTTGGACCAACTCGTTGGCTGAGGGATCTGTCCAGAAATGGTCTGACGTCTTCAGCTTGGTGTACTCCAGAGCACAGGGTCCAACTAGACGGAGCAGAGTGATAAGAAAGATATGGAGCAATATAGGTTCATTCTGTCACGTCAATATCAGCATGCTTTAACCAGTGCATGTACAGTACACTTTAAAAAAGAGACCACCTTTCATTTATTTCATTCACAAGAAAAATTGTGTGAATCCTTATGAATGATCTCTCCTTTAATTGGTTGTAAAAAGTGATCTGCTTCCAAGTACGGGCAAACACAAAGCTGATAATACACATAGAATTAGAACTGTTCATGTCTTTACAGTGCACACCAATTAAACATTCACACTGCTAATGGAAACAGTAGGTGAACCCTTGGATTTATTAACTGGTTAAACATCCTTTGGCAGCAGTAACTGCAGAGAAGTGCTTTTGGTAGCTGCAGATCAAAACTGCACAACAGTCAATAGGAGTGTTAGACCATTTATCCTTACAGAACTACTTCAGCTCAGCCACTTTCTTCAGATGTCTGGTGTGTATAGCTCACTTGAGGTCATTTCACAACATCTGTATTAGGTTAAGGTCTGGGCTCTTACTGCTCCACTCCGAAGAGCAGATTTTATTTCTGAGGCCATTCTGTAGTAAATCTACTTCTATGTTGTCCTCCTGCATCACCCAGCTTCTACTCAGCCTCTCTCATAGACAGCCACCCTCATACCATCCTGTGGGATACTTTGAAAAATGAGGGGAAAATTAATTTCTAAGTTTAAGGCAGTCAGTCCAGACTGAATCATGACGCTCCCTCCACAATACTTTAACGTTGGGATGGTGTTATGCAGTGCCCTTTTTGCACCAGACATAGTGCAGCGTGTTCCTCAAGAACAATTCTAAAGTATTTTAGGGGTTTCAAGGTGCTTTTGAGTAAATTTCATCCATGCAGTGTTTTTTGTGGAGAGCAAGGTCTTTCTCAGTGGTCTCCTGCAATAGACACCACGTCTGTTAGATATTTTTCGTATAGCACAAACAGACGTTAACCAGTTCTAAAGATTACTTCAAACTCTTTCCAGTCTTCTTCTTGTTTGAATAGAAAAAAGAAGTGTTTAAGTGAGTCAAACCTAGTACATCAAGCCAGCTCTAACCCACACCTGCAGTCTCATTTTATTGAGAGCGTTAACATATACTTAATGATCGAAACGTAAATGGATTTCTGCAGGTGTCTAATTATCAAGTGGTTATTAAACAGCACATTGTCGCTGTGCAAAGAAAAACAAGTGTCTCCAAAATGGAAACTTTACAGGAGAGAGCAAAATAGTCTTACTTTTACTGTAAGTCTATGGAACCAGAATTCTTTCCAAGCTATTTTGGAGCATTTCTATTGGTCCATTCATCATGAAAATGTAAACAGCAGGTTTGACAAAATAAAGGATTTAAATATTATTCGTCTTCTAGATGATGTTAACGTGTATTTTCAGTTACAGTGACTAAATGTTCAAACAAAAGCCCCCAGCAGGATGTTTGAATTTTATGCTGCATACAGATTTACAGTAACCGTATCATAAGACCACATTATGCATAAATGCAAGTAATTCCAAAGGGTTCACATATGTTCACTCTTCTGGACACCTGCTTAATTAAATGAACTAAAAATAAATATGTTTATGGTAATGACAGTGATGAAAGTTGGTCTTTTGCACAATACTGTACATGAACATAATCCTTAAATGCTTCACTGAGATCAATGAAATTCACTCACCCAGTAGAGCTGCAAGGATTGGGCCGAACACTGAGTCATGCATCAGGGCTTCCCTCTCATAATACTTACTGCGGAGACAAAGAACACAAGCCTGCACTCACTGTACTACTGAAAAACAATGAGCTAGTTCAAAAGCTCAACCAAGGATAGGCAATCAAAAGGCTCATACTCCAACAAACAAGGAGAACAAACCACACTTTACTGAAGAGGTGAAGAGGGAGCACACAACAAGGTTCATTCTTACCTTGAGTTGTCCACGATATACTGCACGATTTTGTCCAGGACCTTTTCCAAAAG
Source organism: Megaleporinus macrocephalus (assembly GCA_021613375.1). Lineage (NCBI taxonomy): Eukaryota > Metazoa > Chordata > Actinopteri > Characiformes > Anostomidae > Megaleporinus > Megaleporinus macrocephalus. The sequence continues at coordinate 15,137,271 of CM038716.1, forward strand.
GGCAGTGCGGACCCAAATGTGCTTGATAGCCTGTGCGGAGAGTGGCTGTGGGCCTCGACCTGCGGTGGATCCCTGCCTACGGAGAGGTTCCGGTCCTGTGCTCTGCGTCCTCCTGAAGACAAGATGTAACACATGAGTCAGTCTGTCTGCAACTCCTATTTACAACAACAATTCTTGGAAAATATGTATTTACACCAGTGTGTCACGCCCTGTTCGTCCTCCCCTGTGGTGAACAATAAAAACAACCCGATAATTGTCCAAACCTGACATATGGAACATTTCATGGTTTACTTTGGTATAATTTATGTATTATAATCACGTAATACCTTTTTGATGTGTTTTAACACAGAAAGCAATCTCACTAAGCCTTCAGACATGCGTTCAGATCCAACTGATAGTGCTAAACGAACTGCAGATGGGATAGAAAGTCATCTTCGGTAAGGTAGATGGCAGGTTATCTTTCCTCAAACGCAGTCTTTTGTACTTTTCCACACAGCAGACCCACAGGGGAGCAGCAGTGTTCAAAGGGATCAGTTCATCTGCTGCGGACCAGGCTTGCTTGCAGTAGTCACGACACAGTCACTCACAGCCACTTATGCCTCGCAAGCCATTCAACCAGTGGAGATTACACATATACACGTACACTGTGTCATCTTGTAAGATTCACCTCAAAGGGCAGGTTTCTTAGATAAAGGAGTGAGTAATACCATGACTTGGACAGCCGGATATCATACTTTAAAACCACTTACTGTGTCACCACTGGCAGTGTCACACTTCTTACCCTTAAATGTAATTGCAGGAGCTTCTGACCAATGTCTTGCAATTGCGGGAGAACTCTTTTGAGGTGCTTTTTCAGAGAGGGTGTCACACCCAGTGCAGTGACCCAATAAAGAATTTCCGTATAGAAGGCATCAACACTTGGTCACAAAAATTATATTTAAATATAAAATCACATAAATTCATATAAAATCATAAAAATATGGGAACTGAAGTGGCCTACTTGCTTGCTGACACTAGGTGTGAAATTGTGATGGCGAGCCAAACAGGAGTAGTGGGGGCCACTTTGGGCACCCGGATGATTGAGCTCATCACTGATCTAAGCGAATAACCCATCAATCTGCCTCCTGGGCCAGCTAAAGCCAGCCCAGAGATAGACGAGCCTACTGCTCGCACCGCTGCCTCACCTCCATCCCCACAAACTGCTATTAGCATTGATCCCACTGGGGCCTGCCAGTCAAGCTAGATGAGAGCGAATGCTGGCTCTGATCATTCAGGCTGTTTAAAGTAAACAAGCATATAAATCTCAGCGCCTGTGATGGCTACTGGAGATATGCAGATGGCATTGCGATTTATTGTCAGATTCGCCATGCATGTGATACCAATTCAGAGAACTGTTGATGTGGATGGTGTGGAAGACTTGGCAAGCAACAAGGAGTCGAGATTAACCTCTTTTGGCAGCGGTCATAAACAACCGTGAGGGCCTTTCACGAGATTCTGGAGTGAGTCTGTGGGAATTTGTACCGATTCAGCTGAAGGAGCATTTGTGAGGTCAGGCATTGATGTTGGTCTAGAAGGTCTGGCTCACAACCGGCGTTCAGGGGAGTTGAGGTCAGGATTCTGTGCAGGCCACTGGAGTTTCTCTACACCAAACTCATCAAACTATGTATTTATGGACCTTGCTTTATGCGGAGGGCAACAGTCATGCTGTGGGCCATAAAAAAACTATTTCCCAAAGCTCTGGATGCGCGACTGTGTGCTGATGTTGCTTTAAGAGGTGGCTTGGAACTGTGTAGTCAGTGATGCAACAGAATATAAGTGATTGTTATGCACTGCGCTCTCTGTGGGTTTGTGTGGTGCACAGGTTCAGGTCTGAGTTGTTGCTTCTGGATGCTTCCATTTTAGAGTAATTGCGCTTACAGTTGACTGGGGCAGATACAGCAAGGTAGAAATTTCAAAAACAGACAGTGGCATCCTATTGTTGGGTTTGGTCTTCCTTAGAGCCATTTTACTGTACTGCTATAACACGGCATGGCGATGTTAACCAATATAATATAATTTGATCTACTAACTAATTAAATACAAGTTAGAATCTCCATGTTCTGCCAGAACTCGTCATTTCTCCTAACATGTTGTTGTCATAACGGGAGAAGCCCTGGCTGGTAGCATGACTTTTGCTCTCCTGCAAGTCAAGGATCCACCTCTCTCATTTCTGAGCAACATGCAGCTAACGCAATTTGAACCCAAAACGGATGTGGCAAATTAGATCTGGCCCGTGCTGCAGGATGGGGCTCCGCTGAGCAACTCCTATTGGCTCGGGCAGCCAAATTGCATTGTAGACCTCAGAGAGCCGCCGTTGGAGAAGGAAGACAAGCAAATCAAGAAAGCAATGAAGCTCGAGTGCGCCACAGGTACAATAACTCTCTCGCAATCATGATGAGTTCCTTTATTAAGCCCCTGGTATTCTTTGTAATAACCTTTCATTCTGAAATCAATTTGAGCCCTTAATCACTGTCGCTGAGGTATTCAATAAGTAGCAAGTTGCTGGTTGCTCTAGCAATGATGACGCCCCGATGTCACCATGGCAATTGGAGTAACTGAGCAAATGCGGGCTCGGCAGCGTTAGAAAGGGATGAAACGTACACACACACACAAAACATGCGAGCGGGGTGCTCTGCATTAAGGCTGGGTGGATGTGAATGCGAAGAGCTCTGCATAGCAAGATGAGCACGATCTGCAAAAGGGGGCAGAAGCTGCGTGCACCAGTCCCTTATGGGAGCACAGCCGCCTGCAGACTCTCTCCATTAGAAACCCTCAGCGCTGGAGTGCTACACTGGTCGTGTGGCTCTGCTAATGGAGAATTAATGGGCAAATAAGCAGCCAAGAGGAGCCTTGATGCATCCATGCAAACCATCTCTCACTTAAAGCACAGCAGCAGACAACTGCGAGGCTACTCAGAGGCCCACCGAACGTCCCTAGCCGACTAATCTCCTCACACAGCGCAGATATTATCTGCTTCCTCCTCAGTTTTCACAATTTCCTGCATAGTTTATCAGCCATAAACATTCATTAATATCACTTCAGATCAGTTGGACCTATCAGGCATGGCTAGACCAGGATGTAAGGGCGGAAAGCCGCTTTTCAACTATAGAACCCTCTACAGGAACCCGCGCAGGCGTTTGATGACCCCCTAGAGAAGGTCCAAATGTAGCACGTCTGACCTGGTGATCTCAGCCTGCTGCTGCAGCTGCTCCTGGACCTTGCGGCACACCTCTCCCGCCGTGGCATTCACCTTGCCGATCTTGGTGAAGAGGGCGGCTATCTTGTCACTGCGGAGGAAGCCTGCCGCCCTGCGCTTCAGCATGTGGCCGAGGCACGCCTCGATTGAACCTGAAGGAGAAAGTGAGAGTGCAGTTAATATAGACAACCAGGCAAAATCATATTATATCCAAATGTCATAGAAAATTGCTAATCACGGCAGAGAGTAACCATGCAGCCATTCACAGTCCACCCCCAGCATTCCCTGCGGCTTTCGCTCAAATGCGCTTGACATAGGGGAATATCTTACTGTGCAAGTAATTCCCACCTGCTTTGTTCTCTTTGAGATGTACCAAGGCCACACAGGTGACTTCTGTGAGGCAGGCACCCCAGACTGGTGCCAGACTTCTGGTAAATATTTTAGTAGTGGAGAACAGTGCAAACAACCTGTTACTGCCACAGCTTCTGCTGCCAGGCTCCAGCTCTGGAGTGTAAACAAACCTGGCTCGGCCTTAACAAACAAAAGATTTTATACCGCTGTATCACTTATGGAACTCCTCCATCACTCAGGAAATACAGTAGCCTGCCATGTTCAGGCAGTGACTAATCACGATGTGACGACGCCAGACAAACTGAAGAAAACAATTAGAACAATTAATAGAAGGCCGGATTTGCATCAGCTGTGACAGTGGGCTAAAGCATGTCTGCTCGCTGTCTCCCCACATGATGGATGCTATTAATATCTTAGAGGAATCGAGGCTCGGGCGGCACTACCACATCATCGACAGCGTTTGGGAAAGCAAGCCGAGTTTTATGATGGTAATAGCTCTTTTATTGCTGGGAGAGCAACACCAAGGCTCCTGCTCACAGACTCTCCATCTCTCATTTTCACCTTTAAGAGAGTATATAAAACCCAGAGTGTGGATATCAGAGTGCAGAGGAGGAGAGGGACATGAAGAGCATCTGGCATCTCTGCCACACGCGTGAAGTATTATTCTAAATAACAACATTTTTTTCAAAGTTACTTTGTATTCTACCATCAATTTGATGCAATTAGAGTTTTTGATATTTACTATATAATAAAATCTAAATAGCTGTAGTCATTAATACTATAGTCATGAGTTTTCTTTAAATTAAAGCTATACTACTAAGATTTTTTACTAAAACTGAAAGAGGCAGCATCACTTTAGTCAGGAGAGAAAAACATGCTAAAGTATGGTGCTTGTGTGCGTGTCACCCTCTAAGGCATGATATTATAATCTAAAGGTCAGTGTCGGTTTGGAGCTTTTCAGGCCATGTTGTACGTCTTTATGTTCCACATGCACAGCCTCGAAAAGGTCTGGCTGGATGTTTATGCATTAAATTAAAAATTTAAATACGCAGGAGTATATAATGAGTAGATATGATGACAGTAATAGATCATTCCCTCTTATATTCACAAGATCTTCCTTCACCAAATTTTGACTACTTCTCAGACTCTTTCAATACTCTTTCAATACCCTCCCAATAATCAGATCCATCTGCTTGGCAAACGAGTCCTAAAACAACCGACATCACAAAGATATGAAGCATTGGGATGTAACTGACAAGCAAAAGTTTGCTCCCTAGCAATCGTTACGCTAATATAGTTTGAGCTCCTTTTGGGCTAGAATAAAATTACCAAACAAATGATCAAATGTGCATATCCCAAACCTGCCACAGATCTGCTGTATCACAGTACACTACCGCACTGATACAGCAGTGCCTAGCAGAGACAAGCCGGCTTGTGCCGGAGGAGAACAGTCTGGCTCGAGTCTTCTAGTCACAGTGGACTTTAGTCACAGAATTTCTTGATCTTTTAATTAAAAAGATTTTCTGCAAACGAGAAACAGTTCGGGGTAGTTTGGCTACAATATGGTGTTAATAAACGACTCTTTAATGCGCTGTTTCAAAAACATATACATTTTAAAGATATATAAAATGTAAAAAGATGTACTTGAGTGTTTCCTGACACTGCACTAGGTGTAAAATTGTGATGGCAAGCCAGCCAGGAGTGGGGCCACTTTGGACACCCGGATGACGGAGCTCATCACGGCTTTGAACGAGTAACCCATCAATCTGCCTCCCAAATTATTATTATTATTATTATTATTATTATTATTATTATTATTATTATTTTACTTTTTTTGTGTTGGTTTTAGGAGCTACTAACACTTCTTTTTAATTTCAGTAGAAATACATACAAATTGTTCTTTAGTCCAGTATAAAGCAATAAAAGCTCATTTAGAATTCTTCAGAGATCTCCACAAAAGACCCTGAGAAGACTCCGGGTCAGATTGGCGATACAGTTTCAAACATCACCCTTTTTTCCTTTTTATTTTATTTAAACCAGCACCACTATATAGTTTTGGACCCTATAGTTAAGTGGATCCATCTCACAGGAGAGACCCCCACAACCCTCTCACACCAGGCCTACATACTTAACAAACAGCAGCATTCAGACCCGGCGTTGGGTTTGGATCAGATGAATCATCTAAGTGCTGGCTAAGTGCTTTCCCCTGAGGCCACAGCATGTTAACTGCCCCTTTTCCAAACACAACACCCCACGTAACACGAATGCTCCCAACCACCAAGATGAGGCCATCCGTCATTTTCCCACCTTCAGAGTTTTCAGCCACAACCAGGAGATAGAGCGTGGTTGGCCAGTCAGGGGGTGAGATGGGCAGGATGCAGAACATTATTATTTCTGTGTTTACATAATGCCTCTGAGCCTAATGGTTTGCCTGCCTGCCTGCCTGCCTGCCTGCGTGCATCTGTACACCAACACTCCACGTCCATGTTCATACACATACCCGAGCCCACGCACACTCGCACACACAAAGAAGCAAACAAACACAGGCACATATGCTCTTAAATATAAAGGCTCTTGCATGCTTCTGAGCTTAGATGTATGTTTCTAGGGTGAAAAAAAACATTTGGTATAAAACCCTAACATTATGTGAATGCTCTTTAAACTTCAAAAAGGCTCTGCACACTCGCACATCTTATTTACCATCCGCATTCGTTTGTTTAATTTCCATTCAAATCTGCCATTAAGGCATTTTATGAGTATATTTGTAAAGAAGGTGCATAAGGAAGAAGAAAGCCAAAGAAAAATAAGTGAAAAAACCTTGTTTTCAAACTGGAGTTCAAAGAAATACTACAATATCTACAATATCCAGAAAATGTACATCCCAACATCTGTGTCAGACTTGGTAGACAATTAAATAAATCAGATGAACAGGTCTTAAAGGAGCCATTTGTAAGATGTTAGATGTTTAATGTTCCAAAAGCAACTAAAACTATCAACAGAGTGTGAAGAGATAACAGTTTTGATGGTGCGTGATTTGATGGATGTCTATATATCATGTTGCAGAGATATCTACAAAGTTAGCATACTAGCTAGCTGACAGCCGATACTGAGTCACTGCAGCGTTGAGCCTGCTATCAGTCCAACATGCCATCTGGTCAATCATGTTGAAGGTTCTGCTCCTGGTTCGATCATTTAAGTACAGATAGCCAATGAAGTAAAGAATAAACACAACAATAGTAGAAGCAAGCAGCTTGAGATGCTCTTGGTAAGTAAAGGGATGACGTTTGTAAGTAAACTGCTATTAATGCTAGCACTGAAGAGGAGAGACTGAGCTTTTCCTTGTTTCTTACAGTGGGATGGACACCGTGACCTTCTGGCGACATGTTGTCCCCTATTGTTTGAGAGCTTCAAACTTGCTTCATATCTAAGATGTCCACAGGTGCTTCTGTCCATCCTTCCACTATGGAGGACAACTCAATACTATGGGTTTGAAAAGATGTGTAGCGGTCAAGAAGCTGTTAGTCAAGAAAAGAAACATTTGCAAAATGAACAAAGAAGCTGCTGGTGTTCTCAGTACAATAGACTGACCACCACAGAGTCCAGACCTCCACAGTATTAAATGTATTTGGGATTACTTGGATTGTGAAAGGCAGAAAATGCAACTGACGTCTAGGACTGAACTTAGAGGTGTAAAAAACATTCCCATAGACTTCTATGTAAAACTGAAATCCAGTCTCCTTAAAAAACCAGAAGCTTTAATAAAGGCAGATTGGACAAGAGCGAACACATTATATTCAGTTGTTAAGACTTCTGTGTGTTTCTTTATGAAAATCAGATTAATGAAGTTCGTTTCACAGTAGTGTAGACAGACTGACAGGAATGCCACCAATGCATAAATAGTTTATAAACTAATGTTACTGCAAACTGTAAACCGACTAAAACAGAACGGTCGAAACTTTTAAAATATTCAGCTCATAATAGGCAAGTTTGAAAAGTGCCTGAGGGCCAATTTCCCGTTGCGGCAGAGCCTTTATGAAGATTCAACTGTAATACCATCCACTCAATCAGTGTGAATTAGTATTGTGAAGTGCATCTCACACTCCACATGGGCCTTAATGAGCTGAGGTTGATCAGGCATATTAGGGCTGATAAATCACAGCGCCAAAGTTTTACAGCTCCGGTTAGGAAATGACAGCACAAGTCCTAATGGCGCACTAATGGCTGAGAGCTCCCTGACTGTTCAGACAGATAGAACAGACTAGGCTGGGCGAAGGAGGGAGGGGAGAGAGGCCGGCTGAGCCTGGTGTCTCCACAGCCCCATCTCCACCAGGCTCATTAGCAGATCTAATTAAGGCAGAGGCGCAATTAGCTGCGGCTGAATGTCAGCAGTGGACTGAGCGCAGGCAGACAGACTAAATCCAAGCACCGGGCTTTACAGCCATCCATACAGTGTTGATTCAGAGAAACTGACATATACGTACACATTCAGGAGCACATTATGTAGCCTATATACACACATTAAAGCACACGCGGAGCAGCGATTCTAGCATTATTCAGTATTTAATGGAGCACTGGAAAATGGTGACTTTAGATAAATGATTCATCATTTTCAGTCACTTCCATTGTGAAACAATGTCAACATTTCTGTAGTAATGTTACTTTTAGAGAACTTGTCTTTTTAAAGGCGTATAATTAAATGAAGAAACATAAGCATTGAGCCTGCTATCAGTCCAACATCCAAGATTCTGCTCCATTTTTTACATTTTTGTAGTAACACTTATAACTTTATGGGTATAACTTTATAATGTTATGTTATGTTTAAAGGTTTATAATTAAATAAAGACAAAAGAGAAAACACTGAAAGGCTTTTTCAGCAAAATTAAAATTATTTAACACAAGGCAAACAAGCAATCTGCCCTGTTTTATGAAATAAAATGTTGTGTGTGACTTCATTGTCACTAAGGTATGTACTTTCATTTAAGATTCAGCTACTCACCAAAAACAGTGTGGAGCAGCTCATATTGTGCCTCAAACCAGTGATCGCACAATTAATAAAAAGGCCAATTAATAAAAATCCAATAGAAAAATATGTAATATTTGTACAGTATAGCTGTTTGACTTATGAGCAGTGAAAATTCTGTTCATTAACAGTAATTATTACTAGAGGCCACTCCAGTAGCCCTGACTGGGAATCAGTTGGCTCATAAGGCTTTATATAGTGCGTTGTGCTTGAAATTCACTGGAAGTGTTTGCGATGTAATTTATAGACCCCCTTCTTAACTCTCTGTTGTTTTTAGCAGCCCATACAAACATGTGTTACGAATTTTAAAAGGCATAATTTCACACAAAAGCTGACTGTCTTCGACACAAATAATGAAAATGTACACATTTTGCTTCCATTATCCTGATGTGTATGAAGAAAGAAACTATTTATGTGAAAACAAAATTAGCAGACTGTAGAATTTTGTGGAGGAAGCAGCGAATACATTTTTTTACTGTTAGATCAGTTTACTGCTGTGAATTGCGGAGGTCTGCAAACTCAGGGTAAACACTATTGAAACATCTTTGGGAAAACGCTGCAAGTCTTAGTTATGCCAAAGAAACATACAACATTTTCTCTTAACTGTATGTGGTTTAATGTAATCCTGCCAGTAATCACTCCTGTTTTTATAATGTACCTGTAATCTGACTACTGTCTTTTTATTTGTAACTGTAATAGTTTCCTTTTTCATATCCTGATTACATAACACATCATTACATATATATTCCATTACTATCCAATCCTGCATAAATGATTTTACATGGTTTATCATCACTGTCCTACAAAAAAAAATCTCCATTTTTATTGATTTCTATTTTTCTACATCAATTCAATGCAGCAGCTGTTGTTTACATTGTGGGAGGATGTAATGACCAATAGAAATGCTCCAAATAGCTTGGAAAAAAAAACTGGTTCCATTGACTTCCACTGAAAGTGAAGACAGTTTTGGCCTATCCTGTAAAATTGGCATTTTCGAAATACGTGTTTTTTATTGGACAGCGATGATATACAAGTTCTGAGTGGGGACATTTTTACCAAACAGTTTTAGGTACAGATGCATTGAGCATGAGAATTGTGAAGTTTCAGGTACATATCTGCCCATTTCCAGTATGTATCTGGATTAACAGTCCAGAGAAACGTAACGTGTAACTGCAGTAAAATTAGTTTTAAAAAACTGATGCTGGGCTGTATTTACTGAGAAGCAAACTAAAGTGTGGGCATGCTAAAATGTGTAGGAGTAGGCAGAAAATTTGCCTGGTCAGAGAAATGCAGGTTCTTTTTGCACCATGCTAATAGGGGTTCAGAATTTAGTGCATGCATTAGGTGTCCATGTGTTTGATGTGAAGAGCACAGGCTCGTTGTCGGGGCAACATGATGAGGTAGAAGGTTTCTGGCATACTTTGAAGAATGTTTAAACAGCACGGCATATCTGAACATCATAACCTACTGTATGATAACACACCTTGTCACACTGCGTCATGGTTCCAGGAACAGGTCAGTGAGCTTTCTTTGCTCCTGTAACTTGTACAACCTCACTGAGAATATTCTGGGTGAGGCTGAAAGGCTGTTAAAAGCAAGATTGCTTAAATATCCAGTAGAAAGGAGTTGTGCAATAGAATTGTTCTTGCAAAGTGCGTCACTGCACGGTTGTTTTTATCTATTAAAGTTGGGTGCAGTCACATGGGCAAAATCAACAGTTTGGAAAAAAACATCAAAAGCAATAATACTATCTGGAAAAGTGCATTTGCTGAAGGAAACGCAGGATGGTTGTGCAGGTTAAGCATTGCAAGGAACAAGGAATGAATAAACAACAAAAAGAAGAGTGTGGGTCTGTGCGATTAGGGATCTGCCCTAAATGAGTCCAGACAGACGAACCCATAATATTTCGGTGCGCTCGAAAATGACTGGGAGTCTATGGGGGAAAAGAGGGATGGAAAAAAGTAACAGACAGACAAGTGCGGGTCGAACCAACACTGCAGGCGTAGTCAGGAGTCTGCCATGAATCAGTGTATGCGAAACAGTGTCTGTCGGTCAAGCAGAAGTACAGTAGGTTGCGGTTCTACTTTTCTACTCATTAAAATTGCAAAAATTCCAGAAAAATTATATTTTGGCATCAGATTTAAAAATATATGTGGGTCGTGTTTATTTGAGGTTACTTTAGCTTTGGGCAATGGTTCATTATTTTCAGGGACTTCCACTTTGAAGGGCAGGGCTGTGTGTGTATGATGGCAGTACATCACCAGGTCTAGTTTTAGTAAACAGCTAACAGTAGTCCAGCACTAGAGTTGTGTTTTGCCTTTCTTTTATTCGCTGTGCCAAGTTGCAAATAAGATATGGCTTGTGACTGTGTTTCTTCTGAAAACCCCTTCATTACAATATGTAAATCAGGTTCTGGTAGGCTGGGGCTTGACGCACTGAAGCTGATTCATCATTTGTGCTCCAATCTTGGTTCGCTTCCACTTTGTATAAAACCGGCGTAGAGCAGTAAGAGCCACTCTTGTACGATCTTGCATCTTGCAGATTCCATGCCCGAGCAAAGCTGTCTTGAAGGTCTGTGCAGACGCAGCATGCTATAAGACAGGTGTACCTCATAAACAGGTACCTAAACCCCTGGAAGAGCTGGAGGTGAAACATGTGTGTGGCATCTGTGCATTTTGCTGGGGGAACCACCTGTGACTGTGCAGCCAAGCTGGAGCTGTGAGTCACCATAATTGACAGTAATGAACCGCATTACAGAGGAACTAGGCAGCTGTGGGCTGTGTGGGAGGGAGCGAGAGCAGTAAGGAGTGGGAAGGGGGAGGATGAGGTTGGGGGGTAGGGTAAAAAGAGTTGGAAGACGGGTGAAGAGAAAAGAAGTAAGATTAGGAGCTAGATGATAACAGTGATGAAGAAGAACCATCAAGTTAAAGCAATTCGAGGGCTGAGCTGAGCTGGGTGCCATTGCTGCGACTACTGCCTGAGATGGGCCATCCATGGACCAGGATCTCCAAGCTACTGGCTGCAAAGACCAGGTCATCAGAATTCTTCTATTCTTCTAGTCAGGGGGCAGCATGGGATATCTGTAAATCTGGGCTGGATTTGGTGATGTGGCAAAATCAGGAATTTAGTGTTGTTCTTCTCTAATTGCACTGAAACACTGGATGGCTAGAAACATCTGTCCACAGAAAATGGGCTGGAGAAACTCTGGGACTTCGGGGCCCAGACTGCAGGCGCTGTGGAGGGAGATGCATTTTACCTAACCTGATGGAACATACAGAGTGTAATCTGCAAACTAGATGTAATCTGCTTTAAACTAAAAGCAAGACCCTAAACTAAAAGGGACAATTGATGTAGGACTGAGGAACAGGGAAGAGAGGGATGGCATAAATGAAAATAATGAAAAACAGCTTCTCTGCAAACTTTAGTTATTTCCAAACACTGTTCAGCTTCTTGACTATCTACTATCTAGTCTACGTTCAGAAACTCCTGACCTACTGCTGAAGGTTGTAAACCTGTCTTGTAATTAAACTGAATTTTTATCAGCTATATTCTCAGATCTTATGATATGTGTATCTTTGCTGTCCAAAATGAAAGGTTTAAAAGGCCAAAGCATTTTTTTACATTACATGCAAGTAAAATATAACAATTTTACACAAAACTGTTTTGGAGCATTTCTTTGGGTCCAATCAACCAACAATGTGTTCAAATTATGCAGAAAGAAAAAAAACCAAAAAATTTTTTGGACAGCAGCAATATGTGTAACATGATTTGTTATCTGCCAGATCTCCCCCCCCCCAACAGTTTGACATTCTAACCGTGGTTCCATTAGGGGTCATAAGCTTATGTCATGAAACTTGAAATGAATGTCATGAAATGATGTTTTAACTATACTATCTGTTCCCTTCTGAGTCTGTTACTCTCAGTGTTTCTTATGCTTTTATACACAACCTGCCCAAAAACAGTCTTGTACTGACGATGTTACAGTCTACGCCAGGACATCACAAAGACAGATTAAGGGTCAGGACTCTGTGATGGCCAGTTCAGTTGTGAAAATGATTCCTCATACTCACAATTGGAGCCCCATGTATCCTGGCACTGGAATATCGTCCTGGAATATGGCCAAAGCATCATATAAAAACCCATTGATGAGAAAACCTGGTCATTCAGTACGATTAGGTAGGCAGCAAACTTCGTTTTGCTGCCACATACCGTTTTTAAGCAATTCCAGTTCAAAACACTGCCTCCAGAGGCTTGTACAGTGGGAACTGTTTCAGATGCTTTATGCTGTTTCCATCTTACCTTGATAGATACATCATCCATCAGACCACATGCCCTTTTTTCATTCCTCCAGAGTCCAATCTTTCTGCTCCCCAGCAAACTGAAGCTACTCACTGCATCAGTTAGTGGTAAAAGAATTGCTACCACATGTCACATATTTATTTCGGCAGTAATCACCCAATCAGAGGCCCTAGGTATTTACTTATTTGAATATAAAGTGGCTTTTTTGGACAAGGCAGTGTGGGATGTAGACTTTCTACCTGTAACAGATTTCAGCATGCAATTAATTCTGCTTTATTTTTTCCCCACCATATTATATCCCTTCTTTTAGACTTTAATTACCAAAGAACTTTTTTAAACCTGGCATGCTGGCCACACTCATTTTGGCAGTGCAGTACAGAAGGTGAACAGGTATGCAAAAACGGTATCAAGTGAAATGAACAACTGAAACAATTCAGGAGAGCATGTGCAGTCACAAGAACAATCCTTAGACATCTGGAAATCATTCAGCATAGCGTGCAATAACAACTAAGGATGCTTCGATGTGGGAATTTTGAGCAGATGCTAATATCTGATATTCACCGCGTACACATCTGCCAATGACGATACATAAATTGTGAACCGGTTGGTGGTTAGGTTCAGTTTGGGCTTTATTTGGGCCCTAGATATAGAAAACTTTAAAAAACATCTAATCGCTCACAGCTGCCGACCAAAACCAGCAGACAAAAGGACTGAGAGGAGAGGAGGCAGGGGCTAAAGGAGGAGAGCAAAAAGAGAGCGCCAGTGCGCCTTTGTGACTCATCCATCCCCCTACCCCACCCTCCGGTGGTTTGGGTGTAGGACTGTTCTCGCCACAGTCTGCCTGCTCCTCCGCACAGTCTAGAGACATAGCCCCCCGTCCCCTCACACGGATGGACGAGACTGTGCTCACCGTCCAGATTGGAATCAAGTCGAGGCTGAACTTGAGATTCACCACAGGGCTGCATTGTGCATGACAGTGCCACTTATTCTGTCCAGCGGAGGTGTTGATGGAGAGAGACGCAAGCAGATATCAGGGGAGTCTCGGCGTGACAGGACACAGAGAGGGACGGAGATCGTGGCAGAGTGATGACTGCGCAGTGGAAGAGATATGCACTTTATTTTAGAATAAACAAGCCCTACAATCTCTTGTCTTAACCTGCCTGACAGACTGCATTTCAGTTTAGTTCAATTCTATATGTGTAGCACCTGTCTCAAATCATCCTTCCAGAACAGGCAAGCCGAGCGTGAGTGTAAATGAGTGTCAGAAAGGAGTAAATTTTTAAAAGAATCATGCAGTGTGTGCATAGCTTGCTTTCAGTCATGTTACACTGAGCACTAAGGGGCCAGTTATTTTCACAGAATTCAAGAGTCAGAGAGTAAAGCAAGTAGGAGAATAAAGCAAGTAGGAGAATAAAGTGAGTCAAAGAATCAAGTGGGTCAAAGAATCAAGCGAGTCAGAGAGAATAAAGCGAGTCAGAGAATAAAGCAAGTCAGAGAGAATAAAGGCAGTCAGAGAGTAAAGCATCTACGCTCTGAACATCTACTGTATGCAATGCAAACAACAGCTTAACCAATGTTTCCTTTTACTTCCATGTCAACATACATACTAATCATCATTTGTCCTAATCCTGTTCAGCATCTAATTATTTAAAGACTGAACTAAGTTTTCAATAAAGACGTGTGTCATGGATCAGGTTTTAGGCAAGCCAAAAGAAGATAAGTGGAAACAGCAAGATCATATCTGAAAATAATCAGTTACTTCTAAATAGAAATGAGATAATTAAACATGATAATATTGAAATAATGGCATAAAAGCAAGCCATCCATGTTACATCTGTTACATAAGTTCTGGAGATCTGCTGACCCCAATACCGTTCACTTGGTCTCTGCTATATTACATTAAATTTACTATTATATTATATTATTATATTATTTATTCTGATATCGCTGCTATGGACAATATCACTAAGTCTCTTTAAATAGATTAATCTTCTTAAATAACCTGCCAATGCAAAAGTTTCTACATATGTCCTCCTGTATATCTTATGTATATATCTTGTTTATGTTTTGTATAGTCCTTAATATATTTTAGTTATTACTAAATGTATATATTCTAGCATTTTTTACTTCACTATTGTCTATTTATTGTTATGTCTGCACTGTTTTTACATATATAATACTGCCCTGCTGTAGAGTTGTATCTGAGCTTACCCCAAGCATTTCAATGCATGTTATGTCCCGACATGATGTGCAAATGACAAATAAACTTGAAACCTGAAACTTGATTGTATTGGATATTCACAATGTTAGAACATACGTATTTAAACTGTGAGACTTCACTTAAAGGGGAGTAGAAATTAATGGGGGGGTCACAGATAACAGTGAAGATGGAAAAAAGTGCATAAGAGAGCCACATGGGGAAAAGCTTGAATGTATCTGTATTAGGCCAAGCAGAAGTTTGTTATGAAGGTATTACAAGTTGTGGAAAGCCTTTGTTGAGAGTTTTGTCAGACAGCGTTCTCCTGCATTCATGCTATTTCTGCTGTGTGAAAATTAGCTAACAGAGAGACACCTTTAATAATAGCAGCAGCATGTCGTCACTGAGAGAGAGGCTAGAAAACAGACAGCGCTCCGTTTCCCTCTCCCCAGGCGCTCTGAACACTAACCGAAACAGTGAGCTCTATAAGCCTCTCTCTTCTGCGAGGACACAAACACGCTTAGACATACACATACACGCGTAACACTCCACACACACACCTCGAGTCTTTTAGAACACAGACATGTTAAACCTGCATTAGCTGAATGTTAAGCAGACGCTACAGTTTCAAATGCATCATGTGACAAATAGGGCTGCACAATGCAGATGCAAGCATTTAGCTCACCTGTGACTGGCCAGGGTTCTCACAGCACACATCAAACCGATGAACAGGCTCATTAATATATCTCCCCCCACCTCTGTGATATCAGTATTGGCAAAGGAAGAGCTTCGCAATCATGATTAACAAGTGATATATTGCGCAGCCCTAGTGGTACATTCACATCTAATACAACTTTCAGTCCAAAGAAAGGAAATTCTGTGGCCAGCACATCACCTCGCCGCCCACTCATTTCCCTCAACTGCTTAAGCAAGCCTCTTTCACCAGGTGATTAAATATTGATTCTCTCGGACTGTCCGTCGGAGCTGTAATTTCTTGTCCAAAAGGCAGGACGGTACATCAGATCTGCAGCTGGACCTTTATCTAATCTCACCGCTGTTAAACAGACGGATCGAATGGGGATCAATCCACTCTGTCCTACTGCTGCTTACTTAGAGAGATCTTTTAAAGTAATACAGAACACACAGAAAGACTGCAGGTAAGTTTATGACGCTGTTAAACTAGGACACACGCACGGTAAATGTAAAACACCAGATTATTGCCAAACATTGATTTAAATGAGAAAATATTGGCTGATATCATTTAATATGTACATGCCGTGTCTTAATTTTAGACTTACTTTTACAGTTAAAGGAGCAATATATATGATTTTTAAGAATTTAGTTTAAGTTGTAGACATATCTACTGAGCTTAGCATGCTAATCAACTATCCCTGGCCCATCCCCTCTAGTAATGCCAATTTCAACCGCTATGGTAAGTCACTGTATCACTGAGAATGCAAACAGTTGAACATGAGAACACTCCTTCAATGGCGTATTCTAACCTCCTGTCAATCATGTTGAAGGTTCAGCTCCCAGTTAGATCGTTTAAGCCAATGATAGCCAATGAAATGAAAAGTATTTCTCTTATGACAATCACCACTCACTCAAACCAAAAATAACTAAAACAAAAAAAGAAAAAGACTTAACTTTGGTGCTGCTTTTGTACCGCTGAAGACACACTTGAGTAAAGAGATGAAGATGCTGAACTGCACTGCAATGGTTTCTTTAGACTGGTAAGTAAACAGCTGTTAATGCTAACAATTAGGAGGAGGGATTGCATTTTTCCTCGCATCTAACAGTAGCCAACAACTTTCTGGTAATATTTTGGCCCCTTTTTGGAGTTTAAGTCATTTTACACATTGCTCCTTTAATGTCTGATTTAATGTCAGTGCCTAAACTTGATTGTCACATTAGAAGACAATACACTTTTCTTTGGGATTTTGTATTCTTTTATTCTTATTTATTTTTCACAAGTTCTCTTGTAAGTTCTCTTCTCTGAAGTTCTCTTAGTGTAATAACATGGTATTCTCATGATTTTGCATCATTGTAATAATATAATATTATGTAATATATTGGTATATTATTGTTTTCGTAGAAACGCACAATAATATTGGAATTACATCAATATAAGCACCATTGGACAGATGTTTTGATTTAATTTAGATATATTAATTGCACCCTGAAAATTTCACACTGTTTAGATGATGCTGAGCAACTGTGCTAATGAAATTTAAGAACACTTGGTAAAATGTAACACTAATTTGAAGAGAATGACAACTAGTGTTTTCACCAGTTTAGCCTGTGCTGCTGTGATACAGTTAAACAAAAGGTTTGAACAGTTTGGTTCCCTACTGGCACAACTATCTAAGCTTTGACATGTTATTGCAAGATTGCGGGTTTAATACATCATCTTCATTTATATATATATATATATATATATATATATATATATATATATATATATCTCGCCCAAGCAGCCAGGTAGTTGAGATGCAGTGTTACTTTGGCCCAAAGCTCCTGCATAGCACTGCTCATGCATGCATCTGAACAACACCGGTCACACGACTGCACTGCAGCATCATCCAAGCAGTCAGTCAGCTCAGGCAGCCACGTAGCTGCGATATAGCTTAGAACAAGCACCCGGTGCAGACAGCGTCATACCACCCCCCCACCCCCCCCCACCCCCCCCCCCCACCCCCCAAATAAAACGCATAAATTAGATTTGTTTTTCTTTGTTATTTGATTGAATCCATGGGTTCAGACATGTTATTAGCACTTGAGCATTGGCTGAAAAGAAGAGATTTGTTTAGGTGTCATTGTTCAAGGTGAAGACAGGCAGTGGACGGAATTCGTTCCAGTCGTATTTGGACACTGGCTCTTTTTTTCTTCGTTTGAAAAAATAATTTCAGTGAAAATCTGCAACGACTTTCCAGTCATTGGTTCTCGGTTGCATTTGGGGCTGTTCCAGATGCTTGCAGATCACTGGTGAGCTTCAAGAATCCCATCTGTCTCTTACACTCTCTTACATTCAAAGGATCTTAAATCTTTTTTTCCATTCATTCTCCTCTCTTATTTTCTGAAAGAGAACATTGTGCTGTTAGCTTTAGAAAGAAAACGATCCAGGGCTTAGTTATCCTAAAATATACTTCCCTTCATTTACCGCCCCCCCACAACAGCCCCCCACACAATCAACAGTATCTACCAGTGATACTGATAAAACTGTGGGTCTTTAATATCAGTCACAATTTCATTGATTGATATATTGATTAAGGTCTAAAGTGCATGCTCTGCTATTTCTCTGCTGAAAGCTTTTCTTTTCTTTTTTTAATACAGGGCGGTTATCACTTGACTGTATGCTATAGATGCAGCCGACAGAGATTAAAAAGGTTGGAAAATGCAGTTTTCCTTTAAGCACACCGCAGGGCCGCAATAAAATGTGTTTTCTTGCATGAGGACCTTCCTAAAGACCACCATAAACATGATTGAATATTGCTTCAAAATGTCAGATAGTGTTACAGGGGGGAAAGGGGGTGGGTTATTTCCCAGGCCTAAGCAAAGAGCAATATTAAACAGATAAATCTCTTTGTCTTTGTTTTGCTCTCCCACTCTTGCACATGCATAATCCTTTCTTTCTTTCTGCTCCTGAGCTTGAAAGCAAAGCTATGAAGCTTGTATACACATTCATCTTCACCGTAACAGTTATGAGCGTGCAATTCCACACTGATCTCGAAGCTTTCCAGAAAAATGGAAGTGAACTCCCTCTAGCTCCGGCTAACCCAGAAAGAAGGCGTCTACTCTTGTGGCTTCCAGAACATCCTCTGCTCTAATTAAGCGAAGGTATAAAGTAGAGGCCGCCTTGTAGTTGTGGGAAAAAAGCTAACAGCAGCAGAGTGAGGATTAAAAATCTTCGACTGAGGCGAGGTGTGTACCAGGAGACTTCTCCTGCTGGGAGTAAGTAAGCATGAGAGTGTGAACAGGGTGAGCAGAGCGTGTGTGAGTGTTTGGGAGTGAGGGGGTGGTGGCGCCATCACCTTGGCAGGAACAGAATTCCGACTTCAAACATTTTCCACAGAGCTTGGTTGCGCTTTGATGAGGCCAAATTGAGCAAGAAAGAAGTTTAGGGAACGTGTGTGGTAATGAGGTGTGCATTCGGCTATCTGTTTGTGCAGGTGTTTGTGTGTGTGCGCGCGTGTGTGTGTAGGCATGCCGGTCATGTTAAACAGGTGAGTGCTGTAATTAATAGCGCTAAATCCCACAGCAGTGCTGTCAATCTGAGCAGCAGTCTACCTATTGAGTCAGTCACACCACAGTGCACAGCACACACACACACACGCCACTCCAACAGGTGCACTGATCACGACGCGCCCCCTCTGAGGATATATCAAACGTAAAAGCTCAGACAAATGACAAGATCACATTAACATCTCCGTAAACATCAGAGTTACACTGCCAGTCATCCAACCAAAATCAACCCACCTGACAAATCTGGCCATGTCGCTGAATGCTGGAAACCACCTAGGACATAGGGTGCATGGGAGATGGACTGATGATGAAATGAAAATACTATTAAAACTGTAGCACTTGAACAAAGAGCAAGCACTGAGCAACATATCACCACAATATACTGTTCCATAAGTATTTAACACTGATAAGTGTTATTATATGCATTCCCCAAGAAGTATTTAAAAACCTGCAGGAAACAAAGGGCTTATCCCAATTATCTCAGAACAAAATGACCACACCGATAAGAACGTTTAGCCTTCTCCTTCAGAAGCATCATCTTTCAGCTCTAAGCTTTTTTAACTCTAGCTAACTCTCTTAACTACCATGCTGTTACAAGTGAATGGCTAGACTTCTTCTGTTTCCCCATCTAGTCAGTAAAAGCCGTACACTGTTATCTGTACTGACTTTTCTGCAAGTGCCCGTTTCAAGTGGTCGCTATAGTATCTAAAAGTTAAATTACTGCCAAGAAGCACAACATAAACATGGCATGTGAAGACAGGATGAAGTTTTAAGGCAATACAAAGTGGTCAAGTTGCGGCTAGCCACGACGGTTATTTTCTTCATGGCGAAGAAAAGACATGCATTAGCAGCAAGTTATCAAGTACTATATAAAAATGCAATGGTAATACTAATGCCATTTTTAAAGCTACACCATGTAGATTTGGGGCTCTGCAGACCCTGCTGGTGGAAATGTGTATGCAAGTGAACCTACAATAACCATGATACTTATAATTACCTACAGTAGTCATCATATCTTCTTCAGTATAATGTTGATAAGTCCTAAACACTGAGCCAGAGCTTCTTTTAAAGCCTCAGCGTTACTATATAAAGACATAATCAGATAAACTCCAGCAAAATCCAACCAGACTTAGTAATGCTACCTCTTGCAGTTAAATATTGCAGTTTTAAAAACTTAAAATTAACCATTATTAAAAAAAATATTTCTGTTACACCCATTAAACAGGATAGTCTGCTAATTGTTTGCTAAGAAACTCCAACTATCTCTATAGTCTTGGTTTAGCACCTGAATTCTCTTAAGTGAATCTGACCAGTCAGGTTAACATGCTTTGTCAAAGATAAAACCAGCTTGTACTTTAATACAAGCTAATACTACTAGATTAAGGAACTAGAGCCTTATCATTTATCTATATCTAAAAAAAGACTTGATAATTTGATAATTATATTGTTTATTGTGCAAGACAGAGCGTTTAAGAGAGCTTTTGCTGGTTTAGCAGAGCTCATGTGGTTGTGGTTTCATGCCAGAGACCCCCTGCAGCTAGAATCAGAGTGAACGAGGAGCTTGCAGGTTGTTCCCATGGCCTTCACCTGTGCGTTAGGGCTCAGTGTTATCGATCGCGTGTGTGGTTGGTGTTATTTCTGAGGCTGGCAGCAGTGCTTCGCTGCAGGACAGCAGTGACGCCACCATGGGATGTCAAAGAGAGCTCCTCTGATGATGAACTCGCTCTGTCCAGAACCAAGAGAGATCAAAGGCGGCCTGACAGACATGCAAACACTCACAGACGGACGTTCCAAACTCCACACGCTTTTTTTTCTGGGCTTTCAGGGCAAAGCATCAAAAAAGGCTCCATGCAGGCCACACATGCTCCCCGGAAATTCAGAAATAACTCCAGTACCACCAGTCGAGGGACGTTATATAACCCTCTGTCCATACGCGGGTGTGCAAGTTTGCTGGAGTGTATTTGTGCGTAACAGCACTGGACCTGGCCAAATGTCTGTAGAGAGGCTCTGCGTTGTCATGGAGATAGGCAGTAATCAGGAGAATACCTGAGCCTTCTGCGAGCTCTCTAATAACTTCCCCAGCTTGTCTTTCTAAATTAGCTCTACAACCACGTCCAGTCCTGAACGCAGCAGCGCCTGCCAAAATGAGACTTGCAAGCAATTAGACGTCTCATCTACCCACGGCCCGTCTCACAGAGCCACGAGCCTAGATCTCGACAGCAGGTCGAATAAAGCGCTCAAATTAGATTTGTTTTTCTTTGTTATTTGATTGAATCCATGGGTTCAGACACGCCATTAACACGTGAACACTGGCTGATAAGGCCTTCGTCTTTGCGGGAACAGAAGAGATCTGTTTGGGTGTCATTGTTCGAGGTGGAGGACGGAATTAGTTCCAGCCGTATTTGGACACTGGTCTCTTTTTACTTTTGTTGAAGAAAACATTTCAGTCAGAATCTGAAACAACTTTCCAGTCATTGGGTCTCTGTTGCGTTTGGGGACCGTTCCAGATGCTTGCAGATCAGTGAGCTTCAAGAATCCCATCTGTCTTACAAAAAACGTGCAACACATATTTACTCTTACACTCCATTCAGAGGCTCTTAAATCTTTTTTTTCATTCATTCTCTCTTATTTTCTGCAAGAGAAGACTGTGCTGTTGGCTTTGGACAGGGCTTGGTTGTCTTAAAATATACTCCCCTTCATTTATGCTAAAAACAGATTTAGAAACAGAACCATAACTTTCATTTGGACTTTCCTGGTACGAGGATTCTGATAGCGCAGGTAGTGCTCTGTCTCTCTCTTAGTCCTTACTGACAGTAGAAACTCACTTTCCCACATTTACATGCTTTGATATATGATCATTCCACTCACTGAATTTTACATAAATAATAATAATTGTGAGTGAGTGGAATGATCCCTTGATCATATCAAAGTATGTAAAGGATTCTAAGTGTCACAGTCTGCCCTGTTATTGTTTATGTTGTCCTGTCAGTGCCATATGGTTCTGTTGACGTTTCTGTCAAGTGCTCCCTGTCTCCGCCCCTCACCTTATCCGTGTTGCCTCTCTCTTGTTAGCCCCAGGAGTTCATCATTAATTCCTGTTTATATTACCTGGTCAGTGTGCTTTGTCTTTGCTCAGTGTTTCGTCCTATCCAGTGTTAGTGAGTATCTTGTTACCTGTTGCTTTATTTTTGGATTCGTGTTCACCTCCTCTTTGTTTTCTTTTGTATTTCATCAGTTAATCTAGCTTCTTGGTTTTTTTGTTATTTTGGTATTTTTTTGTGTTTAGTTTCTTAATAAACTGGCTTGCACTTGCACCCTGCCTCCTTGACTTTGCATCCGTGACAGTAAGTTTCTACCATCAATGAGGGCTATGTTTATCACCTGTCACACGATGATTGAAGGTGTGAATTGTGTTTGCTCTCATGCCCACTTAGGATATGAGATACTGGATATGAGAAATTACTGGAGTGTTGATGTTATTATTGTTATTGTTATTGTTGTTGTTGTCCAAGGACAACAAAACACCCCCCTCCTGGACATTACAATAATGAAGTTGCAAGGGTGAATAAATTTGCAAAAAGGTTTTTCTGGTCATAGCCCATCACTTTTAGTTCCCTAAAGAGTGACGTCAAGTATGTTTTTCAAAGAACTATTGAGGGGTTTTTAAGAGCATAGCAGATTTGCGGCCCACAAACCACACATGCTTGCAGTCTAATCTAAATTCTAGACTCAGTGAGGATTTAAGCACAGTACGTTCAAGCTTTAACGTAGAGAGAGCATCAGCAGAGACGCTCTGGGTAAACACAAGTGACTCACATCTCTATTCACTCGCTCATTACTGTCTAATTACTGCACAGTGTTGCAGGTGTTCACGAACGCAATCTGGAAAGTTCTGTCTCAGATCCTTTCATACACTCAGGGATTCAAAGTGCAAATCTGGCACACAGATTGTAAAAGCACCATTAGCTGGCTGTTTGTGGCAGTGTTTGCATTAGTCTGAGAGCAGCTGGTTGATACAAGCCAGAACTTCCTGTTGTTTTGTTTAATCTCCCTTTTCCAATTGTCCCAATTCCACAAAGCAGGATACGCTGGATGTTACATCATGAGGCCTAATGCCTTTACCGGTTATTCTGGTTTAGTTTTTCTTTTAGTGCCAGAGAATAGTGTGGAGTTGGTTTTGTGAGAACCAGAAGACTTTAAAAACATTTGAGTTATACCACAACAGCGCCACCAAGTACTGCACTCAACCAAGCAGCAACACTAGCTGGACATACCAAAATAAATACACCAAATAGAAATAATACAGTATAATCCATGATGACAACCTACAGGAGATGTGTTCCTGTACACAGCCATAATGACAGGACTTGTGTTATTGTATACAAGCAAAACCATCTCCACAGGGATTTGACTAATTATGTCCACATTACTCATTAATAAGCTCAAAACCCAGAGCCTACAGCACATGAGTCCCTGTACAGCCCAGAGTTTTTTTAAGCTGTGCTAAATATTTAAATGATAATTGCACTCCCACCCATTCCTGATGATCTTTGACCTTACCCACACTTCCCTGCCTTCAGAACAATGGTTTATTGATTTATGAGTTCCGGAATAAGTTCCCACCATAATCTGTCTGCAGGCTACAGAAGCCAAGACCGAGCCAACTGACTTCAGATACAGCCCACAGTCTGCACGCAGGTGTACATAGGACTGCTGTGACGCATTATACCCCTTTTCCACAAGTTAATAAAGTTTACCAGGGTCTTCATGAGACGTCTGTGACAGTCTTTGGTTAAAATACTGACAGTACCACAGCTCCCTTCTCCCCTGTCTAAACCCCCCTGTTCTGAACGGCAGAGTTGAGTTCCTTTAAATAATAATGAGCTACTGCAAGTTGATAAGATGGACTTCATCTTAACGACTCTATTAATTTGATACTCATCTCACAAGTTGATAAGATGAAGTCCATCTTCCAGACATTCAGCTGATGAATAGTCTAAGTGTTATTGTGGATCCTGTAGAGAGTAACAGCGTTATATATTACACCTCTGTTCATATATTACCTCAGTTCTTGGCATTATATGGCCAAAGAAACAGAGCATAATTATTTTATAAATATTATATAAAATAAAAGTAATTATGAAGCTGTGAGGGTGAAGCTCTTTAGATGGGGGAAAGGGCAGTATTATTATACTGAGCCCTGACTTGACCTAAGAAGAGGGACCAAATCTGACCAGCTTGTTTGAATCCCATGTGTTCTGTTATGGACTAGTCGGTAGGAACCCAAATTTATGAGCACAAGCTCTAAAAAAGTACTTTTTTCATAATATATATATATATATATATATATTTAAAACAGTTTGAATGACTGATCCATGGTTTCTACCAGGATGATGCAATGCCTGCAAAGTCTGACAAGTAATAGTTCTGAAACAAACTATTGCACACAGTTTGCTGACCTCATAGTAATATAATAACAAAAAACGTTAATAAACACAGAAGTGCTCCATGTTTTTATTGTTATTGAGTGTTGTTGGTCCAGATACTTTATATGCAATCATCAAGTCAAATCACTCACTAAGTTCATTAGTAAAACTAAGAAGTGCTCTGCAACACGGTGAGTTCTTCTGTTCTCTGCTGAAGGCCATGCGGACTAGATAATCATTAAACATACTTGGAAAATCAAAGCATCAACTTCAGAGATTTTCAGGTAACTCCACCCCCACCCCCTCTCGCCACACACACATGTGTACATGACTGAAAGGTTCTCAAACAAGCAGCCTCGGTGGCAGTAGCAGGAGAGCAGCTATTAACAGGCTCTGTTGTGGCTAATGGAGCAGTGTCATGAGGATGGCAGTACAGTGTGTACTCTCCTCTAGAGTGGGCAGCAAGTTCCAGGCACATGATGCCACAGCACCACCTCTTTATACACGTACCTAAGGTAAGGCTAGCGTGCTGATGAGGGCAGAGGACAGATGCTGGGCTTTTCACTGTTTCGTCACCTGACGATTTTTTGCAGGTGCTTTCAACAGCAATGAACAGCCAAGAAGCAGTCGTCCAGAAACAGGTTTCTTCGAAAAGTGCTGCACAATAGATCATTTGTTAAATGAGCCCACTCAACAAATCACATTTTTTTTGTTGTTTGTGCTGTGAACATTCTGAGTAACTTCACCTCATGAGTTCCAGACAAATGTTGATGTGGGTGTTTACATGAATAAAGGCTTTTATGTGATCCAACAGATTATTTTGATCAAAACGATGCAGCCAAATCACAAATGTACATGCACATATCTTCTACTACTCTGTCGACGCTGGAGGCAGAGAGTTATAATGGAATTATTCAATTTTTTACATTCCCTAAATTATAATGTTAGGATGAAAACAAAGTCATTCAGAGTGGTGTGATGTGAAAAGCTCTATTCTAGAGAAATGTACTGTATCAGAATTTCTGGAACCAGATGGCTGAAGTGTCCAATGCTTCTAAAAACTATTTGAAATTAGAAAATTATAATATAATAATGGTTACACATATGGTGCCTGATGTCTGAGACATAGTTTCATGATAGCTCTAAGAAAAGGGTTTGACTTGTAAGGCATTAAAATCAAATATGAATACATTTACACTATTGTGAAATATGCTAAAGCATTTTTTAGCAGAGAGATGCAGGTAAGTAGATACGCACCAATATTTGATCTTTACGTATAAGCTAATTCTATCTAAACTAATTAACCTACAAAATTACATTTTTAAAATATTTTGTACTAGTATAGTATTTATTTTAGTCATGGTACTTTACCATAAATAAAACATACTCAGCTTGACTGAATTGTATGTACTTGTTAAATCATATATTTGATGTTGTTTATTTACAATATGTATTTGGTACTTACACTTATTTAGTTAGCACAATGTTAAGCACAACATAAAATAATCAATAACAATAACAATAAATCTAACTAATCCTTATTGTGCAAAATAGTTAAAAACCTGAGCATTAAACATATCGTCGCTGTCCAATGAAAAACCTTCAAAATGGTAAGTTTACAGGAGAGGTAAAGCAGCTTCTTTGGTGCAAAAATTGTGTTAAATGTTATTTTTTCCAAGTCATTTGTCTCACACGTGTCACATGACGCTACTAGAGGTTATAAACTAATAATGTTGATCTTGCGATGAGTAGTAGCAGCTTTGAGCTTTTTTTAAGCTCAGTGGAACAACGGCAGTGAGACACAGCCTCTGAGAGATACAGCTGACCAACGGAGGTGCAGCACAGGTGGGACTAGTGGACACACCAGTCCAACTAGCGGGCTGTTATGCTAAAAGCTAAATCAAGGCTAAAGGCTAGACAATGGGGACTAACATTAACTCAGACTGTAAGGTGTTACACCCCCAAGTCTCTTAATGTATCATTGTAATGACGTTTGGACTGAAAGAGTTTTTGTGTAGCACAGCAATATGATATAATCACAACATCTTCGTCCAATTTGTGCTAGTACACACAAACATGGCTGCTGCTTGGTATCCATGAAACACAACTCCCTGTCAAGTTCAGCTTCAGCAACTTTTGTGCAGCCTCCCTCCGTCTCCTCCATCCTGACTGGCATCATTATCTGCTGTTGCCTTGGCAAAATTCCTTTTCATCAGTGTTCCTCTGAGAAGATCACAGCTTTTCAAAATATACTGTGCTGGGGCAGTGTGGCTGTGCGGTGGTGGGTTTTTTTGCGTGACTCCTGCGTGTGCGGGGGAATCCGTGGTGTGCGGCTCTAATCTGTAATAAAAGGCAGCCGCTCTGCGTTTGGGTCGTGCCGACTGTGGCTGGCAATGCTCCAACAGCCACCTCCCACACACACACACACACACACACACACACACACACACACACAGACACACAGACACACAGACACACACACACACACACACACACAGACACACAGACACACAGACACACACACACACACACCCCAAGTGGTAGTTCTGAGAACGCGCTTCAGCACCCAGCACACGCTCGCCGTCACGACTCTCCTCCGCGCCCAAACACACAGCACACGCTCGCAGCACTCTGCCATATCTGCAGCGTCTTCTCTGGTCCTACATAGACATGATGTTTTATTATGAAGCTGTAGATCTTCGTGATGCCTCCTTATAAAAAGGGAGCACAACAAAGACAGAAACGTTCAGTTCAAGACTTTTACATACTTACTAAGAGTTTACTGTTGCGCATTGTCACTTCCGTAAATTAAGGACTCTGAGAGGAATTTTCAAGCAACAGTTCTCAAATAATCCAATTAATGCAGTTCGGCCCTCAAAGCTAATGTAGTTTAGTAGTGAAGACATGTTTATAGCTAATGTAGTTTAGTAGTGAAGACATGTTTATAGCTAATGTAGTTTAGTAGTGAAGACATGTTTATAGCTAATGTAGTTTAGTAGTGTAGACATGTTTATAGCTAATGTAGTTCAGTAGTGAAGACATGCTTATAGCTAATGTAGTTTAGTAGTGAAGACATGTTTATAGCTAACGTAGTTCAGTAGTGAAGACATGTTTATAGCTAATGTAGTTTAGTAGTGAGGACATGTTTATAGCTAATGTAGTTTAGTAGTGAAGACATGTTTATAGCTAATGTAGTTTAGTAGTGAAGACATGTTTATAGCTAATGTAGTTCAGTAGTGTAGACATGTTTATAGCTAATGTAGTTTAGTAGTGTAGACATGTTTATAGCTAATGTAGTTTAGTAGTGAAGACATGTTTATAGCTAATGTAGTTCAGTAGTGAAGACATGTTTATAGCTAATGTAGTTCAGTAGTGAAGACATGTTTATAGCTAATGTAGTTTAGTAGTGTAGACATGTTTATAGCTAATGTAGTTCAGTAGTGAAGACATGTTTATAGCTAATGTAGTTTAGTAGTGTAGACATGTTTATAGCTAATGTAGTTTAGTAGTGAAGACATGTTTATAGCTAATGTAGTTTAGTAGTGAAGACATGTTTATAGCTAATGTAGTTTAGTAGTGAAGACATGTTTATAGCTAATGTAGTTTAGTAGTGAAGACATGCTTATAGCTAATGTAGTTTAGTAGTGTAGACATGTTTATAGCTAATGTAGTTTAGTAGTGAAGACATGCTTATAGCTAATGTAGTTTAGTAGTGAAGACATGTTTATAGCTAATGTAGTTTAGTAGTGAGGACATGTTTATAGCTAATGTAGTTTAGTAGTGTAGACATGCTTATAGCTAATGTAGTTTAGTAGTGAAGACATGTTTATAGCTAATGTAGTTTAGTAGTGTAGACATGTTTATAGCTAATGTAGTTAAGTAGTGAAGACATGCTTATAGCTAATGAAGTTTAGTAGTGAAGACATGTTTATAGCTAATGTAGTTTAGTAGTGAGGACATATTTATAGCTAATGTAGTTTAGTAGTGTAGACATGCTTATAGCTAATGTAGTTTAGTAGTGAAGACATGTTTATAGCTAATGTAGTTTAGTAGTGTAGACATGTTTATATCTAATGTAGTTTAGTAGTGAAGACATGTTTATAGCTAATGTAGTTTAGTAGTGAAGACATGCTTATAGCTAATGTAGTTTAGTAGTGAAGACATGCTTATAGCTAATGTAGTTTAGTAGTGAAGACATGCTTATAGCTAATGTAGTTCAGTAGTGAAGACATGTTTATAGCTAATGTAGTTTAGTAGCGAAGACATGCTTATAGCTAATGTAGTTTAGTAGCGAAGACATGCTTATAGCTAATGTAGTTCAGTAGCGAAGACATGCTTATAGCTAATGTAGTTTAGTAGCGAGGACATGTTTATAGCTAATGTAGTTTAGTAGTGAAGACATGCTTATAGCTAATGTAGTTTAGTAGTGAAAACATGCTTATAGCTAATGTAGTTTAGTAGTGAAGACATGCTTATAGCTAATGTAGTTTAGTAGTGAAGACATGTTTATAGCTAATGTAGTTTAGTAGTGAAGACATGCTTATAGCTAATGTAGTTTAGTAGTGAGGACATGCTTATAGCTAATGTAGTTTAGTAGTGAAGACATGCTTATAGCTAATGTAGTTTAGTAGTGAAGACATGTTTATAGCTAATGTAGTTTAGTAGTGTAGACATGCTTATAGCTAATGTAGTTTAGTAGTGTAGACATGCTTATAGCTAATGTAGTTTAGTAGTGTAGACATGCTTATAGCTAATGTAGTTTAGTAGTGAAGACATGTTTATAGCTAATGTAGTTTAGTAGTGTAGACATGCTTATAGCTAATGTAGTTTAGTAGTGTAGACATGCTTATAGCTAATGTAGTTTAGTAGTAAAGACATGTTTATAGCTAATGTAGTTCAGTAGTGTAGACATGCTTATAGCTAATGTAGTTTAGTAGTGAAGACATGTTTATAGCTAATGTAGTTTAGTAGTGAAGACATGTTTATAGCTTGGACATGTTTATATTCAGGAAAAGTGGAGAACATTGATTTTTTCACCAGCTACTGCTTTCAAATGGAGTGTTGATTTTTATTGAGAGGAGTTTACGCCAAACTAACAGCACTACTGTGGAAAAGCACAAAACCTTACTTTTCCATTGTGGTATGAATGTGGGTCCCTTACACTGCTGGACCTTTTGGATATGCATTCAAAAAACAAAATGCTGACTTAAATACAGTCCACCCCAAAAAGTGATCTCGGGCACTGTCGTTAAAAAAAGAAGAATGGAATGCCCACATGAGACTGCATTTAAACAGTGACATGCAGAAAATGAAAAGATCCATCACATTGATTTAACGTTGTACAGCACATGGGAAATACAGCAATATAGTGGTCATTTAATACATTTCAAGATATATTATATTTCGTTTTGACACAAATCCACGTTTTAAATGCAAATCCTTGCAGATGGTTTTTCAGTAAACAGCTTAAGTGACACGAAAACAATGCAACCGAGGGTTTGCTTTTCATTTTGGCACTTATTCTGCATGGCACTATGAAAAAACAGTTTATGTATGTAGTGAGTGCATTTCAATTTCTTTCCATGCACCATCAGTAATCAATAAACACTTCAATTTACAATAAATTAAAAAAAAGACACTGCAATGCCTGAAAGGTAGCAAGTGTGCAAGCAGATGGAATTCCAAGGCTGATTGTTTGGAAAGCAGTAATCAAAAGTGTGCGCTCAACACAAGAGAGCTCCGAGTAGCCAGTACTGTAGTGCTTACACGGCAAATGTCACCTCATCTAACAGACTCCCTCCAATCCAGAGTTAATGAGAACAGAGGGTTGAAATGAAAATGTCTTCATTATTGGAGCGACAGTGAAATAAAACATGTGATAATGCATCATTGATTAGATTTTTTGCTTGGAAGTACTGCGTACACAGTCGACGCAAGTACTGACACAAATCACGGCCTTCTGAACAAGGGCGACGAGAGTGTTTAAAGAGCGGCGGAACACAGCTCTGAAAGGTCATGTGTCTGACAGTGTATTGAATAAATGGTGTATTTTAGAGCGCCGTTCACCTCCGGACTGACAGTTTCATTTAAAACCTTTCATTTACAACAATCTTATAGGAAACCTTTCACTAATTAGTTCAAAGACAGCTGAGGGAAAATGCTGGCAGACCCGCCCACTGTAATAACTGCATAGTTTTACTCGGAGCACCATGGAGATATAATAAACAGTGAGCCCGTTTAACTTACTAACCCAAAAAAACTACAGAGAATTTTTTTGTCAGTAGTCTGTTCAAATGCGGTTACACGCACTTTGGTAACAGCTAGAACTTTGAATCTACGTGAGTCAGGCAGTAAATTCATTTCTGCACCGCAAGCTGCCAAAAAAACCTTTTTTAACATCAAGTTACTTTTGTGGAAAATATGAATATACATCATCTAGAGCAGGGGTATTTAATTAGAGTTCAGTAAGGTCCAGTCAGAGGAGATTTCCTCAGTCCAAGGTCCGGACCGTCATCATTTCTAACGTGTGTTATGATTCAGTGCCATATCCTGTATGCTGAAGTAGCCTAGTATCAGCACCTTATACCATCAGTAACTGTAAGACCAACACATCACACATACCGTTCAGTATATTTACTGTTTAAATGATGAACTGAGTGAATTATTTATAAAACTAATAAATGTTTTTCCACTCCTGGTTGAAAAGTCAGTTTTCGCCATCCATTTTTCTTTTTTTAGAGCACGTTATTCTTTCTCCGACTCGCTTTACTCTCTGACTCGCTTTACTCCCCGACTCGCTTTACTCTCCGACTCGCTTTATTCTTCGACACGCTTTATTCTCCGACTCGCTTTATTCTCCGACTCGCTTTACTCTCCGACTCGCTTTACTCTCTGACTCGCTTTACTCCCCGACTCGCTTTACTCTCCGACTCGCTTTATCCTCTGACTACCTTTATTCTCTGACTCGCTTTACTCTCCGACTCGCTTTACCCTCCGACTCGCTTTACTCTCTAACTTGCTTTATTCCATGACTGGGCTTCTCGCTTCGTACCTTGCCTGTGTGCGTGCCGCACTCCCCAATCTGAACAGATCTGATTGGCTGGGGAGCGCCTTCAGTGATTTTACAATGCACACAATTGGTCCACAAAGCCTGTATACCATAAAGACAAGAAAGGCTCCGCCTCTTAAAATAAACACAGTCAATATTAAATCCTTCAATAAATAATCAATTTGGGTCCGCACTGGACAATGTCTGGGTCCGGACCCGGAGCGTGGTCCACCTATTAGTGACCTCTGATCTAGAAGATGGATAATATATGAGTTGGCTTCAGCGTTGCTCGGAAAGTGTTTTGTTGCCATCTCTAGTGGCTACTTGTTTATTTCTAGTACTGCACTCTGTCTTTGCGTATGTGCAGACTGAGAAACACGAAAAAGAAATCAGAAATTAGAAATCATTACTAAACTAAAATCCAGCTTTCCAGTTATTAATCTGATCTAAGAAGTCAGAGTGTGTGGTTTACATGACCACTCAAATAATCAGATTCAAGTTTCAAAAACTGCTCAGATTTAAGTTTCACCACGTGAGGGTGCACTTTCCTCAGATCAATGGCCTGAAAGATATAGAGGTTTGCTGATATTACTGGCTGTTATTAAAGCGATATGGATTTATAGATACAGCTGAAAGCACCACAGGTGAAACACTTATATATTTATGTAACAATGTTCAGTCAGGACACATATGAGGCTCTTCTGTCAGTCTCTGCAAATACTACAAATATGAAACCAGCAATCCAGACAAAAGTGGTAAATTGGTAGGATATAAAACAGCTAGTTCCAGTCCTAACGTCTGATTGACTGAGCCACTGTTGGCACAGTCAGCCTGACATTAACACAGCACAGTTACACACTGAGGCACTAACATTAATTAGCAGTATCATTGCTGAGGTAATCTGGTGAGCAAATACTATTTCTAGGGTGATGAGTTCCACATTGAATACCACCATATTCTAATACATTCATAATTATATGACATGTAATTTTCATTGACTAATGTATGGCTGAAAGTTCTTCTGGAAAGAATTTTGGAAACTGTATATTAGGCTAATTTTTTAATTGTGACTCAAATTACTTAATATTTTATCATGTCATATTTATATGTTGTCACCACACCAAGCAGTAGGTCACTGAGTTCGTTATTATGATTTCATCACAAGGAACCAGACATTCAATCACAGCAATGCACAACTTTGCATGGCTTAATGCTTTATTACTCATTATGGTTAAACTGCAATCTCAGTTTGGGCAGGCTCAGCAGGGGGTCTGTGGCCCGCGGCACAGAGACCAGTTTATAGTGACTAACATTTTGGCCTTGCCTGTGTCACTGGAGGGGAGCAGCGTGAGTCACACTAGCCTGCTCCCTGTCATCAGCGCTCGCCGCTTCCGCCTTGCTGCTGGCTTCATTCCAAAGCTCTGGCACCACCAAGTCACCCAGAGTCAATTCTCTTAGGGGATTTTCCCTAACGATGCCTTTCCAACTGGCCTTCACTGGGGCATTCATAAACTTGAGTTTTGTGCAAGCATTGTCCAGGATGACGTCAAGAGACGTCCTTCATGACATTTCAGGCCTGCATTAGCTTATAAGGGTCCTTTTTTATTGTGTTAGCATCTATCCAGCAGATAGATGAGTGGGTTGATTAAGATCTCAGTTTGTACTTACTGCATAGAGCGATGACGTGGCTACTGTCCTCGTGCACAAACTTCTTGGTGACCGCTTCCTCCATAATCTGCTTCACCTGCGAAACGAAGGCACAAGTCATCATTACTGCGGCAAACGTCATAGACGGCGGCTGCCGCAAATCCGTGTCGGAAAGCTCAACACCTCCTAATTAATCCTGACAGGATAACCACAAATGCCGTTAATTAGTCATTGTTCAATTGATACGTTTCCCTGGGAGTGCAAAAAGCTGCGTGGAATGATGAAGCCGCATCACTTCGGTCTGTCAGTGGAGTCAAACTGTCAGTTTAGTCCCAGGCTGTCTAATTAAACGTTGCTCGTCCTGCTCGTTTATCTTCTTGTACTTTTGGAAATATAATTAAAACACAGTGAACAGAGAACAGAGTGAATACAGAGGGTCCGATGTGGTGCCTGTCTGTCTGGAATGGACATATGTGCATGGCTGCAGGCTGACAAGGACAGGAGCTAAAGTTAAACGTACAAAGTTACTAGGTGTGGATTAAAGCTATTCAAGTTTACTTTCAATTAGAGATGAAACTGGTCTGATACCAGCTATGTCAGGCCATATTACCCCATTTACATACATTATGTATTCGCAAAAGTGGCCACTAAATTGATTCGATTTTAAAATCCTGAACTGTAAACTAGCAGTCTTATTAATAATTGCACCCCCATAGTGTACATACCCCAGCTCACGCTTGACCCAACAAATATCTACCGTTCCAGGCACTAAAGAGAATAGCCTAGGGGACTAATATTGAGCTTGGTTGATGTTCATCTTAAAGCGAGGCTGAATGTGGCTTCTTATTCGCCAGCTTCCTAATCAAAGATTCCAATCCACCTTAAACGTTACTGCCTGTACACAAGGGTGTAGGAGCGGGTTTGATATTGGAGTGGGCACATTTGCTAATATAGAATTACAGCCCACCTTATCCCCTAAAATATTACCTAGAAGCTGAGCCCACTGTAGGTAAGGTAGTAAATCACTGTATGTGTAGTGACGTAGAATAACATTTGTGGAATTATGGTCAATTGCAAATAAATAAACAAAACAAAATACATTAAATACTTTAATGCTAGACAGTTAGGCTGTGTCCCAAACAGCACCCTCTGGAACATTAGATACTGCACTACTCAAAGCACTTCTAACGATGGAGACTTTTATTTATTAATTTATTTATTTATTATGTTTTATTTTACAAATTTATTGTAGTAGCAGTCTGCAGTTTGGGACGTGGCCAGAGAGTAATGTAACTAAGTTTCAGAGTGCTTTTAGACTAAAGTTAATATAAACGTTAGCTAAAACCCTACTAGTCTGTTACCATAACAACACATTATACAAACACAGCATTTAAATTGCGAAGGCTGCCAAAACGCACCTTTAAAATAAAACTTTTTAAACAGTTTTCGCTTTTTCTGTGGTTTAATTTTTAGGTGGGACAAATCTACCTGTTTCTCATATTGGGTGGGACACATCCCCCCCCACCCACCCCCCAGTTCTTACGCCAATGACTGTGCAATACAGAATGTAACTGGAACACCATTTAAGGTGAAATGCAAAACAAACTGGCGAATAAGAAGCCAACTCCAGCTCCTACATCTTCATGAACATCGTTCTGCACATTTCACTCCAGACAGTTTCTCAAACATTGTACAATATAGAGCGGCTTCGCTCAGCGTTTAACACTGAAGAGACCTTAGAGACGAACAGCTCCACCTTTATCAGCATCCCAACCTAAACAGTAACCTGCAAGTGGTGACATTTTAATGGTGGAAGCAGATCATCTTAAACTGAAGGTCTCACAGTGAAATACAACTCGCCATTGTTGTTGGGATTGAAAGCAAGTGCATGTACATTGGCTGTAGTCATATCTCACTTATTCACATAGAGGTTCTATTTTCCTGTCTGGGTCTGTTGCAACATGTTGCTTCTGTCTAATCATCATATTCATGTTAATCTCACTGTAGACCATTCAATCAGAGCAGAGCTCATTAATATATTCATAAATTCAATGAAAAAAGAGAAAACAGCTCGTTTCATTCTAGACCCAAAACTTTTTTATGCAAACTGTGGGGAACAATTTAAAATGCTGAATAAAGAAATCCTCTATTGCATCTTTAAATATGACACTATTGATGAAATGATACACTGATGTGTTCAAACTTCTCAAAACCTCGATATCTTCAAAGTATTTTATAAGGTATTACATTTACGGCCTACTTTCAAGTGGTCCGGCTGCATGAGCTGCTCCCAGATCTGTACATAGAAAGCAAGAGCGAGTGATAAAATTAATGCAAAAGTAATTCGGCTCGAGAATGTCGCCAATTCTCTTTCTGCCGGTGACTGTGGGAAACTGTCACGACAGGAAAGAGTGTTTTGCGTCTCCGTTGCTGCTGGCTGACACCTGTGCAGTCATTATGCTGCCGAGAGGGACAGACACTCAGCTTGGCACTGACGCTAGTACATTTATTCAAATGTTTTAAATATGCGTTTGACACCAGAGTGGTTGACACGCATCCGATTGCATTATGCATTTGTGACGGCGCAGCTCAGCAGGGCAGGACGGGAGCGCTGTGAGCAGAAGTAAATGTTTAATGCGAGCTTGAGGATTGTGCTCTGTGGAGCCTCGGATTGAACTGGGCCGCACATAATGGCGTTAAATCCCATTTTCCAGCTGAGCTGACAGCAGGAACAATGGCTTTAATGAAGTCATTATTCATGGATTGTTACAGCTGGAAGATAAAGGACTATCAGTCAGCCCGCACATACATACATGGAGATATCGCCACAACCCAGGTGCTTCACTCATCCACTCTGTGACTGGAGTCCGTTCTGAAGTACCGCCATGAAGTGTGTTATTAACATTCGGCCGTCACGTATAAAACCTGGGTGAGTTACGGACTGTAGAAAACCAACATAGTCTAAGCTGAGCTCTGCAACAATTAAGAGTTGGACAAAATAATGGAAACACAATGACTAAAAGCCTCATTTCTGGAAATGATTGTGTCTCAATTAAAAATCTGTATGCACAGCTTGTCCTCACTCATGTTCTCACTGATTATTAATGTTTCTGCTATACAACAACCAACATTAATTCATTTATTCGTTCATTCATTCATCTTCTAACTCGCTTGCCCTTCTTGGTTGCAGTCCTGTGGTTGGGGGGGGGGTGTACTAGAGCCTATACAGCTCTACAACAACCAACATGTTTAAAATAAAACAGCACTTTACTTAAAGTGTATATATTAGCAAATATATCCAACAAATATATCCAACAAATAAGAATTTCTGACCGTCTTTGGCACGAGGTGGCATGTTGGTATCGATGTGTGCTGATATCAGGTCAGTATCAGAAGACAGAAGCTCACTTGAAAGCTTAAAATGGCCAGAAGTACCGGATCAGTATTGGAAGATATATTAAATGTATTTATTGCTTCTTGAAAAGAAAAAGGCAACACAGTGGTGTAGAGGTTAGCACTGTTTCCTCACAGCAAGATGATCTGGGTTCTATTCCCGGTCTGGGCCGTATTGTGTGGAGTTTGCATGTTCTCCCTCTGGTTCCTCCCAAGATTTCTGTCTGGTTCCTCTCAAGGTTTCTTCCTCCAGTTGAGGGAGTTTTTCCTTGCCACTGTTGCCTCTGGCTTGCTCACAGGGGGATATATGTTGTAACTGTCTGTTTTCAAAACTCTGTAAAGCTGCTGTGAGACAACATCGTTGTAAAAAGCAATATATAAATAAACTTGACGTGACTATGGATGGATGGATATAAAGGAAAAGGGGTATCATGCCATCTCTAGTAACTGCAGTAACTCAGATCAGTAGGTTTTTTGAGAGAGCTTTTAAGACCACGTCATACCATCCAGTAGCATTCTAAACAGAGAAACCCAGACTTCTCTTTCCCTAGCCATCTCCTCTACGTCCTCCGGGGCAATACTGAGGCGTTCCCAGGCCAGCCCTTCAGCGTGTCCTAGGTCTTCTCACGGTTGGACATGTCCGGAACACCTCCACAGGAAGGCGTCCAGGAGGCATCCTAACCAGACACCGAACCACCTTAACTGGTTCCTCTCAATGTGGAGCGGCTCGACTCTGAGCTTCCCCTGTATAATCGAGCTCCTCACCCTATGTTTGAGGGTGAGACCCAACACCCCACAGAGAAAACTCATCTCGACAGCTTGTATCCGCAATCTCCTTCTTTTAGTCACTACCCAAAGCTCATGACCATAGATTGACCGGCAAACCGATAGCTTCGCCTTTTGGCTCAGCTCTCAGACCACGTCATACGTCTAGTCTTATTAACGTCACATGAACAGTCTCTAAAAGAAGGTCCAGCTTGATATTTAGGTCTCAAACGCAAAGTCAACTTGCTAAGACACATCAGAAGACACATCCATCACCAGGTTTTGACAGAGCTCTTTTTGTATATTTAAATATCACAGATTTATACAGATATCACAGTTTGTGGACTATATATTTTGGCAGAGAGCAGCTACATGTGTTTTAAAGCTCCCGCGGTATCAAGAACAGTCTTAGGTTCTACACTGGACGATTAAGAAACGGTTAGCAATGCGACTTTTCAAGTGACACTACTGAAAGAAACATGTTAGACGTGTTAATAATCTATATGTAATCTGCTAAAATAAGATAAACAGGTAAACAGGTGCTGTCCTACTGCTGTGTTGATGAAGCTCTATGGGATGTTTGAGCTTCAGGTGCTCGTGTATAGCAGTTGTACTGTTGTGATCATCTCCACTGTGCAGAGCTGACAGAGCACCACACTGTTGTGTTTCTGTGTGAAACACTCCCACAACTTTAGATGCACGCAAATGATTGCAGCTGCAGCTTGTGATCCGGATAAATCCATGCTTTCAGTAGGCACGGCCATCTTTGCGACGCAGCAACACACGTTATGCTAATCGACGTGATTTCATAATCTGTTTTCATCTTGAGAACGCAATTACACATTTCTACCAGAAATTCTACCAGGTCTCCAAATTTCTAAACCTTACAGTGAAGATGTGAATCAAATCATGAATTTATGCCTAACTCGCTGCACATTAGCACTACAGCTGCACAGTGCAAAAACAGGATTCAATGATTAAAAACATGGAAGCATATAAACATATTAGAATATGGACTGTTGCATGCTTACCTTCACATCTGAACATCTACATCCACCATGCTTTTAGTGTTCAGCCACTCAGCTTGACATATAGTTATTTATTCCTAACATTTATTTCAGGAATGGGTCAAAATGAATAAGAGAAACTGCTTGGAGCAACAAGCGGCCCACATATTATGCCACTACTATGCCTGTGCATCAGGGAGATAGAAGACCTTTCACTCGTTTAGCCCTTTCTACTTCATAGCTTGATCATCCTAACGAGAAACTATCACTAAATGAGAGCCTCAGCCTGAGATTACAACAGATAATCGGCTAAACAACAGGTTTAGTCACATCTTGCCAAATCAAGACCTCAGAAAAGCCATATTTCAATATGCCACTGAAATAAGATGCTCAGTGCAATTACTGAGAATGAAGATGGTGAACAATGAGGCATTTAGACTCAAATACAGAAACCAGGGATGATTAGCAGCAGCTGGTTTGGAGAAAGCCACCTTGGACAATCCCCACAGGCTGCAGCTGTATAAATCGTGCATTGATGCAATTGAACTTCTTAGGTAGCTGCTGATGCTTTCAGTTCCTAGGCAACAAGACTGTAGCTGACTGTAGCTTAAAGTGACAGACGCCTGACGTTCAACACAAAGACGACTAATAAGGGAGGATATTCCAGACACTCTGAGTTCTTCCTAATATGCCACACAAACCATGTGCATTCCAGACTTCTTTCCCGTTCCTTTCTCTTCCGCTTTATAGGTCTATGTGCACCAGGCGGAAAAACCACCTGACATTCAGGAATATTGACCCGATTACTTCATCACCGAAGAAATCAATATGCATTTGCAACAGCTGTAAAGTACATGTGCTTCCAAATCCATTGGGAATCATTTGGGAATGTTCTCCAGGACTCACCAGGTTGTTACCACTTCAGTGTGCCATCCAAGGATATTTAAAAGCCTGCTTTAGTGCAGAAAGACACAGAACGCCTCGACTCTGAGAATCTTTCAAGACTGATGGCAGAAATCTGTTTAAAACTTCATTAACAGGATGATGTTAAAAATTCATTTCCTTGTTAACTGGAGCCGCTGCTCTCCCGAGGGCACAGACGGTAATTACTCAGAACGTAAGTCTGGGTCTCTTTAAAAAAAGGAATAAAAAGTTGAATGTCTTCAGCTCACAAGGCTCGATTCTGCAAAGAGGTGTGAGACGTGGAAGAGGGTTTTCTTTTCTTTGTTCTATTGCACTGAAGTTACTGTTCTCTTTTCACGTTAGAGGTTTTAGTTCTGCTGCCTTCACTGCTGTACATATGAGATTTATGGCTGTACCAACACATTGTAATTCTAGCTTCTGAACGAGGCAGACACAGGGCCAGCTGAGATCTTCAATATTTCATCCACGTGCTATACAGAATCCTTTCTCGGGCAACCCTGATTGAAATCTTTTAAGGTCCTATTTAA
Organism: Megaleporinus macrocephalus; assembly: GCA_021613375.1. Lineage (NCBI taxonomy): Eukaryota > Metazoa > Chordata > Actinopteri > Characiformes > Anostomidae > Megaleporinus > Megaleporinus macrocephalus. The sequence goes on from CM038716.1 coordinate 15,177,352, forward strand.
AGAAAGACCTGAAAATTCCAGCCAGGCTACAACCGCCACGCGTCACAGTAATGGAGAACATTACAGTAGGTGAAGGCGATTACTCAGAGCGTGCCTCTAAAACCTGTTGAAAGCTGCACGAAGCCAAATTACACTCCTTCACAGTCTGTTTCGCATCCTTCCTGCAGCATTTCTTACAGTGTACAGCCTGTTAACTGTATCCTCAGGGAAAATGGGACGCTAGGGTCATCTGCGATCCCATTTCAACTGGATGCCAAATAAGACCATGGCTAAACACCAATACTGAAACGTGTTCTCGTGTGCATAAAAGGGGGGATATTCTGTGGTTTCTACAGTTAAAAGCTTTTGGAATAGTATCACACAAACTGACATATAAACTGAAGGAAATGGTGACGTATGATCTGCCTTTAGAAAACAGTGACACTGTTATATACATTCATTTGCTACAGTATATTTTTCCTTTATTGCATCAAAGATACGTCCTGTTTTGAAAAGACAGATATTTAGATATTTTACTGTGAGGATATATAAATTATATATATATATATATATATATATATAAATAACTTTCCTATTTCATATATATATATATATATATATATATATATATATATATATATATATATATATATATATATATATATATATATATATATATAACAGCAGGCTGTTACTTAAAGAGGAACTCTACCGATTTTTTTAAAATTCGACAGAATTAAATGGTTACGATGTTAACAAAGTCTTTCAGAGTGGTTTGGTGTGAAGGGCTCTGTTGTGGAGAAAACTTGCCAAGTCAGACTTGTGGTGGGGATGGGAACCAGATGTCTGAAGAGTTTGATGCTCCTGAAAGCTTCTTCATAGAAGATTATTACATAAATTGTCATTTTATATATATATATATATATATATATATATATATATATATATATATATATATATATATATATATATATATATATATATATATATATATATCATAAAACTCATGTGCATGTTCACTGCTGGTTTTGGATTTTAATTAAAAAGGAATTTTTGAGTGAGCCCTGATTCCCATCAGCACCACTGTAAAGAAGTTAGAGTCTGTAAGTTTGTCTGCAGTGAGCCATTTCACATCAGTTATATACATTACATCACACTCTTTTGAGCATATCCTGAATATCCTCAGGCTACTTAAAGATCACTAACCAACTGTTCATTACTAGGCGAAGCATAACTAGGCCTGTTTAACTGGATTCAGCGCAGCGGACTAAAATAATAAAACTACATATGTAATGTGTCGGATCGAGAAAAAGTACTGTGATCATGTATTTTTCCTCACAACACCGTGGCCCACTTTTTATAGGTTACATTGCCTACATATACAACGAAGCCAGAGCCAACTATGACTCATAATGTAGTGGAAGTGAAGCAGCATGGCAGATGGTGCCATATCTGATAACAAAAATAGGCTCCTGTGATGAAGGAGGAGAGAAAGCTAGCCTGCAGTGGGGTTAACGGTGGATCCTCTGTAGAACAGTGGAGACAGCTCTGTTGAGGTTTAGGAGTTTAGGGACGCACTCAGTCCGATATCTGCTGTTCAGATCACCACAGCAGCATCAAAGCAGAGAGCCGCTGTGATCTGTGTGCAGCATCTGCTCGACACGACACGACTGCTCTGATTCAACAGGTAAGCGAATGGCTTAACATGCGAGACGAGCCTCGATCAAGCGTTCAGTGCTGCACGTACACACACAAATTAATAAACACAGAACAAGAGGCATCTACAGAAGAACCCTGTTGGTGGAGGTGAGGAGGTCCAGCCTTGCTCCTAAATCTCTTCCTCCTACATCTTTAACTCACACGGGGTGAAGGGCGGGAATTGAGAATTCTGAGGAGTGAAAGCTTCCCCACTGAATCACAACACGCACAGCATCAACACCCTCTCACACTTCCAGCGTGAAAGACCCCCAAAAAGTGCTTCATCGAAGAAACGGAGCTGTTTTAAACACAATGATTGTAGGCTAGTGAGAGCCGGTGCAGTGAGTGACCCCCTCCTCCTCCTCCTCCCCGCCTCTCTCTTTCTCTCTCTCTCTCTCCCCTGCTTCCATATTTATCACGCTCTTCAGTGAAATAACAGCTCTCACCTCTCGCTTCACGTTCCACAGCAGCTTTTCTTTAAAGTCCTCGTCCGCTGACGAACCCATGGCCATCGAGGAACTGACAGGGAGCCGGCGTGCAGCATAAACTGGGCTCGTCTCACGTCTGAGGCTTTGGGCTGTTGTCTGCCCTCCTCTCGCTACTGTTTTTCAATCCTTCCTTCCTTCCCTTTTCACATGAACGTTTATGTTGACAGCTGAGCGCTGACGCATCCAGGGACCGCTGTAGGCGTTTCTTTCCCCACCCGTTCCGCGGCAAGCCACGCCCCCTGCGCTGGGATTGGCTGGTAGTTAATGATAACAAGCAATAAGCCGATAAGAGATAAAAATAAACAGTCATAAATATAACTACTTTTATATATATATATATATATATATATATATATATATATATATATATATATATATATATATTAATCTTTAATGGTGTAGTTAGAGACAGACATGTTTTTAGGAAGATAATACAATTCTTTTAGAAAGTAAAATTATAATTTAATGAAAGCTGTTATTATTTATTTATTTTCTAATTCAGTTCCTCTGTTGCACCTCATGATAAAACGTACACTGAAAAAATGGTAGGGTTGGCAATGTGTTACAAATTCATGATCAGCATTGCAAATGAAGTCATTGTGATTAAACTAGCAGCCTATCCGGGCGCAGAAGGCGGGGCTTGTCGGAATATCGGTGTAAAAAAAAAAAAATCACGGACACTGAAACATCTTCAGCCCTCTCCTAATGACGTCACTCCGTGCAGCCCCGCCCACTGAGCGCTTCATCAATGAGACGTAGCGGCTTATTTATAGCTCCTCTTCACGCTGGAGAACTCAGCTGGAGCTGCACATGATCTACTGAATCCACCACGTTTTCATAGCCCTTCAATTATTATATGACGTTAAAAGAAGAGAAAAAAAAGAGACAGGCTGGGTGATGCAGGCTCTTTTGTCATACTCTGGACAATCTGGTGACCCCATTATTTCTGTACAATGACTCTAAATATGCTCTTGAAAATGCTTATTTAGGGAAGATAACCGACTGTAATAACCCCACGCTGTTATAAATAACCCGGATTTAGTTTCATAAAGGTGGGCAACACAACACTTTAATTATTATTATTATTATTTAAACCATGCATTAATAAATACCATATCTAATTCACATTGCTCTTATTGGTGAAGGCTAAATGGTGCATTGAAATGCAAATACAAGCTCATTAAAAAAAACAATGGAACCCCACAGACACGTATATTCAACATATTTAATCTCTTTAACAAATTCAGTACGTAAAGAGAAAAATATCAGAGCAGCTAATATGAAAGGCACAAACAGTGCTGTTAAATAGAAGATCTTAGGAAGAGTAAGAAAGGCTAGATATAATCAATCTATTAACAAAATACACTGCATTTACCAGGAATTACAAGGACATAACTGGTTAAGGCAAAATCACATTCTGGATGCTCTTTTCACTCATTCAACTCCTTAGACCTCATAACTTGCCTTCTGGCTCGCGGCTGTTTTGCATTTTCTAAAAAGACACAAGAAGTCAGATGCAGGCCTCTTAACATGTGACTCAGTAAAAGTCAAGGTGCTATAAAGTCATCAACTTTTTCATGAAAGGCTCTCAATTCGTTTCTATTTAAAAATGTTTTAACATTTAAATATTGAGGTAAATAAATAAAGAGTAAAAAAAGAAGAGTTAGTGAACCTCCCTGTGCGTGTTCACATTGAAGGATTTCAATTTGGAAGCTAAAACCTGGAGCCTTTTCACAAAGCAGGATTTCTAGCTTTGAGACCGGTCTCAGATCAGTGTCTCACGCTCACCGGGCTGCAGCAGTATGGCAGCTTGTACTCCAGGGCTGGTCCGAGATTTAAGATTTTAGGTCTGTCGGACAATCAGCTCTTCTCCGGTCACTTTTTTCCTCCATGATTATTGAGGCTTTCATCATCACAGGACAATATTAATATTTTATCAGAGGAATCTAAACTACATACAGTCACATTCAAACGTCTGGGCACGCTGGGTAATTTAGATGTTCTACTAGTTCTCTAAGCGGAAAACAAATGAACACATTCTCTACAGGAAACATTTAGCAATACACAATTACTGAGACCTGCTGAATTCAAACGGGTTGAAATGTGGACTGTGCAAACCTTATGGCACATTTGTGTTATATCATTGCTGTCCAAAAAAAAAGAATTAGTGTCTCTTTAAAAAAACGTCACAGGAGAGACCAGAAACTGTAATTACTTGTAAGCTAACAATGTTTTTGAATGCTTTTCCAAGTTATTTCTATTGGTCCATTAACCATGGATTTCTTTTTTTTTTTTTTGTTACACCATGTAAACTGCAGCTGCTGCGATCAAATGTTGTAGAAAAATAAAAAATTAAATTACATGCTTTTCTTTGGACAGTGACGATATACTTTTTGTAGCAATATGTTAAACACAAACACAAAATTGTGCAAAAACTCTGGAGAAGCCACATTTTTAAACTTGTATTCCTCTAGAAATTCAACAAAACCTAATTTCCCAGGCATGTTCAAACTTTTGCATGTAACTGTAGACATTACGAATATGAAGTGATCATTAATCCAACCAGCACTAATGGAATAAGCTTTTTAGAAGCTTTACGTTCTTTACTTTCACTTTAGTTTTTTTATCGAGTACCTAAACCTGCGTTAACAGGGGAGCTGTGTTGTAAAACAAGTTAACCGCCATTCCATCTGTTAGGCTGTAACAGAAACCCTCTCTTTGTGTGAGAGACCCCTGATTTTTAAACATGGGATCCTGCTGTACTTTATTTACTTTAATCCTTGTTACAGCACAGCTTTAAAATCCACTGTCAAGGAAACTGTAAAGTTGACTGTACTTGATTATGACTCGATGTCCAGAGCTGGCGCGTTTTCATCAAAACACCTGAATAAAGTGAAACTGATTGCATTTCGGATTTCAGTCTTTCGACCAGATTGTCGGGACCACGCGAGCGTGTGACGTGACGTGGCAGCGATTTAAACAGTGGTTAATAGTGTCTTAGCAGAGAGTTGCCGGTAGTGTGGTGTTTCTCACAGACGTTTGACCGTGGGCGAAAGCTCACACTTCCACGCTGTTCAGTAAGCTTGAGTAATTGTCGTCAGAAAATTGGCAGGTGTGCACCCTCCCACTTTTCAAACGCCCATACGATCCACTGCTTTCAGGATTTGTGTTAACCCCTTAAACCCTGAGGACCTGTATACAAGACTTCAGTTCTCATAACTTATATATTAAATATACACAATTAAAAATGTGTCTTAAGATTAATATCTGAACAACAAGCCTCGAATTATAAGGTTCAAAACGATACTCCTTTAAAGTGAACAATCTGTTCAATTCCTGATCAATACTGGGACTACACTGTAGACTGATTGAGTGCTTCTTTTGGAAGTCTTGTGTTTAAACAGTACAGAACACACACTCTCTGTGTCATCATGTACTGGATTCAGCTTGGACGAATCAGAATGATTTGTGCCTCGGCGTACAGCATTACTGTCTGATGTTTTGTTCTCAAACTGAGAAACTGCTGACGTTAACCACCTGAAACAAATGTTTTAATACTGAGGCAGTATTTAAGAGGTTTGCCGCAACTATAACACTACTTCACTTTTCAGTAGGAACTCACAGCGGCTCACTGAACTACATGACTGAATAGGCTAAACTCAGTAGAAACCACTTTTTTCCTCACAATAAAAATCTTCAATGGCCAACGAACAACAAGCATCACTACAATATTTTACAGAAGAGAGCAAAAACAGCTTAACTTTTTAATGTATGCTAATGTAACAAGATTTCTATTGGTCCATTCATCACAATGTATAGCCCAGCCACTGTGTTCAAGTGATGCTGGGTGGGGGTGGGGGGGAGCAAGATACCTTTTTTTGGATAGCGTGGATATATGCAGTGCCCAGGACTAAAACTCAACAAATTTCACTCAGAACTGAGCTGTCAGTTCACACAGGATGATATATGAACGTTCCTGATACTGCAAGCCTATGTGACACTAATTTGGGGGAAATTTGGGGAACAATTCTAGTAAAAAAAAAATCGATTTTTCTGATTAATACTGTGGCTGTGATTTAAATGAGATTATTTTCTATAAAGTAACCTCCAGCCTTTCCTTCCGCTCAGGAAGACCAGCGCATTGATTTTTTCCCCCCAGGCTTGAGGCTGCCAATTCACAACCTCTGTGTTATCAGGTTACATTTCCCAACTTTAAAGCTATAAAAACAATCGTTTAGAAAACAATGCAGCCTGACAGAGTTATTCTTAGACTATAGGAGCGCGCAACAGAGATCTGGACAAGGCAGCAGATCCTGACAGTTTAAGGGGTTAAGTGGAATTTAACTGATGAATCCTGTGAAGTATCAGCACAACTTGATACACCTGCCCAAACCACATGCAATCACAGAGAACAGTACGGGTGATTAACTGTTCTACCGTGTGGATCTGGATACAGAATCCAAATATTCTTCCTCTGCATACCTCACACTCAACAATGCATCCTTAAAGCGCTCTGTTCAGAGCACAATGTGAGTGGTTAGTACACAGTGCAAGCTTTCGCCCACAGCCGGACGAAAATAGAGGCACAAGTGGAAAAGATATCTGGAAGAGCAAACATAACTCAGTCCTCCGCACGGTTAATGTCCGAGTGGTCTGTCATCGTAGGTGCTGTATCTCTTAATATGTATGCGCCGGACGCGCTCCCTCAGCTCCACTCCCTCGTCCTCCTCGCTGTGAGAGCAGCAGTGGGCACGGCGGCGTGTGGCCTCCAGTAAAGAGTTGTCTGGTATGGGAAGTGTCTCATAAAGCAGTGCATTCAGTGTCTCCTCGTAGATCCGGGCCTCCGGAAACTCCACCTAAAACAGATCAGCAAATCATAGCCGAGCACTGATCATTTCAATGCTGATACCGTTTAACCTCCAGGTGCAGGTCTATGCAGTGAACATGAGAACATTTACTAAAGCCCCAACATCTCCTGACTCCTAAAGCCTTAAAAGAAACGTTTATTCTGATCAATATAGAATCACCGAGACAAGCAGTCACAGTTAATAATCAATCAAACTGGCAGAAATCTCAGTGGACGTGTTGCCATACTGATAACTTGTTTGTTCACTGTAGCTATTGAAGCTGTTTAGTTGTTGTGCTTTCTCACAGTCCATACAGTACACCAACACTTACGGTGTTATTAACAAACATTAAATAAACAAACATTACTAGGTGCAACCCTTAAAAGACGTTACTAACAAATAATCAGTCAAAAGATTAATTTATGACATTTATTGATGTGATCAGACCCATATCTGCCTTCATATACGTGGATTATAATTAATTTATTGCTTCAAAAATTGTGTGATTGTGAAAGAAAACTACTGTAGACTTTAATGACAACCAGCTAAAAATAACTGCAATTAGCTTTAATTATAGCAAGCAAGAATTATTTAATAATTCTGATAATACTACCTCATAACATTCTTTTATAAAATTAACATCTGTGATAAGTATCCTTCAAAACAGCAAAAAAGAGACACCAATTAATGAGTCTTACATACAGCTGCATTTTCTAATCAAGTCACTTTCTGATGAACCTGATTTTGTTTTGACTCATCCTTTTACATAATCCTATTAGAAGGCATGAATAATATCTGTGATGCACTGAAGTGGACTGCCACCCAAACTGTTACCTACAAAGAATAATCCAACAATAATTCTTTTTTCCAACACTTACTAAAAATGGATTCAGCAGGATCCTCCAACAAAAGAACAATGGATTAAAACTGTCTATAAAATGTGTGCAATGGAGAAGATTACATTTATGTTACAATTAAGGATGGATTATTTTTGAAAATACTGGGAAAAGTGGATTCTAATCTACCATGGTGTTGTGCGATATCGACCAAAAATTATATCTGTATATATTCTGTAATTTTGTCGATTAGGAGGGGGTGCCAGACAGCTCAGCTGATTTAGGTCTGCCTTGGACAGTGCGCTCCCCAAGCTTTCTATACTCCTTATACTTTGTGCTGGGAGATGATAGAATAGGTTGTTGAGTGATCTTTAACGGCGGCTTTCTTATAAGGTCTGCAAACTACGTCTTCTGGGCAACGTCAGTCTTTTCAGGTCCAAACCAGATCCACATGAGTGAAGATGATCCTCGCCTAGAGGTTAATCTAAGGCCGTAGACTGCGAGGCTGGCAAAGTCTTGAGTTTCTTCATTTGGCCCAGTGTGTTCACTCATTTTCAGCTCTAGGTGTGTTGTTTAGGCAACTCTGCTAGCTTTAGCCTATGCTAGCACACAGAAGGGGCACTCTGTGTGCACTCGCAGCAGCCTGTACTAGAGCACGTGGAGTCGAGGCTTTCTGACTGTTGTCTTTTCCCAGTCAGTAGCGTACTCGAAAACATCAGCTTGTGCATCGTAAACACTGGAATTAAGATATTATTCTAGACGATATATATCACACACACATAATCTACCCTATGACTGAAACGGCATGAGACCAAAATGAAGCACTGTGTACTACTGTACAATCTGCTAAAAGCCATAAATGCAAATGAATGTTGACTCTGAAATGTCCTTGTACATATGGGTGTATTAAGTTGGATTATGTTGAGCCTACTAGACAGCAATGGTTCACAGATATTTCATCCTGTGTTTTTTTTTTTTTTTTTCTCCTCTTCCCTTTACCAGTTTTGTGGATTTATAAATAAAGTGTTGTTATGTAACTCACTAAGCTGGTAATTAAGGCACATTGAGCCATGTGAGCCAGTATTTATAAATGTACACAAAAAAAGAAAAAAAAAGAAAAAAACAGAAAAAAACATCTGCTTCAGCACACAAAGCTGAAAACGCTGCAGAGAGCGATGCAATGTTAACTGACTCACTCATAGCTGACCCCAAACAATTAGGTATTCAAAACACAGTACTGGCTATACACAATGGGCACTTGACTGGTGCACTGACAGCTGTTTTTATGGACAGATGTTCATTCATCATCTGTTTACCGAGCTGTGTATAGGACAAAAATTAACCAGTCGCCACTTATACGCCACTTAGATAACACAGAGCCACAAGCCCAAATTTAGCAAAAGATAAATCAATGACAAAGTGTTGTTGTTAAAGCACTTTCTTGATTTTATACCCAACTTTAATGAAGTGAAATAACTAAATGCTTGCAAAGCCCTAAGCTTACCATTAACATTTGACAATTTTTATAGCAAAAAACATTTTTAACTGAACATAACTCCAACATTGTATGGTACATACCTTGGTCTGTTTTTTCTCAGTAGCATAAACAATGGATGTGCAGCAAACTTCTGCTAACTTGCGGCCCTGCCCGTAGAAAGACCAGCAACAAATCTCGTCTCCAATTACATCCTTCATGAACAGCACGCGTCCATTGTAGCTCAAGGACAGTTTCTCAAACAGCTCGATGTTCTTCAGCAAGTTGTCATCAGAGTTGCTTTCAAAAACAGAAAGACAGTTCAAACTAAGGAAACAAGGTCTCAATGAAAGAAACACTTTAGTGTCACATCTGAACCAGTACTTAAAATGTGTATATGCTTCCGATAACTCATATTTACCTGGTATAGGAATACTTGTTGTTGCCTCGATTGTAGAGTAGCTTCACTACAGGCTGGTACACAAAAACAGAATAATAGAAAGTTGTGCTCAAGAACAAAAATAATTAAATATATATATTCATTAATTAATTTTAGAGATTATTTTAGAGACTGCTGTGAGCAGAACCTCACCCTTGTACAGCCCTGTATTAATCTCTCCTCTTCTTTTGGGGAGGTGATGATGGGGATAACACACAAAGCCTTCTGTTGATTATCCTGTGAATGGAAAAAAAAACTCAGTAAACTACAAATGAGCATGATCAATAAACTAGACTAGCACTTACTGCTGCTCATAACCTATTCAAGGTCATTTGCATCAATCAGAAGTTAAATGAGACCAGGCAAAGTAACTGCTGACCATATGAGCTCAGAACTGCATATAATAGACATCTAGAGTCACATGATTCAAAGCTGGCTTCCTCTATAAGAAAGCTAGCTTTAGTAAATCTGTGGTAAACAGAAGTCTCTCATGAGTGACCAGTGTTCTCCCGTATACATTTTAGTTTTAAACCTCGACTTTTCTAAAACACCAACTTTTGCCCAAGCTAGAGCCCAAAGAACCATTACCACATTAAACAAAGTTTACTGGGTTGTGTGGGGTGTTCTGGATAGGCTGACAGTCTTACATACTATACCTTAAAACAATATTCATATGATGGCTGCTTAATAACCTTATATTTTAGAGAATCTAACAGCATTCTAAGAAAAAAAAAAATAAAAAATATATATAATATATATATATATATATATATATATATATATATATATATATATATATATATATATATATATATATATATATATATATACCTACTGTAAAACTTACTGATTCTGGAACAGTTTGTTTACCACAGGATGTGATAGCAGCAATTAAAAAAATAATAATAATAATTTTCATCAAATAACAAAAAACTGTTCAAACCCTGTAGTCACTAAACCTACAGAATGATGACATGAGATCATAAGTCTACATAAGTCTAGAACAGTTTCGTTGCAAAACACATTATAGACCACTTTAAAGAACTTTCTTGATGTGTGTTGTTGGACATGAGCTTTACACATACAAGAAATATTAGTGCTATATTCTTATTAGTGCCACATTTATTAGACAAATGTGTTTTCCCTTAAATTACAGCTGTTATTCTTTTCATAATGTTAATAGATATAAAAATAATACAACCTTATATATAATATTTTGAAACTATTCAGTGTGTTCAACACATAGGTCATACTTTGGTGTTATATAAACACCCAGCAAAGGAGAGTACAGAGAAATATTTTTACAAGTGGGTGTGGAGGAGGAGAGACTCACAGCTCTGGTTCCCTGATATGAGCAAATTCACAGAGAAAGGCTTTGCGCTCATTAAGCTAACTCAAAATAACCACCAAAATATAGTCATAAGAAATAACTGTATTTCAGAGAAGTGCATTTCTCTAAAATACATCAACCAATGAAATTTAATTAAAAGTGTAGTCCTTGTTTTTGTGTTATATGTTAGTTTTTCATTTCGTTTTTGTGTTATATGTTTATTTTTTTATTTTGTTTTTGTGTTATATGTTAGTTTTTCATTTCGTTTTTGTGTTATATGTTTATTTTTTTATTTTGTTTTTGTGTTATATGTTAGTTTTTCATTTCGTTTTTGTGTTATATGTTTATTTTTTTATTTTGTTTTTGTGTTATATGTTAGTTTTTCATTTCGTTTTTGTGTTATATGTTTATTTTTTTATTTTGTTTTTGTGTTATATGTTTATTTTTTATTTTGTTTTTGTGTTATGTTGTATTTATATTTTAGAGTTACATTCCACCTCAGCATAAAAGCATACATCAAATCTATGTTGGGAAACAGTGTTTAATGGTCTTTAGCCTTTAAAGTCCTTCGGGCCAACAAGGTTTCACTAACCTGAAGGGCATGCTGACACAAGTCTATCAATCCCTGGATATGATAGTACTTGGCTTCGGCCAAAAGCTCCATGATGCCCTGTTTGCTCTTGGGCAAGATCAGATTTCCATCCCTCAGGTAGCTAAGTATTGACCCAAAGTGCTTCCCGCAGCGGTCTATCAGAATCCAACCTGTAAGAAACACAACTCGTTTAGACCACAAACACCTACATTAGAACCAGGTGTGCCAAAACTAGGCCAAAATACAACTGTGAGATTTCATGACCTACTGAACTGTTTCCTATAGCGCTGATATTTGAATCAACTGAAAATCAGCCTTAATAAAACTGAATCTCTGGTCAACAGCACTCTGTCTAACATTCACCTTCTTTGTCTGTGAAAACCTCCGTCTTGCCACTGAACATTGACTTTAGCAGGCTGTCCTGTTGTGTCAGCACCTGCACGGTGGAATAGTGCAGGACCCCGCCGACGTTGAGCCGCACGTACTTGTTTCCCACAGCACCACGCTGGCTGCATGTCTTGGTCTTATGACAGGTCACAGGAGAAACTGACACAATGGGAGTGACCTGAAGGGAACGCTGGTGCAGGCAGCTCTCTCCCGACATGTCCCTCTGGAGGTAGATGACCACCCTGCACACAGTTGGCTTGATGTCCCCCGCCGTGGTGAATGGTGGCTGGGGAAGCTGCCTGGGCAAGCAAACTCCTCTTCTTCACATATCTTTAATAAATAAAACAGAGAGATTTACTTTACAGACACCTCAAAAGGAAATATGGGACAGAAGTTAAAGTAGACTCATTTATTTCGTCTGTCCACAGATCACTGCAGTATGATCAGATACCCATACACAACAGCAGCCACCCAGAAAGTAAGAGCTCTCTCACTTTTTGCACAGAACCTGAGACTGATTGCAGGCTGAATTGATTAAGCACATCAAAGGGTGGATGGATAGATGCTTTATTGATCCCAGAGGCAAGAGGGAACCACACACAGCCTGTTTTATTATTTTTTTTTAATGTAATTACATCAGAGGGAACATTATATAGACATGCCTATTTGATGGCAGAAGACAGAATGTTAAAACAGATAAGGTCTACATATAATTTCTGCTAAAACTCTAAATTCACTGATACGGAAACTTAAGGCTGATGCCCACATCTGTTATTTTTCACAACGATATCTTTAGATGCCAAAGGTGATGCCAGTGGTCTAAAATGCAGAAACTTGGACCACATCTTCTTGGATTATGACTAGCCACACTTCCTTTCAGACACTTGAGCTACGTTCAGACTACAGACAAATCAGATTTGTATCTCAGGTCAGATCTTTTGATTACTAATACTGTTATTTGTGTGTCACAAACCTATCTGCATGGCTTGCTGTAGTAACAACACAGGTGTCAGTAACAATCTAACAAATCTCAACATTTCCATTGCGAGTAACAATAACGGCTCTAGGAAAGACGACTTCAGCGTCCAGCCTCTCCGGACTGAGATAAATCTGTAAAATTCTAATGGAATTGCAATTTAAACCATCAGCAAATGCTGTTTTTATCCAATTTGACAATTTCATCCAGGTTTTTTACTGTCCAAACTATCAAAAATCCATCTGCATACAATGTGGATATGTCAAAAATCAGACCTGGGCTGGCAGTCTGAACAAGGCCTTAGCGCGGAGCTGTTTTCTCACAGAAGAAGCATGAACAGTTCTTAAGTTGGAATGGAGCTTGATTTTCTCGTTTCTCTCAAAGATTTAGTTGGGAATAGGCATTCTTTGGAAATAGGCATGAGAGGCACAAACTAGTTGCATATTTTAAATCCAGAGCCCTGAAATCTAAAGAGCTAGCTCATAATCTTGGTGTGCTGTTAGACTCTGATCTCAGATTTAGAAGTCATGTTAAAGCCGTTACCAAATCAGCATTTCATCAGCTTAAAAACATCAACAGGATTTTCTGTCTAAACCAGACCTGGAGAAACTCATCCATGCCTTTATTTATTATTTAATATCCACAGAAATGAATAACGCTTAAAGGCTGGTCTAATGTTTATTGCACTGCACTTTAACAATTATCATTGCAGGCTTAATACAGATAATAGCGAGTAAGCATTACATTGCCATTCTTTAATACGACAACTGTCTTCAGTAATTTAAAGGTGATGCAAAAGAGTTGTGACACTGCAAACACTCACACTGAACTGTAAATGTGTTGCTTCAAACTCAGAAACTGCATGTTGTTTATGGCTGTTGTTTATAAAAGAGCCTAAAACAGGAACTCCACCGATTTTTCAACAATTACTATATAATTCAGAAATAAAAACAAAGTCATTCAGATTGTTTTGACATAAAACAAGGAAACAAGGACTCCTGATGCTTACAACACAAATATAGGCAATATATCCAAAACCACTTCTGAGTCACTGTATGCAACACTGATGGTGGCAAAACAGTGAAAACCTGAGAAGTTATATTTCACCTTTGAATATTCATGAATGTATCCCTCCGCCATGAACTGATAAAAGTACACTGATTAAAACACATTTTAAACCACAACTACTATGAAACAATATCTCAGACACTAGGCTGAGTATTTATAACTATTTTATATAATGACTTTCTAAAAAGGAGCTTTTAACGTCGTTAAACTTTACATTCTGATTTCCATCGCAAACAACGTGAACAATGCTGACTGGCAAGTTACTCTAGAACAAATCATTTCGCACGGAACCACCGGGAATGACTACGTTTACACGTTAACCATCTAATTTCAAGAGAATTTTAGAAAAATCGATGGAGTTCCCCTTTAACGCAACACAAGCGAAACTACAAACTACACATTAACTTTAACAGGAACTTCTTTCAAACTCCATGACAGCGACTACGAATAAAGATCACATGGAAGTTAAACAAGGAGTCTTCCAGCTTTAATAACCTCTTTTTCCAGCCCTGTAGTAGCTAAACTTGTTAAGTTGGCTAGTTATTAGAGACTCGTCCAACTTTAGTCAAAACAACAGAGACAAATATTAAATAATAATAAAGCCCACTTCTCCTCAACACAGACAGTTACGGTACACGTGTGCCACACAAAAAGAATAAAAAGACTTCTGACCGAATAACTCTAGTTCCTCTGAACATTTTTCTACATCAGTGGAGATAAACATTAGTTAGCTGTTAGCCGTTCGCTAGCTAGCCCAGAATCTGTAGCACTAGCCTAGCTGTAGCTAACTGGCGCGGACAGTCGGGACTAACATTACCTCCGAGCTGCTCCGTAACACGGCTGGTCCAGTTCGTGTGTCCGGTGGAGATGACCGACTGACCACTAAATAAACTAAGCTCGCTGTTTTAATGAACTTGTAGACGATAAAGCGGTTCTAGGTAACTCCGTCAGTGCTCTTCCTCTTCTTCTGTATGTGTTTAGCGTCAGAAGTTGTAAACTTGAATGTCGCTCTACCGCCACCTGCTGGACGCGTAGGTAACAGGCTTAGTCCCAAATGACTCTGTGTTTGATATGCAGTGCACTAAATCTGTGAGGTCTGTATAAAAAAAGGAGCTATTAGCAATTCAGCCAAGATCTAATTACACATAATTAAGAATATTTAATTGTATAATTAAAGATGTACTGTAACTCCAAAATAGTAAATTTACGGGAGAGGACAGGAACTTTCTTTACTTTTAGTGTAAGTTAATGTACAGACATTTTATTCCAGGGGATTTTTTATTTGTCGATTTATTATGAATGCAATAAATAGCAGCTGCTGTGTTTAAATTCTATAGAA
Organism: Megaleporinus macrocephalus; assembly: GCA_021613375.1. NCBI lineage: Eukaryota > Metazoa > Chordata > Actinopteri > Characiformes > Anostomidae > Megaleporinus > Megaleporinus macrocephalus. The sequence goes on from CM038716.1 coordinate 15,192,805, forward strand.
AAATTAAAATCAGTGAAGATGCAGTTCCATTCACAATTATTGGCAACACTGTGTAAAAATGACTAAAATAGGTATTTAGGAATTAATATTTTGGTGAATTAGCTTAATTTCACACTGACTGAAATGAGAAATTCCACTGGGGAAAACTGGGGTTTTCTCAACAGACATTTAAGGTGGGTTTGGTGAAATAAGTCGGATCACTACACTGGCTGTACAAAGTATTAAATGTAAGGGTGCCAGTAATTGTGGCACATATGGTTTTGTTACTATTCTTGATGAGAGATTTTTTTCTCAATAAATCTGCTTCAATTAAAGATTGTATTTCTCTCATTGTCAGTGTAAGATAATTTTTTCCCCTTTTTATTTATCTTTATCCGGAGTGCTAATAACTGTGGAGAAGGCTGTTTTTGAATAAAACATGATTTGGCCTAACCATAACCCTGATCTGGTAACCATGTGGATCTACATGCTGGTCAGTGCTGCTAATATGGAAATGAAGCTTAATTGCACCATTTAGGTGCAGCCAGTGATCAAACAGGAACCATACTGTATTAATGGTTATCAGATTTTTACCAGCCAAAAGATAAATTCAGTCTCATAATTATAGTGTTAAAGTGCAGGATTTTTCTTAAGAGGCCTTAAAATCAGACTCAGGCAATTAATGTAGATCAGAGATTAAGAGCAAATAGATAGGATTTATTATTTTTTACACACACACACACACACACACACACACACACACACACACACAAATCATATAACAAAATAGAAGCATAATATAAAATCTCAGAGAAGCAGGTTATATCTGAAATACAGGGAAATGCGCAAAGCTTTGTAAGGGTCTCATAATGTCATACAGAGTTGGTCCCCAATAATATTGGTTATAATAATAGTTGATTAATAGTTGATCTCCAAAATTGCAACTTTATAGGAGAGGCCAAAAACATTCTTGGAACAGTCAATGGAACCAGATTTTTTCCCAAGCTATTTTGGTGCATTTCTATTGGGCCATTGGTCCACAAAATTTTCACACAATGTAAATAACCATTGGCGTGTTCAAATGATGCAAAAAACTAAAAATCTACAAAAATGGAGATGGTTTTCATTGGACAGTGATGATATGCAAAATTAAACACTGACAATTATTAAATAGATTTGGAAACAAACCCAGGCAGTTTAAGAGGTCAAAGGGCCACATAGGACACAATTTAGGATACAATAAGTGTTAATGTCTGAGGCTTTCTAAAGACATTACCATGACTCTTTAAAGGCTCTGTACAAACTTCAAACACTCCAATATGATCAAGATAATTAAATATACACAATATCATCCCAGTTCACTATAAACTAAAAGTGATTTAGACAATGATTTCATAACAGTAGCAATGACACATGAATTATACATAACAATCTTATTCTCAATCGACTCACAAATGACTCCATAACAGTATTGAAATTATTTCTGACTAATATCTGAACCACATTCCTTAAAATCATTATTTTAATTAATTATTCATAGAAAACCCTGATTAATAACCCATTAGATGGATTTAACCTCAGCAATTTATCAACTTATTACTGAGACAATTAACCACCACAACAAAACTGCTGTAGTCCTGATGAATATTTAGATTAATGATTCTGAAAATAAAAGAGAGAGAGATATATAATCTGAAAGGTTCTCTAAAAAAATGATCTAATAATGAAAAATTATCATTAGGAATGGGGTTTCATACATTAAAGAGGTAACGTTAACTACAGGGTTAAGTGGTGTGACAGGGCAGGTTTGCTGTTTGGTGAGGTTTTTCCCTCAGTATACCGGCAGAACATGTTTTTAGGGGACTTTTATTTTGAAATTCACATCATTACACTGCGCATTTAATGTTTTTGATTTGTGAACAATAACGTATTATTTCCTGCGGCTTCGTTATAATTACTTTTTTATAAAACACGTTTCTAACCTAAATTTGACTTGTGGAGTTTGCTGTCAGATCTCATGGCCACTTTTATCTGCTGTGGAAGGTCACCCCTGTCCGTTAGCGGATTGGTCGAAGGACAGAAAGGACCGCCTTTCAGGCGCCATAACTACACAAGTTGGTCGCTTCGTCTGTCAATCAACGTATATTTGGCCAATCAAATTCATTTGTCCTTTCCACTCGCGTCGGAGCGACGAGCCGCTAGCATTCAAGATGTCGGCGGTGTCTGTGTTCCCCATGTGTGTTCGGGCAAGCCGGGGCCTCCTCAGGCTCAGGAGCGGAGCAGGGGGCGCCTTAGCCCCCGCGGCGCTGGATGTGATCAGGGCACTGTCCACCCAGAAGTCTACCGGAGGTGACAGTAGTGCTACAGGGGGTCTGGCTCAGGCCATCTTACAGGACAGACTACAGCAGCAGCAGAGGAGTCAGGTAGGTTAAGGTTAGCTGGAACTTGCTAATGTAGTTTGACGTTTCTTCAGGATGACCAGTTGTCCAGTCATGACATTAAGACAAAGGTTTGTTTATTGAATGTCGGAGTCCTCTGTGAGGGACAGTAGGTCTTCAGAGCTGTGGAAAGGATGTTGTAGGATTTTTGCAGTCTGTCAGGCTGTTCAGGTGACATCAGTTTGAATGAAGTCGTGTCATTATCATGCCCTGGCAGGGCTGCAGCATTAACCTCACTACTCTGTGTGGGGTTTAGAGAAATACCTGGCTTGCCTGAATGCTAATACAGACGTCTTGGTGGGTGTATTTTATATTATGTCCATTTGGCGTATAGTCTGTCATGCTTCCATGTGCTGCTTAATCAGGTTGGCTGTAATTGGCTCTTATCAGAGTTCAGCCATGTGATATAATGTAATACAAAAGTCTGCTTGTTGTCTAGTTAACATATTAATTGTGTTTTATGTATGTATGGAGGGCCCAGTTTAGATCAGACCCATGTTTTATTTAAGTTACCTAATAAATAAAAGAGTTCTGGAGTTATAATGTCTCTTATGTTTGCAAACAAATGTTTTAATTTGTAGTGTTTGCATCATATATTGACAACTGAGCTTGAGAGCAGGCCAAGTGTGTGTATGTATGTGGCTAACATCAGTAGTTTGTTGTAATGGCTGACATTCTTGGTCAAATTAGGCTGAAGAATGAGGATCAGTCTCATAATTGACAGCACGGTGGATGATGTAAGGCAACAGTTCATCAGTTTATTCAGTGTTAAGTGTAATAAGCTAGCTGAACAGTATTAAACCACCCCTGACTTTCCCACTAGTCTCACGACCATTACCAACATTTTGTGTGGAAGTAACAGTTTGGAGTTTGCCGCACTTTGAGTTTGTATTGATGATTCATTGGCAGGGCCAGCCTCCTCCTGAGGGGGAGGAGACCACTGACCAGAAGCGAGATGACCAAAGCGAGGACAAGAAACAGAAAGAAAACACAGCGTATGCTAAGAAGGTGGTCCTACGCCTCGCAGGGCTTATGGGACTCGGTGGCGCGGTTGGCGTGGTGTACATATTCGGTGAGTTAATCCTCTGGCTCTTTTTCTGGGAGGAGTGCTCCAGCATTTCGCCTAATAGGCTTGAGTGGTTTAAAGGGAAGAGCATCTTCGCTGAAAGGACTTTGGATTATTCGAAGCGTTATCTTTGGACAGGTGGAATATACTGTGGATTAATTAACAATGAGAGGTGCTGCCAATGAGGGTGAATATCTTTAATTATATTGTTTGCATTTATTTAATACAGTTATTATTATTTTTAGCTCTATTGTAACGTTTTGTTTGGGGTTAAGGGTTTTGAATGTGGTTCCCGGAAACCTGTTTAGCTGAAACCTCTATTCATTATTGCACTGTAACCAAATACAATTATGCTAAGAGTGAGTGATAACTAAACTACACATCTAATGGTTTTAAAATTAAACAATACTTTCTCATAAAATTTCTTATATTATGTTTAAATCTTGGCACATGTATAAATGAATACGATGAACATAAAGTCATGTTAAACAAGTTCAGGTAATGAGGACACATGCAAACAAGAAACATTTTCCAGTCTGAATACAAATGTTGCTGTTTCAGTCATAATTATGTATATATGTATGTAAATACATTGGCAAAATGTGAAATGTTAGGAATATGGAAAATTTTTCATGTATATATGGGCCAGTGGTGATACATTGACCTTTATAACTTGCAGATATTGGCACTAGTCCAGTATCGCCTAAACAATCAATGTCAATAAATATTAGTTTGAAATATTGATTAAAACTCTTTGTAGCTGTAAATGAAGTGGCCACTACAGTCTGACTAACATCTTTACTCTGCCTCTGCAGGTAGCAACTCTGTGGATGAACAAGGCAATAAGGTAGGCCCTGTTTTATAGAACAAATAGTGAACCTGTGTGTCACTGTCTACAGATTTACCCACCTATGCTTGCACAGGCTTATACAGTCTATATAGTGTGTATATGAGTAGATGGAGTTTTAATCCTATTACTTTGGAGCTGTCAGGCTTTGAGGTGTTAAGTCAGGTAGACGCCCTCTACTGTGCTGTGGTAGGTAGCGTGCTGTTGGGCTTTGTGGCACACTTTCTCACCTATACTCTCCTCCTGAGGTGCCTCTTTGATAAACCGTGCTTTGCTCTAGCTGTAGCCTGCGTTAGAAGTTACAGGTGGTGGGTTTATCACCAGCCCCTCAGTGGACACACTCCTCGGCTCAGTGTGAATGAGTGCGTAGTGGTCTCAAAGAACACACTTCTCACGCTTCTGAATGTGAGACTCATTTAGGGGTTTGGTCCACTTCAAAGAGCACACTTCTCACGCTTCTGAATGTGAGACTCATTTAGGGGTTTGGTCCACTTCAAAGAGCACACTTCTCACGCTTCTGAATGTGAGACTCATTTAGGGGTTTGGTCCACTTCAAAGAGCTCACTTCAGAAGGAAGTGGAGGTTTTGAGGAGGCCAGACGAGTGGAGTGTGCCAGCGGTCTAGGTGTTGGATCTCATACCTGTCTACCCCCCCTCCCCAACCTCAAAAATGCAGTAGCCCTGTGATATGCTAATTGGAGGATGTCAGGATCATTGTGAAGGGACTGCACGTCCTGTCCTAAAACTTTTACTCAAGAATAGGACCACCAGTATGTCTGCATATGATTATTTGAAATGAGAAGAGAGGAGTCTCTGATGCTGACTGAGTGATGGTCTGCTATTTAAAAATAATTTCAATTCTTTTTTTTAAGTATCATTTATAATATGTTGCCTTTATGCAGGTTGTTTGTACATGACTTATTTTGAGCTCTTTTCTGATTTAATTTCTTTTAATGTATAATAAATGATGGGTAGCTGGTTATGACAGATGACAGGGTAACACTTTTTTAGTTATTATTATAATCTTATTATTAGTTAGTTATTATTAGTAGTTATCAGTTGTAAAATGTATTTATTAAGTGTTATTATTAGAGATTTCATGTGAGAATTTTCAATTAGAACCAATATTTAAAACAAATAATTTATTTATTTATTAGACTAATAATTTCACCTGTGCTGGCATATCTACATTTAATTTACTATAGAAATATCCTTTACATGTGATTTTAAGATTGATCAAGATTTTAGTCGCAGTTCCTGCATTGTTTATGCCTCAGGCAGATAAGCGCAGGCAGGGATGTCAGTCAGCTCGGTGTGACTTGTTCAGTGTATCAAGGTGTGGGCTCGGGAAAGCAGGGACTTCAAAGCCTACCTACACCAGGTCTCTCTGTGGGAGATCCTGTTCGGCTGTATAGGAGTCATTTCGGAAAGGCACACTTCTCGAGTAAGTGTAGCCTCACTGGAGACTTGTATAGAGTCACTGTGGTGCTGCTTCACACACCTCATTGTCTAGATCTGAAGGCCTGAGAGCGGGAGACCTTGTGATCAAGCAGAACCTTCATCCTGTTCCTGTATTGTAAACATTTACAGCCACAGGGACAGTTGTTCCCTCAATTACAGCCAAGGGCACCGACGCTAAAATTAGCATTTAGTCGAGAAAAAGTCTTTTATGCATTTATGTAAAAAAGAAAAATTATTTATTCCTTCATTCTGTCTCTCCCTTCACTTATAATTCACTGATTGATCTTTTGGGATTGCTCTACTTATCCTCCTGACACTGTTGTTAGTTGTTATTAGTAAAAAAAAAAGGTTGAACATTTACTGTCATTTACAAAACCAGACCTTAATGACGTAACCCAGGACACAACTAAAACTCTGTGGCACAAAACAACTTGAAGGGGAATTCCACCAACTATTAAAGATTTCTAAATAATTAAGTTCCTGAGTCACTCAGAGTGGTTTCATGTGAAGTGGTTGATTGTAGAGACTCTTAATTTCTCTACAGTGATGCTGATGGGAACCAAGGGTCACTATGTCTGCATTAAAAAAATTGCTATTCAAAACCACCAGTTAACCTAAGGGTGTTGTTTGCATTATTAAATGCAATGTTGATGGTTGACGATGGGGTTTCTTTAGGGACTGTTTGCCTCACAACACCTTTGTTTCCATGTATCAGATTAAATGGTTCAAAATTATTTTTATGCCAACACTTTAGCAAGTTGTGTCAGACATATACAGAATATATCTGTCCATTTCAGGTATTAACACGCTTATGCTGTCTGGTTCCTATTACCACCATTGTGAACAGTTTCTCTAACACAAAGGATTTTACACCAAACCACTCTGAATGACTTTCTTTGCATCTAAACAATTTAATGATATAGTTTATTTTTTTTTTTAAATCCTGTTTAGTATAAAGCCAAGTCTGTGGTGGTTTAAAGCTTTGTCTATGCTAATATGGACTGCACTTCTAGGGTGGCCTGATTTTCAAAGGGCACACTTTCACAGCTCTGGAGGTGAGAGTCTGCTTTGGCTAGTAATGTCCTGTTCTCTGTTCTCTGACATGTGCCAGGAATGAGGTGTGGGCTTGGGAAGACCACCTCGCCTTAAATTTTCACGCTGCCGTTCAGGGACACACTTCTTGTTCTGCTGAGACTTCTTGGTACGCGTGTGTGAAGTGTGCCAGGCCTTTTGCTGTCTCCTTTGTGCTAATTAGGTCCCTGGTGTAAAAGAGGGAATGGAACTCTGTCTTTTTCCCAGGGTCGCTGATGTTTACCCATAATCTTACGTATTGGAATTTGCTTTTACTTCTCTGATTTTGCCATTGACTGGCGAGGTTGCTTTTATTTATTAGACCACAAGAGGGCGTTTAGTCTTTGTTTCAACATCACCATTAGTGGACTGAGTAGGGCCCAGTTTCTTCCATCTTGCCTCAGCATTTTGGCATTAAGATCATTTTGCCTATGCTACGCTGTGATGAGTGATGAGTGTACAGTGCGATGAGCATTGTGATGAGTGTACAGTGCGATGAGCATTGTGATGAGTGTACAGTGAGATGAGCATTGTGATGAGTGTACAGTGAGGTGAGCATTGTGATGAGTGTACAGTGAGATGAGCATTGTGATGAGTGTACAGTGAGGTGAGCATTGTGATGAGTGTACAGTGAGGTGAGCATTGTGATGAGTGTACAGTGAGGTGAGCATTGTGATGAGTGTACAGTGAGGTGAGCATTGTGATGAGTGTACAGTGAGGTGAACATTGTGATGAGTGTATGGTGCCCAGTCTAGCCCAGTAGAATGAGCCCTTTTATACTAACGCTTCATAAGAGGGTCCACCATTCACTGTCAATATAATGAAACCACATGTATGAAACCTAATGAAATGAAAGTTTTTAGAGTAAATAAATAAATCTCAGTATTCATTATGTAAGTTAATACATGCAGCTACAGAACTACAAAAATTGCAAATAGAAATATATGTAATTATTTTTGTAAACTGACCATTTAAACTAGACATTGTCCAGTAAGTAGGAGAAAAGGCCAGCGCGCTGCTGATATCAGCGGGTGTTTTGGTCAGTGTATTGTGTTTAAATCTAGGTTGTTTTTAGTGTGTTACTAGAAAGTCGAGTGCCGTACTGCTGACGCTCAGGCCCTTTTGTTCGTCGCCTGTACTGAGCTGGTTACTTGTTTAGGCACACTTCTCAGGTAACGTGTAAGGAGTGTGCCAGGCCTTCAGGTGCTAACAAACATATATAATCTGGTAGATGAGAGGCGCAGTGCTAACAGGAGGTGTCATGCTTAAAGTGTCTGGGACCCAACTCTTCTAATACAGCTGTCTTTAGATAAGTCGGGTTTTGCTTTAGGGACATGTTTCAGCTTCTTATTGGAAGTTTGTCTTATTTAACCTTTAAGTTAAATGTAGGACTGAAAGGAGAGATTAGGGAAGCCTTTGAATCTTAAAAACACTTTTAACAGTAAATTGCTAAAAATAAGGTAATGAATGAAATGAAGTTTCTGTCTGTAGCAGTACTGCAGTTATTTGAAATGATTACTCACGGAATTTAGACACATCCTGAATGTATTGAACTTCTTATGAAGTTTTCTTTTTAACAGTGTCTTGAACTTTAAATATAATTAAACTGAAAAAGATAATGCATATAAATAAATAAGGCCACAAAAACAATTTTCATGCTCTTTCACAGCCCGCTGAAAACTGCTAAGCATATATAAGAGTACATTAGATGACTTTGGGCTTTTAGGGAGAGGCTGAAGTGCACTGCTGTAAAGGAAAATGATAACTCAGGTTTATAGTAAGACAAATTTGTGATCGAAATACATTTTGATTTAATTGTCTAGTCCTAGTACAGAACAGTATTGCTGATTATTAGCAGATAGACTGGCATTCAGAAGTTTGAATCCACTTGACGTATGAACAGTTGTTTTATTAAGAGTTATAACATCTCCATGTGAATTCACATATTGCAGATTATTTGCCAAAAGGTGTTTTTAGATGTTTAATTCAGTATTTCACCAGTTCTGAAAACAATTAGTCAGTAAAATTCTCAATACAATACTGTAATTTATTGTCCATTTACATTGTTGTTGTTCAGTTCAGATTTGATCTCTGCTTTAGACATATGATGAATTCTGGAAAGTAATTTTAATATAACTTTCATTCTCAGCGCTATACAACTACATCATTTAGGATCTGCTGCAGCTCAGTCCACCACCAGGCCACCAGAAATATTACATTTAAAATATTCTTAATCTTTTTAAATACTTTGTATATATATTTATTGTTGGAAACAGAGATTCATCTTTTATAATAGTACAGTTTAATGGTCTCCAGTCTGTGTTCGAAGATGCTTATTTATTTATTTATTTATTTATTTATTTATTTATTTATTCGTTCTTTGCTTGCTTAAATGATGCGTCCTTCACCCGTTTCGCCACAAGGTCTATGCTATGCTGCAGATGAAACGTCTGTCCAGCATTGATGGGGAGTGGAGGTGTGAAGGGCACACTTCTCAGACAGCTGCTATCTTGACTTGGCCTGCTTAACTGCTGTGGAGTGTGAAGTCTCTGTAAGAGACACGCTTCTCGTCTGTAATGAGCCCCTCATCCACCTTTTGGACTAACTCGTGGGCAGTTGTGAGCCGGTGGGAGACGTATGCGGAGTGTGCCGGGCTGCTGGGTGCTACGCTGCACACCTCCAGCCTTTAATTGGAAGGCAGTGGCTGAGGTGATGCCGTGGGAGCAGGAACTGGAATCTGTTCTCAAGCTTTACTGTGTTCAGGAACGAGACCCTCAAATCCTAGATCGTTCCAGTGGGACTGCATGATTTTATTAAGTTTAACGTCACTACTACAGAATTTTCACTGTATTCATAATGTTGGTGTGATTTGAGGGTTACTAGGATGCATAGTACAAAGAAATGATGGCTGTTTTGTTTGTGAAGTTTGTGAAGCGGGGTTGTGAGCGACCTTCCAGTCTTCATAGCTTTCTCGTATTTTAGTTTGTAGTCATGTGACCAGTGGCTGTTTAACTTTGTGGTCCTACCCTTTGACACTGTTGCTGCCATGAAAACTGTTTGCACTATTTGTGCTGTTGACTCTTAACCTGTTATGACATGTTGATTGTCAACTTTCTTCCCCTTTATAGCGCAGACATTAATTTTTAAATCTACTCACTGGTTATCTGAAGTTTTCTCCCCCTTCCTGCTGTACAATCCCTTCTTCTTCTTCCGAAACCACCCAGCCAACTCTGTTTTTTTTAGAGCCTTTAATCCAGAAAGCTCTGGCTTGTCAAGTAAAAACAAGGGAGACATAAAAAACAAACAAACAGAATGCTTTTAAAAAAGTGTTTATTTATAAAAACAGTAAGTAAACTGTGCGTCTTTTTGTTAACTCAGTTTTTCAGATTGACCTGTTGGTTTTACACAGATATTCTCCAAAACTAAGTGAGCAACTTTTGGTCCATTCCTGGTTAAACAGTCAGTTTTCGCTGTTGACTTTTTTTAGAGCATGTTATTCTTTCAGACTTGCTTTAGTCTCTGACTGTGGCTTCTCGCTTTGTACCTCGCCCTGCACGCCCAAATATCCACATATCTGATTGGCTAAGGAGCGCTTTTGGTAATCTTACAATGCATGTGATTGGTCTGTGAGTTTACTGGGCCGCAAAGCCTGTATACCATAAAGACTAGAAAAGATCCACCACTCAAAATAAACACTATCGAAATTAAATCCTTTTCAATAGATTATTGCTCTGGGTCCGCATTGGACAACGTCTGGGTCTGAACCTGGACCACGGTCCGCCTATCAGTGACCTCTGTTCTAGGTATTGTTGGCATTGCAGCCTGTAACTGTGCTGCTACCTCTTATTCTGTTTATGATAAAGCCTCATAGTTTGCCCAACTGTACCGGAATAGCTGCTTTATTCTCTTAGAAGCACTTAAAGAATACTCAAACATTCTTCTATGTTTCTGTTACGTCTGTGTCATATGGTCCACCACCACAGTTAATAACTCTAGCAGTTTCAGCAGAAATCACCAGCTCAGTTCTGAGGCAGCTGTCCAGTGGCTTCTATTCTGATCCTAATCGTGTCAGCACAGGGAAATGAGAACGAGCTCAATTGAATTTCATTTGTGCTAATTGACCACACGATGCCGATGTGACAGATAGAGGTTAGGCTGAAATCACTTTGTACGTGTACGTCACACAACATTTACGGTATTCGATGACTTCATCATTGGCCCTCGTAGATCTAAGTTTATTGACTGAACGTGACTGAAAATAAATTAAACTTGTACTGAAGTCATTCTTTTTCAGAGGCAAGTTGTTTTGTGTTTTACACTTTAATAACAACGAGAATGTCCTACTCGTTGGAAGTGCGTTTAGAAGTCATTTGTGCTGTTGTTAACCAGAAATAACAAAACTCTGATCTGGGCCAACTTTACAACTTATCTCATTAAGGCACTCAGATTAAGAGACTTATTTCATGTTGCCAGTCAAATATAACTGCAGTAATAATTACGGTATGGTAAATACACAAGCACTTGGATTTCATTTACATTTTCTGTTTATTTTTTTAGTGTCAGGAAATGACAAACATGGGTTTTGAATTTAGATCGTAACAAAATATCTCCCCTGAGGAACCTAAATGCAAATTCTGAATCAACTCACTACAACACAGCAAAACTGGGTGTGCAATCAGAATTTACTTATTGACTGGGTTTTTTTTGTTTGTTTTTTTTTGTTTTTTTTGGAGTGTTTGAGTAGCAATATCCTGAAGTCACCACTGGGGGGCATGCGTGATCTGCTAAGAGTCTAAAGGAGCAGTTTGGTTGTTTTGTCACTAGATGGCAGATGGAGAGAGAAAGCCTTTGCATGCCACATGCCAACTGTAATTCTTCGTTCCTGTCTGCATGTTGTCTTCTAATCTAAACACAGGCAGAGGGCCCAGAGCACTAGGTCAGTCAGGCGAGTGCAGTAGCCGACTAGATGCTGGTGTAGTGGTGTAATTCTCTCATGCGTCACTTGCTCACTGACTGGCTCCACTTTTATAAGAGTTTTGCTCACTGTGATGGTTTTAATTAAACATGTTACAGCTAATGATTCATTTGCACTAGTGTCATCACTACTACATTTGATGTAATTATTTTAATTTTGATATTATTTTTTAAAAAGTCAGTTCCCGCCTTTAAACCTGGGAATAAACAACTAAACAAAACTAGGAAAACAAAGAGGAAATGTATAAAATTTAAGCTAATCTGTGACCATGTCATAGTTTTTATGTTATCGCTTCCTTAAAAGCTATTATTATTATTATTATTATTATTATTATTATTATTATTATTATTGTGTTTTATTTACTTTTTTCCCCCAAATAACCTATTTTGTTGTTCACCGAAATCCATTTTCGTAGTCTGGCCTTTTTTTTAAAGGCCTGTTTTTAATGATTGTGTAATCGCCTGTGAAATGCTCAGTGCCAAACATAATCAATAGCTCAAATCTGCATTAGCACTAGTCAGAGCTCACAGTCATTAATGATCCACAGCATGTTTGCTTTTCTAAGGTTGCTGGCTTGTGATAAGCTGTATGTTATGCAGCAGGTTAACCTGTAATAATCTGTATTAGCATGCAGACTAATAACTAGTTCAGCTGTTATGACGGTGATTCTTGCCGTTTGTGGGTTTATTTTTAAAAAGCAGGTCATGAGTGACCCTAAGACTTTCATTCAGCTGCAGTTATGAAATGTATTTGCAAACATTCACTACAGAGATATGAACTTGGTGTTCCCCATCTGGGGGTGTTGCCAGTTTCATGAAGCCTCACGTGACTGTACAGTGAGATCTGGCCCTTTTTCCGGCACGCTGCGTCTCCTGAGAGATCCTACAAGCCAGCATGTGGCATGTGGCCCCCCACAAGGGCCCTCCTGGCAGATGCAGCTGAATATTCATCAGCTTGGTTGTGTATCTCTCAACTGATTGATGGTGCTCAGCTAATGGTCGAAGGATCCAAGCAGAGGAGGAGCTTTAAACGTTAATTAATCTTTTGGTCTACATGAAGATTTCTGCATGGGTAATTTGGCGTCAGACACTGTGACCGGCCTCAGGTGCAGATTTGATATTAGCCCAATTACTTGGCCGAACCTCATTCTGCTCAAAAAACATCTTAAGACTTTTTTTTTTTTCACTTCTTCGGTTTTGCGGCCGCCAGAACGTGGCAGATTGTTCTTTTCTTACAACCCCTGCTCTCAATTTGCATGACCGTTGTTTCTTGTACGTCCGTCTGAATAAAGTTTTTCGGTGGTAGTTTCAGTGAAAGTGAATGTGTGCATGATCCTGCATGTCTTTTGCAGAGAACAAAACAAAAAAACGTCCAACAACAATGGTTCCTTGTAACTTGTCGTTATCACTGCTCAGTTTCAGATCAGGTTGGCTCACTTCCAACCGTGTTAATGCCATTTCAGAGTTCATGGCTACTTTCACAGCCTTTTTTTTTCTTAAGAGTTTTCACTGAGTGTCCAGCTCAAACTGAAAGTCTGGGTTAAAGCCTTTTGGTCGGTGTTTCGCTTTTACAGTCTCCTCCCAAATTAATGACACCCGTGACACAGATGTTGATAAAAAGGGCTGTGGCTTCTTTTTTTTTTTTGCTTACTTGACTTTACAAAATGCTGCAGATGCAGTTATCAATAATCAATAATCGTCACCAGTTTGAGCAAAATGTTCTTTGTTTTTTTTTCCCCCCCAATATTAAATGAATAAACATTTAAAGGACTGTATTTCATGTTGATGAACAGCCATTTTTTAAAGGTCATCTTCACTGAGGATGCTTCTATGTAGGGTGCTCTGTGTATAGTTTAAGGCTTATGAATGTTTTGTGAATGAGCTTTTACTCGGATGAAGTCTGCTGATGTTTAACAGTGTGCCGGTTATGCGGCTGTGAGCTTTGAGTAACCTGATCTGGCCAAAAGGTTATAGATGCGCTGGCATCATGGAGCGCTCGTTGTCTTCGGATCTTTTGTTGTAGAAAGTGGTGTTTAGTGTTTGTTGTGGTGATTTGACAAGCAAACTGGTAACATTTGCACTTGCGATGTTTGTTTCATTGAAGAAAGACTTTGGATAGCGTTTATAGCATTTATTATGTTTACGAGATTAAAAAACTCTTGAATTGTCTGAATTGTTTCTGTGTAGCTTCCTGAAGATGATTAGCGTCAAAGTCTATTCTACCCACTAAAGTATTTGTGACTTGAATGCACAATTTGCATTCCTATTTGAGAAGTGCATTGTCATGTTGTGGCTTATATGTTTCTTTTGGTATGGAGCGGAATACCTGCTTTACAGTTTGATCTTAATGTAATTTTGTATGGGTAGGGTAATCAAATTGAATAGAAACAAACATATCATTAACAGCTTACTTTAAAGAGAGATGGGGGAGACAGTACTGGATTGGTTAATTAACATTCAGGTCCCTATTAACATGAGACCCCACAGTTTGGTTTCTGCTAATACTTCATGTGAGCTCTGTACATAAAAAGACTTACATAAAGTCTCGAAACATCTGTGCGGGATTAACGGCTATATGAGTCATCTCCAGCATGAGGCACTCTAGTTGCCAGGTCTCAGTAATGAAGTATGAATCTGTTTTTAGTGAACAATACACAAGAGTTTATGCCAAGTGACATCGAGTAGGGTATAAAGGCCCCCCAACATGCAGCTGGTCCAGCATGTAGTGTAAAGGCTGTACGCTAGCCTGAATGCAGTACAGGCTGATGCTGCAGCAAATGAGGACCAAACTCCCCATAATTACCCTTTATTTAGGAAGAAGTGTTGGATGAGCAGTAGAGGTGTGTCATATCATATCATACACAATAATATCGCCAACATTTTTGAATATCGTCAACGATATAATATCCTCAAATATCGTGCCATATCACCCATCCCTAATTATCACATCAGGTACTACTTTTTACTGTTTTTAGCAAAAGAAACATTCACACTTTTCTCATTTCCCATAATATATCTACTAGACACATTTTATCGTTTCAGTATCATTCGTTTTACTTCAGTCCTGGATATATGGAGATATTTGGAGTGCATTATTTAGTATTGTGACATTCTGGACTTTGTTACAATCTGATGAAAATTCTTGTATTTTTGAATATCTCAGTTAGAGGTGTCATATCATATCGTATGCAATAATAAAATTAAATTTTCATTTTGTTGCATTAGTGTATTCTTGAAATATTTTTTTTTAATTCAATGTTTTGTCATATTGCCAAGAGTATCGTTATGACAAAAATACCATAAAATATCGTGATATTATTGTAGGGCCATATCACCCACCCCTAATGAGCAGGTGTATACGGAGTTTGGGGCATAAATAGTCACAAATAATGCTGTAATAGTTCCAGTTTTCAGAGTACGTGTAGAATCAGAATCGTCATGTCCAGTAACTGGAGACTGACGAGATCTGAAGTTATGGCTGGTCATTATACTTTTGCAAGTCCTGAAAATCTGTGTTGAGTGAAGAAGCTTTGCCCTATCACAAGCATTTTAGAAACCTGTGAGGACGTATGACCTGTCCATGTTTGTTTGTACTGGGCGTGGAGCTGTCTAAAATGCTGCCTATACAGTTTACATTCCACTTTCTCACACTTATCTTCGTAAATCTCAAAGTGCAGCCCCACAGGATGTTTCTAGTCTCTAGTTTTTCCTGCAGTGTTGCATTTGCCCAGTAGAGTCAATTGCAAATATGTTGTCTGGCATACACTATACATGTAAGACCACTGTTGCTGCAGAGCCTATAGTGGCCTCAATAAGCTTGTTGATGTGGAGGTGACTTTTGACAGTTATGTAAGAACAAAGCATAAGCGCTTCGTTCTTTCATGCACCGGCAGCAGGCTGAGCTTCAGCTGTGAAAGTGAAATGTCTAATGCAGTCACTTGATCGTATGTTTCTGTAACTCTTAAGTACATGCTGGTTCTCCTGAATAAACATGCCTGTGCAGTCTTGTTAATGTTGATGTGTTATGTTGGTTGTCTTCCTGTGCATGAAGTTTAAGAGTATCAGCCTACATTTTAATTAGCCCACATCTGATTTGCACACATCTGCAATTTTACTGTTTTTCTTTGTTTTCCAGATTCCAGATGAGTTTGATAACGGTAAGTCAAATCCTTCTTTTGCAGTCATCAGGGGTCCTTATAATTACCTGATACATAAAAGACATGCTGTTGGGGGACAGGCTTGCTGTGCAGTTGTCTTTTATAATACATGGAAAAACATTTTTGGGCTTATAGGCTTGTCCCTGGTGAGTGTCTCACATCTGTGCGTGTTTAAGTCTTTCAAGGTTTCATTTTTGTTTTTGTTTAGAAAAACAATTACTTAAGGCCTTAAAGATTATGCAGTAAGGGTTGTATAGCGAATGTACACACCACAGGTTAGAACTTGCCAGGTGTTTGTGGTTGTGTACTTACTGTACAGCTTTGCAATTCAGGTATTCTGATATGAGGCTAATATGATGTCTGGGAATCACCTTTCATGCATTTTATGACTTGTGTTATGTTTTACATTGGTCTTGTTACTTGGGGCTAGAGTTTCATTTTGTTAGCAGCGCTGATACTGGTATTTAACCACAGTATCTGTATCGCCTGTGGGGATACGAAAACCCATGACTGCTACCACAAAGCAATTTCCAATGTGCATACGTTACCAGTTTAAATTGTTCCAGAGTAAAACATGCTAATCCTCTTACCTAGACGTGCAATATTGCAATACTTAGAGCGGACATGGTGCCACATTTTAGTTCAACAACAACATCAATAACTATGAATCCAGTTATTTGTTTTTATCATTTTACGCAGCACTAAATCCAGTTATACAGGACCAATTATGCTCTCTTCTCAAACATGCAGTGAAGAGGTGTGTAAGTACTAATGTCCACAATATGCTCAGCGATGCATATTGCGTTGTAATTATCATGAATACAATAAACATTGTGTGTATATATATATATATATATATATATATATATATATATATATATATATATATATATATATATATATATATATATATATATATATATATATATATTAGTATACAGTGTGTGTAGGTATATGTATTAGCTCAATCTCTCAAATTTCTCAGTGATGCAGTGGTGGCATCATGTTTCTGTATGTTGCAGTGGTACAAGTCAATCACACACAGCAGTGCTGCTGGGGTTGTTCAACCTTGTAGAGAGAGTTACTCATCTGTTGCTGCACAGTTTATGTTGGTCATACAAAATACTGTAAAAGATAAAGACCCAGACATATAAGCTGGTTAAGTTAGGTAGGGTTAACATTGTATCGGTCCTCTGTATGAGGGGCTACTGAAATTTCATGTGTCAGAAGGGAAAAAGTAGTATTGGTATCTCTATTTTGTGGTCTATGAAATACAGATTGACTGAGCAATTGTGCATGAACTGAGATTGAAGGGGGTAGTAATAAAAAGCCAGCTGTGCCTTTCTGATTTCAATCATGATAGCTAGCTGCTATTTCTTAAATGCCACTCTCTCCTTGCGCAGTAATAATGGTGTAATTAACTGAACACGCGCCCCTGAAGTAACCCCCCACCCCCACCAGCACCACGCATACGCAGTGCGTCGATTGATAACCTCTGAGCTTAGAGACCTTGTGTCAAACACTAAAGTGTTTAATGCCATAACGAAGGGCGATGATTACTTTAGGGACCTCGGTGAAGCACCCGCTCCCTGAGGGGAGGGAAAAGCAGGCTAGCTGCCTCCTGGCCTCACGCTCACCCTCCCTGCAGCAGCAGAAGGCCAGCGGAGGGATCGCGGCTGAGCCCTGCATCAGAGCAGTCCTTGGGGAGGCGGGAGCGTGCGTAGCTGCTTGACAAATAAGCGTCAGTCTAAAAGCCTTGTAGCCTTGCCAAGTGACGGCATGCTTCTCAGTCATGCATATGTATGGCCTACATGTGTAAGCCCCTCAGCCGAATCAAAAGCTGCATTACTGGGTTGAGCAACATGTCAAGTTCCAACATGTCACAGGTTTGCAGGTAGTGCAAAGGGGTTTGCGTAAGGGGCAGCGAAAAACATGACCAGACCGTTTTGTAATTCAGCACAAATGAACATTTTAACATGTTTTTTAAAGCATTTTTCTAGTTGTCTGGTTATTTACAGTCGACTAGCCAAGACATGTTTGGTTCTTCACTTCAGAGCAGGAACTACAAGGCTGTCATGTTGCTATCAACACTAGGAATCAGTAGGCTCTGAAATCTCTTCTGTAAAGACCTTTCTCAGTACTTCTTTCTACCCACTCAGACCAAATCCAGGTCTTCCTTAGGGTCAGGCAGAAAAAGGGACATACACAAGCTATAAAAACGTTGTTCACCATGTAGTGGAGCGGCAGCCCACAACATTCAGCTACACTGTTTTGTTTATTTGTATAGTTAATGGTAAGTGACACTGCGTCAGAAACCAGTGGTCTTCAACTCCTGGAGAACTGCAGCTCAGCACAGATTGAAACATACCAGCTTTAACTCTTGCTCAATTGTCTGGTTTAGTAGGTGTGTTTTAAATAGGGCAATTACCAAACTGCTGGACACCAGTCCTCCAAGACCCCAATCCTAAACCACATTTTGTCGTCTACATGACCAAAATATGCATTTGTAGAGATGATTTGCGTGACCAGTGACTTCTAGTGTTAAATAATCAAAATTCAAATATGACTTGTGTATATACGATTTTTGTTGTTGTGAATGATGTCACCTAAATTTGATGCGTTCTGCCTCTGCAGTGCTAAGGATCAAACATGTTAAATAGGGCTGATTTAGTTTAGTTTTTGTTTTTTTTTTGCCTCTGGCAACTTCTGCTTTGATACCTCAACTTTCACCCCAGGTATGTTTGTTTACACTAGCGTATCGCTTGGGGACGGATGCCCTTAGGCAGGCAAAGCCTTCAAAAACTTAAACAGTGCATTGAAGGCCAGGTCTGGCTGACTTACCGTTTGCTGACCACAGGCCTGCTTGGTGCTGTAAGTCCATAGGGGTGGGGTCCTTCCTTACACAGCCATGCCAAAAGAGCAGCACCAACCGTTTTCCACAACTGAAGACTGCAGCAGTTGACAGCATGAGGCGGGGGGGAGAAAGAAAAGGGAAAAACACGAGCTTTCCGAAGAAAGGGAGATGAGAAGAAAGGCAATTGAGTAATAATGGCCTTTGGCAAACTAGCAGAACATATGCTATCCTAGTGGCGGATTAAAGGAGGCCTTTGTTGAGTCTGGGGGCCCAGCCATCGATCTTTCTCTTACTCCCTCAACCCCACATTTCAATAGGCATCCCTCCAGAGAGGCACAGACACCTCTGGAGCAACAATAGGTCTCCTCTCCATTACTCTGACAAACAAGGTTAGCACAAGTAGCCCTTCAAAGCAAGTCCCTGAACTTTTTTTCCCCTTGTGTCCCCTCAGATCAGCCTTCGTAACGGTTCCTGCAACTGTCCACGCTTTTGGCTTGTTCTTGACCTTTTATGCCAGACAAAGAAATTTTGAAGGGCTAAATAAAATCGAGTGCTGATTTGTCCTGCTCAGTGAGATGCCCCTCGATCAAAGAGACACTGGTTTCTTTTACTCTGCATACACTGAACCATTTAACATCAGTCATAAACAACTTTAAAGTGCTGCTAAAAACTCTTTAGAATATTCTATATTTCTGCGTTCATTTAATGTAAAACTTAACCAGATTCCTAAAAGTAGATAAAGAGAACCAAGTTTTAAAAATGCTCCAATATTACATGCATGCATGTCTGTGAGAGTAAAAGTATGCGAACAACAGTGCATGGCAGAGTTGCAAGGAGAAGCTGCTGCTCTCCAAAAAGTACATTGCTGCTCATCTGCAGTTTGCTAAAGATCACAAGGGTACGTCAGAAGGCTATTGGAACAGTGTTTTGCAGATGAGTGCGACCAAAATAGACTTTTAGTGTAAATGAGAAACACCTTATCTCATCTGTGAAACACAGTGGTGGTAGTATCAAGGTTTGGGCCTGTTTTGCTGCATATTGGCCAGGAAGGCTTGCCATAATTGATGGAACAATGAATTCTGAATTATAGCCACAAATTCTAAAGAAAATTGTCAGGACATTCGAGTTGAATCTCAAAAAAACGTGGGTCATGCTACAATGACCAAAGAAAGATCAATAGAATAATGGTAATGTTTTTGGAATTCGGAGGTCAAAAGTCTTGACCTTAATACTATAAAAATGTTGTAGAAGGAGATGAAACAAGCAGTGAATGGAAGGAAACCTAACAACATAATAAGTTGAAGCTGTTTTTGTTAAAAGGAATGGGCCAAAATTCCTTGAAGCCGATGTTTAGAACTAATCAACTGTTACGAAAACGTTTAGTTGCGGTTATTGCTGCACAAGGGGTTCATACCAGATACTAAAAGCAAAGGTTCTCATGCTCTTACTCCGACAGATATAAAGTATTGGATCATTTTCCTCAATAAAAAATTGATCAAGTCTAACATTTTGCTTTCATTTGTTTATTTTGGTTCTCTTTATCTAAGTTTTACGTCATGTTGATGTAGAAACTTTTAAAGGTTTACAAACTTTCAAGCACCACTGTACAGTATTGCACCCACAGACTACTGCTGTGTCTCAATTAGTCTCTGCACTGTTTCAACTTAATGATGATCATTTTCTCTACCTCATTACTGGTGTGGTATGTTTATAAGCATATGGAAAAGATTAAAAACTTGTGGGACTATGTTTCAGGCAGGAGTAAGAACCAGCTTTGCCAAGTATGCCCAACTATATTGTTTGAATTACTTGCTAATCACACTGTTTGCACTGTTTACATGATAAGCATGATACGCTTTGTTCTTCAGAAAAGGCAATTTGGAGCATTACTTTCTTTCTTTTTTCCTTATTCTTTTTTGTGTCCTGGCTAATGTTTGCATCTTTTATTCTCTCATAGATGTTCCAGTTATGCAGCAGCTCAAGAGAACCTACAAATATTTTAAAGATTACAGACAAGTGAGCAAAATTTTTGGAAAGGCAAAATACATAGAGTTTCTAAAGAGCTTAGGAATAATTAAACAATTATTATTTTTATTCTGCAGATGATCATTGAGCCCACAAGCCCAAAGCTCCTTCCTGACCCACTGAAGGAGCCATATTACCAGCCTCCATACACTCTGGTGCTAGAGCTCACTGATGTTCTTCTCCATCCGGAATGGTCGGTGAGTCCATTAGCCCTCTAATAAATATTCCCACAGGAGCTCATACAACTAAACTAGCAGCAGTGTTGAAACCAACCTCTTTGAACTCTGGCATCAAGTTATGCAAGACCCCCACTCAGCTCCGTAGTCAAATGGTTTTGACAGCATGTAAAGGAACCACATATTAATACATTTGCACCTTTTACAGACAGAGGTGTTGAGTTTTTGCACCCCAGCTTGTAGAATCTCTGTAGTACTGTTAATAGAATGGGATGCTCTGGAGCCTAGTGTTACCATGATTGGCCCGAGCATCAGCTAGAAGTAAAATAAAGCTCCCCAGATTACCGTTAAAGATCTTTGATGATAAATTCTGGATCATAAATGCTACTCTTCCCAAACACCAGTACCTGAGCTCACTAATGCTCCTGTTGCTGAATGCTATCAAATCCTCACAGCGTTATTTCAACATGTACTTTATGATCTTCCCAGAAGGGTGTAGGCTATTACTGCTACAAAGGGTGAACAAACTCTATTTTAATTATTTCTACAAACGTTTTTTAAGACTACTTTCTTGTTCATCCTCTCAGAACCCCTCTATAAAACTAGAATATATCTGTCCTGGTTTCTACCGCGAATAAGGCCATCTGCACTGTGCGCTTCTGTTTGGGTGCCTGCCACCTGTTGGCTCCTCTACCTGTAACTGTGCCCCTCCTCCTTCTCCTCCTTCTCCTTACTGTCTCCACCTGTCTTGCTGGGATGGAGAGTCTGCGCGTGGGTGACAGGTGCGCCACGGCCTCTCCTGCAACCGGACACCCTCCCAGCAGCCCGCCACCGAACCTTCTGCACAATGACTTTGATTTCTAGTGCACTTCAACCAAAGCTTTGTTAAAAACAGCAGTATTGCTTGACTTTGGCTGGGTCTTTGAGTGATGCGTGTAAGCACAGTGTCTGTTCGTGTAAACCAGACTCTGAGAAAAGAGCTCTGTAATGAGTGTGAGCTACACTGGAGTAGATAGATGGTTTCTGCTATAAACCTGGTTTTAATGTGTGTGAATGTGTTTATTCTTTCCCGCCTCATTTCTAGTTGGCCACAGGCTGGCGTTTTAAGAAGAGGCCTGGTATAGACTACCTGTTCCAGCAGCTAGCTCCATTGTATGAGCTCGTCATCTTCACTTCAGAAACGGGCATGGTGAGTAGCATGAGGTGAATAGAACTGATTCCGTTGTTGGCCTGCCAAAGCAAGAGGTATAATAGATCAGTTTTCATAGTTGGTTCCAGTTTCTTTACTGACAGATTAGCAAGTAGTCCGTTTTTATTAGTTTTTATTAGCTTTTCCTACCCAAAGCTCCATATGTGTGGGCAAATAATTTCACTAGCGCAATTCCAGCTCTTGGTACTAGCTCAGTCACAAAATAGAGAGCATACTATTTAATAGGCCGAATGAGCACTTGTAAAAATATTATGAAGGAAAAATGTGTTGCTGGTTTAAATAAATTGCTTCTTTGTGCTGAACAGCCAATTCCTTTTACTTTCAAAGAGTCATACATAATTATGCCAAAGCATAATTGTAGCAGTAGCATTCAAATACAGTGTACTTACAGTGTAGTTATTAATATCATAAAATTGCAACACTGATCGGCCAAAAATTAAATTATTGGCCAATTTTATTTTTACAACAATCTGCCAATTTAGTTTGTACACCGCTTTAAAAAGTTTATGGTGACCTGTTAATGTGGCTATTTATCACAACAGAGCATTAGTCAGTGGAAGAGGATACTCTGAACTTTTTAAATATTGTTGTTGTTGTTGTTGTTGTTGTTGTTGTGTAGTACTGGATGCACCCGAATTTTAACACCTGAGATGTTCAGCATCCACATATTCATAAATACATTAGTGTTTGCAATTCATCTCACCAACCCACTACATGTCACCGCTGGCAGTGGTGGAATTTTCATTTGCTGATTTTTCAAGTTATTATGGCCGCCATCAACCATCTACTGCCAACATGTACACGCAGCAGAAGACCAGTGCATTGCCTTTAAAAAAAAAAAAAAAAAGTTGATTTGGTTTATGTTTGAAAGTGTACTCCTCTTAAACTTATCTAACGATTACCACACCGGCTTGAAATCCTGTTTGTTTTGCCTACAGTGACACTCCTCTCAACCAGTAAGACTAGTTACTATTGGGTTTGTCTGGATCTGTTTTTGTTTTTGTTTTAGCTGTTGAAATGCTAAAACCTAACTTTTCCAAAATAATGCTGCCATTGTTACCTTAATAGTAAACTACACACGCTTTGATCGCAATCCTTGTGGCTTTGTGATTGTGTTTGTTGTTGTTTTTGTTACACCAGCAGTATCAGGCGTGGTTGTTTATGATCGTCTGGTGTGTATGTGTGTGTGTGTTGGCTTTTTAATGCTGCACAAGCCTTTCTTATGTCAACATTGATATGCAAATAAGCCATACACTTGGCCTAATTGGGCTCCTTTTTTCTAATTCGTTGAGTTTTTTCCCCCCCCCTTTACTTCTTCTCTTTCTTTCACAGACCGTGACCATTAACTCAGTTTGTTAGTGTGTCATGCCTGCCTGGTGGTCTGTTCAGTAAACCTAAACAAAACATTTCTTATTGAAAAGTCAGTGACATTAGCAGCACTTGTTCAGTTTGGCAGTTGGATATTTAAAGTATTTATAAGAACTTAATGATTCGTTTGTACATCAAAATTATGATTTAAAAAGCTGCATCACTGCTGCCCCAAAAAACAAATGCCTACTAAATGATAACTTTACTTAATTACATTAAGGAACATTCATGTTTGTCTTCTCCTGTAATGTTGAACCATTTTTATTGGTCCATCCATCACAGAATTGACATGAGGCAAAGGATGCCTGGCGTGCTGGAATGATGCAGGAAAAAATAGAACATGAATACGTGTTTCTGAGAAACCTGATCTCATAACGCAGAACTTGTAAAACCCGGTGCACCCTTTCAGTGCCCATGTCTAAAGAAGGGATTGTTTTGATGGGGTAATAAGAATTATTAATATTATTATTAATTATAATAGTAATACATAATAAGTCCTCAGCATATACAAAGAATTAAGTTGGAAACTTGCATTCTTTAAGTCATAATCAGTTTTTATAAATCACTACTTGAATATGATTTTTCTCCTGGAGGGTAATTCCACAAAGCAGGATTTCTCAGTTCGCCAGATAACGTAAGCCTAAAGACGAGGTCTATCCAGTAATACAGACCCTCAGCTCTTTTCCTGTAGGACATGCGTGGCTTTGGGCTCAAGCTATCCGGAACGTGTCGTGTGACTAACCAGGAATTGTTTGTTTCGTTGGTGCAGACGGCGTACCCCCTGATTGACAGCATAGACCCTCAGGGCTTTGTCATATACCGCCTCTTCAGAGACGCCACACGCTACATGGAGGGTCACCACGTCAAGGTACAGCTCATTTGCTCTCTGGAATCAGTCTGGGTTGTGGCGTGGTTGGAGTGTGCGTGTGCGTGTGTGTGTTTGTGTGGGTTGGTTTCTGTGCACACTCCTTTTCTGGTAATGCTGTATAGTGCAGACTTTTGCAGATGTTGCAATGATTTCATCATCTATTTATAAACGCTGTCTTTCCCCATCTAAACAGCCACTTCCTCGCAAACGTTTATTAATCGCCCCTTCCAACTTTTCCATCAGGTGTCCATCACTGAGAGCCACATGTTTAACTTGGCCTAACTGGAACTGGATCTTCTGCTGTGACGTCACCGCGGTGACCTGGTTGTTCTCGTTAGTTTGTGTACGGAGCTCATTTTTAAACCTGCTCTCCTTCCTCAGTAAACCTCAACTCGGGCCCCCTCCTGCGGACGCCTTCCCTTTTCCTCAGTGACCCGGGAAGCATTATGGCGCGACCCACTCTCCCCCCTCACCGAACCCCCCCCCCCCCCCCCCCCCCCCACTTCTTCAGCATGCCGCCCTTCTGCTTCTCTATTGATTTTATTTTTTTCCCTCCTTTCCTTCTTTCTTTCTTTTTCTTTCTTCTCCCCCACACATGCAATGTTCCTTTTCTGCTTTCTTCTCTCAGCAGCCCAGAACAATAGGAGTTTCTTTCCCTCCTCTCCTCGTCCCCTTTTTGTGCCTCATTAACCTTCTGCCTCTCTCTCCTCCTTCATTAGGCCGTCGTTACTGAAGCCGCATGGAAGGCCGTGTTCTGTTAACTCCTAGTCTACGAGTGAGGGCTCTTTTGAAAGGTCTCATTGAACAAAGTCAAAGCAAACCAAACACTTCTGGAAAGTTTCTGAACAAAGCAAATTTACACACACAAAAAAAAACTGCCTTTGACCCTGAAGTTGATGGCATATTGGCTCTAGATGCTCATGAATTGTTTGTAAAGCTCTTCCCATTTTAATTACTTGCCATTAAAACAGTAGCTCATCTAAGGTGGTCAACTGTTCATGAGCGTAACCTGCTAGTAACAGTTGAGCCTTAACCCTCAAGATGGGATTACAAAAATAGTGATATGCAGTTTAATTAATTAATTTTATTAACTTCCCATCAAAATGGCCCTTGTTACTTTTTTAAAAAACATATTTATAGATACTTGCACAACAAGCCTTACCAACTAAATCAGTTTTTACAGTATCAGTGTGTCCAGCCATTACTTTTACCATAGCTTCCATTCTTTTTCTACTTCTACCAATTCAGTAATCCACATTCAACGATGGTGACAGTTTTTAGGCTTTCCATTTCTTTTTGTTTTTGTTTAGTTTTCTTTGTGGTCTTACATTAGTACAGTTGTGGGATTGTTAAAGCTTGTGGTGTCTATTTACATATTTTTTGTAAAAATGTATGTTGCAATTTGTTGATTCTAGGCTGGAATGTTTCTTTGGGGTGTTTGTGTGGGGGTGTTTGTGTGGGGGTGTTTGTGTGGGGGTGTTTGTGTGGGGGTGTTTGTGTGTGCACACATTCATACGTTATCGATTGTATGGAAGCACGTGCCTGACTGCCTGGTCACATTACAGCAGTGGCTGACTGGTTTTGCCCCCCACCCCCCACCCGCCTGCCCCATCCCCCCCCCACACCCTTCAAATTCAAAACCCTTCATTCACCTTCTGCCCTCCCTGCCTCACCACCCCACCTCCCATCTGGCAATGAGAGGCAAAGCGCGGGAGGCTGAAATGGTACAATGTGATATGTGTGTTCTTGTCTAAGTTACAGGTTATCTATGTTTAGTAAGGACCAGTTGCCGATGATGTAAATATCAGTTGCCCTGAATTAAACTATTTAGCGGCGTCAGTTCAAGAAATAGAATTCAAAGTAAAAATAAAAATATTTTTTATGTGTAAATTTCCAAAAATTGTGAAAAGCTACTGTTGTGTTTTCCATTACTATGTAAATAGTGACTCCAGCCACGTTTGTGAATAGTGGAGATGCACCGAAATGAAAGTTCTGAGCAAAAACGTGAATACGAGCTGAACAGCTTACATAAAATTTGACTTACTAAGCTAAAAGTGATTAGTACGTTTTAGCTGTATATGTTTAGGCTGTATGTGATAGGCAGGGACTACAAGTGGAACTGTCGTTTAGCTGTATTCTGCATATTGAGTGCACACAAAGGTCACAAAGCTGTGGTAAGTGATTGACCCTTGTATCCCCTCTTGATACTTGGGATGAACAGAGGTTACAGATCACTTGTCTAATGTCCCTCTGTAGAATCCACAAAATACTGATCTGCTGCTGCTCAGTTTAGCAGTGTCTCTGAAATCCCACTCAGAAAAGCCACAGAACACACTACTTTTTTAATCACTGAGTTTAATTTGAATTACCTTTTTAACATATTAGTAAAGTCCTAGCTGCTAACATTGTTTAAATGTGGATTTTTATTTATTTATATATTTATTCACAGCTAGTATTTTGTTTCTTGGAATGATCAAGCATTGTTGAAATTTAAGATTTAATGATTCATTGAACAATTTTCTAAAAATCATAATCACACTGAACATTGAGGTCAGAGATCAACATCCCAGTCACTTTTCAGTACATTTCATTTTCCTTTTGTTCTCGACAGGAGACATATCGGCTTGTGATGGCTCAGTTGGTTGTTGGGTTATGTGTAGATATGATACAAGCGAATGAGGATCACTACCTCCCTCCCTGTGTGCGGGAGGGTGGGTTTGAATGGCTAGTGTGTGGTTTTGTAGGTGTTTAGCGTGGTGCAATTGTGTGTTTCAGGCCCGCTTCCTCTCCTCTCACACTTTACTGGGGGGATTAGAACCTGACTGATACAGCAACCTTATACTTGGGCGCTCCTCCGTCTTTAAACCACTTTAACTCACCCAGGAAAAAAGTGTAAATTTTTCTTTTGCTAAAACCAGTAAAAGTTGTACCCTGATGTGATAATTAGGGATTGGTGATATGGCACAATATTTCAGGGTATATTATCGTCCACGATATTCAAAAATGTTGGCGATATTATTGTGTACGATACGATGTGGCACACCCCTAGTTAGGATTATAGTCTTATTTTCGTAGTCACTCAGTTTAAGGTTTTTAACCCCTTAAACCCGATGAGCCTGTATGAGGACCCAGACTGGATAAACGATGTATTAATTTGACTTGATTCAAGGGTGTACATCATACCTGTACCATGAACGAATAAGGCCACATTAATGAAATAATATATTTTACTAATACGCCTCTGTATCTTTCTGTTTGCTTTTAGAAACAGTTGTTTGGATTTATAGTGCTTAATAAATGTATTCAAGTCAAGTAAAATCATTGCATCACTTATGCCTAATAATATGTGCCTGTTGGTCATATTGGCTCTTTTTAATAGTATTATTAAAAGTGAAAATGAACAAAGAGCTGAATCTGGTGAGGTTCTTCTGAGCGATACAGTAACGAGCAGTAAGTGTCGTGCACGGGGTGCATTAACCTCTTTAGTTTGCAGACTCTTGCACATCAGTCAATACGAGCACACGCGTCCTATGGGCTCACGCTGCGTCTCTGAGGGAAGACAGATGCTGGTAATTTATTGTGAATCGTGCCTGCGGGTCCACTGGGGTTTCCCTTTCGGCTGATCCATTCTGTATTTATATCTTATAGCTCGCTCTGCCTCTCTCGTGCTCTCTCTTGGTCGTTCGCCTCCCCTCCCTTTGTGCAGCTCCTGTATTGAGCCCCTCAGGGGGATACAGATGACCCCAGTGATAGAGAGAGTGCAGCGTCCCTGTCCATCTGCTGCTGGGGCCCACCGCAGAGACAGCTGCCACAGAGAAAGTTTGTGTTTGTGTTTGAGGGAGTGAGAGACTGCAGGGGTCAATGAGTGGGTGTTAACAGTTAGCACTTCTCTACAGATGCGAAGGTGTAAATATGGTTCACGTCAGTGTCATTATAGGGTCTTTGACTGGGGTCACAATTAAATTCCATTTGTGGCCTTCAGATTGGGCACTGATTTAGGCAGCAGGTCAAAGAGAAAGGGAGACGAAGTTTAAAGGGCTCATGTAATAAAAAACTGGGACATGTACAATTTTATTTGCATTTATTAAGGGGGAAAAACCCACCTCCCAGTCTTACATGAAAATAACATTTAAGATGTCTAATGTTTTAAATACATTCTTAA
This sequence comes from Megaleporinus macrocephalus, assembly GCA_021613375.1. Lineage (NCBI taxonomy): Eukaryota > Metazoa > Chordata > Actinopteri > Characiformes > Anostomidae > Megaleporinus > Megaleporinus macrocephalus. The sequence continues at coordinate 15,221,460 of CM038716.1, forward strand.
AATGGTCCAAAACTGAGTTATGGAAGAACATGTTGAACTCCTGACTACTAGTAATAGTGTTCAGCCATCAGTGTTCAGTAATCTGTCTTCAGCCATTAGACTCTAATTAGCACTCCAGTGTAAACAGGTAATGTTATGGTGCACCACAGTTGGTTTTAGCAAACCTGTGCATATAGTGTTGTTTTGGGATTTTGTTTAATTAATGTACTCAAACAGTTTTCCTGAAATTTAGTTTTGAAGAAATATCACTATGGCAACATGCCTTGCTTACAATATCGCAGTGTATTAAATCACAACCACCGTATCACGCATCATATCGCCACGTCCTTGTCTTTATACAGCCCTAGTTTGGTGTATTTAACCTGTATATCAAGCCGGGCCATTGTTTTGAGCCTGGGCGTGTGACGTCAATATGTAAAGATGTCCAAGAAACTCTGGCCTGATGCCAGATTTAGTGGAAGAATTCTTCCAAATTTAACAACAGCAGTAACTGTATTTCACTTTCCTGTTGTTATGGTTAAACTTTGGCAGTTATTCACATGCATCACAGCTGACTGATCAACTACGGTCCGTTTCAGGCTATATATAGAAACTAAGCTGGAAAACTCATCTGGAAAACTCATTTTGAATCAGTCCTCGTGTCACAAAAAACCCCAATGCATTTATGTATTAGTTGTAAGGAGTGTTTTTAGCCCAGACTGCATTTTCAATGAAGTACAATACAGTAAATACAGCCAATCAGAACAGAAGTGTTTTTACATATCACTACTTACGTGTGTTACATTGAAATCTCTGGTTACCCTTTGCATTGTGTTAAAGATGAAGTGACGAAAATCAACCTGTTTAACTTTAAGAGTGGTTGGAAGTGGTCATGTGAAAATGAGTTTTTTGGTATTCAAAACCACACAAAAATGTTTTACATGGGGAAAATGAAGAACAAGACCAATGTAGGCTATAGACCCTTTTAATGTTGCCCTATAGTGTTTGGGAAGAACCCTGTATGATGTTAAGCAGTGAGTGTGAAGCCTTTTTCTTTTTTTTTTTTTTTTGCCCCCATATCCCACTCTCTGTTATTTTTCTTACAGTCCATTGATTTCTTTTCCACAGGATGTGTCGTGTCTGAACAGAGACACCTCTAAAGTGATTGTAGTAGACTGCAAACGAGAGGCCTTCAGTTTGCAGCCTTTCAACGGCATGGCATTGCGCAAGTGGGATGGCAATTCAGAGGACCGCACGCTCTATGACTTGGCTGCCTTTCTTAAGAGTAAGTATGTGCGAGTAGGTTCACGAGTCACTCAAGGATTCTGCAGTTTCTGAGAGCACTAAGTCACCATTCCTTTTTGAATGCATGCAGCAATCGCAATGAGCGGTGTGGAGGATGTTCGTACTGTGCTGGAAAATTACGCCCACGAGGACGACCCCATCGAAGCCTTCAAAAGGAGACAAGCGCAGCTTGCACTGGTACTCAGTCCGATTCCTCTCTTTTTGAGATTCATGTGTGAGCAATGTCTTTTTTCAATGGGCTGTAGCTCACCTTGTCTCTTGAGTGACATTCCACTAAACTATTAATTTAATTGAACTTTTAGCTAACGTACCACTGTAATCCTAACCCTAATCTCAGCCCAGAACCTAACCTTAAACCTGAACCTCACAGAGTTGAGTCAGCAGTAACGCCAGAAAGATTGTAAGCAATTTAAACATTAGTGGATGCACAATATCAAAATGACTGCCATATTCATGGGACGCCACTAACGTTAAAAATGATTGTAATCAGTTAGAATGGATTTCATTGTTCCAGAATCTTTGTTGTTGAATCATTATCTTTAATGTACTTAAGTTGTAGTAGTTGACACGCATGTTGATGTTCTATGTATGCAGGAGGAGGAGCAGAGACTGGCTGAACTTTCCCAACAGAAGAAGCAGGGCTTATCTTTCGGCTCCATCACCAGCCGTTTCTGGTCCCGCAAGCAGCAGTGAAGACTCCGCTCACTTGAAGCCTCCAGTCGCAGTCCTCACAGGGCAGTGACTGTCCGGTGGGATGGGGCCTCGGTCACTGCAGTGGATGGTGTTTCCGGGTGCGTGGGAGGGAGGAGAGGCGGGACATGAGGGGCACGAATAAAAAAAATAATAAACCAACCATCCGATTCGATACACCGAATGGTCAGCACCATGTCCTCGGGTGGGATTGGCAAGCAGCTCTGCTGCTCTAAAAACACATCCACTATCTTTGTGTTGGCGAAGGCATTCCCTGGACTGCGCACACAGCCTACAGCCTGCCCTCGTCTGATCTCATTTGTTTCATTCGTCACTGATGTCTGTATTGTTCCAAGATGAGAGCTAATACGTGGACAGATTTTTAGCCCACCCCTTTAGATCGCTCATTGTTTCTATTTGTGCAGAGCAGAGAACTACTTTAGCAGCCACACCTTATATTGGACATACTCTGAACTGATATGAAAACTGCAGGTCCTCTTTCAGACCCAAGACTGACTGTAATAGCCTCAGTTTAACGCTGTACTTGGATCACCCAGTGTACTTTAGGAGGTCTGCTACTGGAGAGACTGCATCTGTGTCAAAGGATATCAGTCTGTAGTTCATATCAAATGTAGTCAGATCGAATGGTGAGGTTGACACGGGGTCATTTCTGCTCAAGACCAGAATGCTTCACTTTGTCTCAGTATGTGCTTGTTGATTGGTCTGTGTAATGCATTTGATGTGAACCATTTAAATGACCTTCAATAAACAAAATATGTATTACTTTCTATAATCCGTGTCTTTTTTTTCTCTATCCTTAACTTTTTTCTAACTTTTATTTGGTTTTACTAGCCAAAGATACACAAACCCTAACTCAGTAGCTTCAGTATAATCTGAGAGACCTGCAATTGATTGGACAAGAGTAAAGATATAAAGTGATAAACCGCATGTGAAACTATATGACTTGCATAGTTCGTTGGAAAGAGTGAGATTATTGGGAAATTGGAGAACCTGTTGTCCTGGTTCAGGCTTGGTCTTGTTTACCTGCTAAATTTTTGATTTGGCCTGTAACTTTCTTCATGGTCCGTTAGCAAGAGGAATGTATTGTAATTGCTTCATTCCCATTTGGAATAACAGACTGCTTTCACTGTAATGCATTATCTTGCAGACCCACATCTGTAGAGAAATAAGGGGTGTGCATTTTTAGTAAGGATCAGCTAAAATTGTGACCACTGCTCTGGAATCTTCAAAGTGTTTCTGCATCTGAACACATAATCATAACCATGCCCGGCAACTATGGTACACAGTGTTATTTAGATGTCATATAACTAATGAAAAACACCCCCTGTTACTCAGGGGGTCCCACGCTGGCATACTAATCCAGCATTGCCAGTAGCAACAAAATGTTTGGATTAATTTGTAGTTTAGTAGCTGTTCCACACATCGAGGTCTTACACGTCTACTCTATTACTCATCTTTCAAACTGAAGATGATTTACTCTGTCCACCAAACTCTTGGGAAAATTGGACAAGCTTTAAGGATTTATAAATGTTATAGCATATTGTAAAGTTTTTTAGAGGTATGCCAGACAGCTGCTAGATTATGACAGATCAACTGTGTAAACTAATTTGCTGCAGAGCCCCCCTGAGGCAGACCAGTACTGCAGCTCAAGTTAGAAAAATAAAGACTTGCCTATGTAGGGCTCGAGTAGCTAAACAATGACCACATAACTTTTTTAGGGACTTCACAGAGATGAATTAGGGGACCCCTCCATTTTGCACCTTTCATGTGACTTCATGTGACATGGACTTTCCGAGTACTTTACAATAGAAAAATCTGGGTCCAAGCCCCCAGTTAGCAAGCCAGCGAGAGGGGCAAAGAAAGTTTCCCTCGGAACAAGCACATTTTATCTAATGCAAAAACTGATTATCAAATGCTTGAGTTAATGTGAAGGTTTTTAGCCTTGACTTGAGAAATGTAGGTTGTGTCTGCAACCGGAACACTGACTGGAAGGTTATTCCAAAGCTGGGGGGCTCTGTATAAAAAAAGGCTCTGATGTAGCTATTCTAAGTAACAGTAACAGTGAGCTAGCACCTTGTGATCTAAGTGGATGTGTTGGTTCATAGTTCATAAGTTCAATTAGGTCCTGAGGAGCGACGCCATGTAGAACTTTCTATGTCAAAAGAATTTTGTACTCAATGCTGAATTTAACAGGCAACCAGTGTCAGGTAGATTAAACTGGGCTAACATGGTCAAATTTCCCTGTTCTGGTTAGGACTCTGGCTGCCGCGTTCTAAACTAACTGAACAACCAGAAAGCAGGGCTTTACAATAATCTAACCTCGTTGTAACAATTGATTTTCTGTTTTATATGAGTTAAGTAACAGAGAGTTACTTGACATTCAGTCTTTTATGCCTTTTTTACAGTCCTCTAGTTTATTAAGCTGAAATTTATCATCTGGTTTACCTAAAATATAACTGTGTGTCATCAGCATAGCAATGAAAATGTATAGCAGTGGAATTCGGTGTATTTTAGAAACATCCCTTTATATGTTTACAAAACAGCCGTAACTGCTCATGCCTGTTTTTAAAGAGACAAAGAAGTGTACGTGGGAGTTCTTATACCATTTGCCTGCACTCTCTGTAACCTCTACCGGTTGACAATTGCACGATGTGTTCTTGGCATAAACATTGAGAAACTTAATGTGTGGTCAGCAGTCACTAAACACACGTATCCAAACAAAAAGGGAGTCTGGTTTTAATCCCTCTATTCAGGCAAGTGTTTATTAGGTGGCAGGCTAAAGGTTTACTGGTGTGAATTTCATCAATGAGGTCAGAACTCTTAACAAACACTGTATTGATCCTATGTGTTAATCACCAATTACTTTATGTAAGAACAAGAGCCAAACCAAAACAACAAGCATATTCAGTATGGCTCGTCACAATTTTGCTAAACAGAGCAAATTAAGCAGGGGTAGGTCAGTCGAGTCAAAGTGCTGTGCTTTACAACTTTGCATGGTTGTACTTATGCCCTTTAACCATCACCGGAAAGCAAGGCCAAAGTGTTCCCAGGCCAAAGCCTGTTCCCTACACCACAAAACGCTAACCTACTTTTGGCCTGTGTGATACATGACACAGCCAAGGTATGGGCAAGGAGTCTAATGTGGTGGTGCCTCACTTTGTGTCAAAACATAAGCACATAAAGCGAGACACAGATTTGTGTAGTAAAACAGTGAACATTTTTATTTATCTTGTAATGGATAACCTGGCTTAGGCCAAAGTCTTGTTTGGACTGAACCGCTGTTTAACTACATGTCTAGAAAAAGAACAGGCTAAAAAAAGCCGTATAAAAATCATGTGCCCTCCTCTGTCAGCTCATCATAACTGATTCAAGTGGACACGTACGTTTGACTGATAGTGTTCTAAAACATTTGACCCGTAGTGTATGTCAAGCCTAAACTCATTTTACCTTCAGGGTTTCCTTTTAATGAATTATGTGGAAGCTGAAGGGATTTCCAGCATAAGGTCATCAAGAACCTCAGCAGAAAAACCCTCATTTCTTATTGTCACTTACGCTGAAATGTACAATGGCAAGTTCTGTACTAAGACCGCACAGGACCATGAACAGGAAATTCTGTGGTCCTTCAGGTGCTTGTGCCCATCATAAGGTTACACCACAAACAGCATTTGGTTCCACTTTATAAACAAAACAACAAGTTCTCAAATTTAAGTGATGAACTCAATAATAAACAGTTGTGGATCTGAGATTGTATGTAGTTTAGAAAGGAGATTAGATAGCAATGATAATGCACACAAGGGGATCTTATCTGATCTTATGAACATTTATTCATACTTTCACAAATGTCATGTGTAGGCCCGGCTCAGTGATAGATTTGTTAGTACATTACTACTGATACTGACTGAGCAGTTCTCTTTAATTTAATTTTATCTTTAACGTGAGAAAAAATAAAACAGAAACATTGTATAGTCTGGCCTTGGGTCGTTCAATATATTCACTTCTGTGTTACTGTGTTATTGGAGAATGGTAATTATTGGTTAAAATGTAAATATGATTATTTCGAATGGTTTGATAAGAAATTGTTTGTTCTGCTTGCAGAGACAGAATTTTACAAAGTGGTTGTGATGGGAACCAGACATCTGAAGAGGTTAATGCCTCTAAAAGCTCCCTTACATGAATATGAATACTCAGCCTGATATCTGAGACATTGTTTTACAATAGTTTTGATACATGTTTTGGCCGTACACAGATTTTAATCACTTTATTTAAGTCAGTACTTGGTGGAGGGGGTTCTTAGGCTCAATAGTACTCCCCAAAGTTTTTTTATATTTGTAGATTATTTTATCATTGCCAATAATACATATAAAAACTCAAAAGACATATGCAGATTCACTGGTGGTTTTAAATAGTAAATACAATGGCTATATTTGTGCTGTAGACATGTTGACCCCTGGTTCCCATCAACACCACTATGAAGAAATCACAAGTCTGTAAGTTTCTTAACAACAAACAACCTGATACTTTACCACTCTGAATGACTTTCAATGGCATCTCAACCATTTTGAAAACTCTGTAAGAATACAAAGGGTGGGGTCAGTTGCGGGCACAAGACAAACACAGAAGGTGCTAACTTTGCCCATTTCGTTCACTTCAGCTTTTGTTTTTGCAGGCGTGATTAATTATGAGTGAGCACACTGCTGGGACTTCTTTACCACCTTGTTCTGCAATTCTGTGCCGCTGGTGCTGCTGTCTCTCTGTGACTGAGTGAACTAGGTGTCAAACTTTTGCTTTTGCTTTTCAGTTTTACTCCCAACGTTTCACAAGCAGCCATGTGCCACAGTGACCTCAAGCGCACATGTCAAAATGGGGCTCGAAATGGGGACAAGAGTTTCTGCTTAAAATATTTGCATTTAGTGTGAAATGGGAAATTGCTACTCGTTCTGATCAGTCTAACGAGAACAGAGTTCCTATCAGTGTTTCTTGAATGAATATCTGACAGTACCTAGATTTGATTCATTAATTTTAGATTACATAACATTTATATAGATACTTCTATACACATTTAATTACAGATTCATTTTCAACAAATCTTCGTGAGCAGGGGGCCAGGGGCCAGGGTCCGGATTCAGGAAAGTGTCTTTAGGTGTAAAATCATATTAAATTGTGTTATTTTCTTAACTTTATTCCTATTATAGAAATGTTACTTTTCAAATATCGTCTTAAAAATTTGTGCATTTATTTTATACTTAAATGCAACCTTGACTGTTAAGACACGCAGGTGTGTATATGTACAGGTGTACAGGTCCAATACCATTTAAACATGTATACAAACAAAAATGTTTCATTAATCTCTAATATATCATTCATCTTTTCCAGCTTTAGCAACATTACTCTAAAGGAAAAACTTGTTAGATCGTCTATTACCCCTTTGTAGTACTGCAACCATATGACATCATCACAGTGCAATGATGATGGCTTACAATTAAAGGAATTTCACCAGTTTGTCAAATCAAAATGATAATAAAATAATAATTATCACAATATTGCTGAGCTTGTACACTGTTTTTGAGGCATCCAGGTCTTACCAGTCAGGGTTCCCTTTAACTCTCCTGAAGTCTTTTTTATACAAATTCTAAGAACAAGTGGAATTCTTGAAAACACTATGTTTACTTTTCTCATAAAAAAAGAAATTAATCAAATATAACTACCTTCAGATATTCATTCATGGAGCAGTTATAGGGACTTTCATCTGATTAGACTGATCAGAATGAGTAACGATTTCTAATTTCACGTTAAATGTAAATGCTGGAGATAACTTTAAGTGGAGACTCACACATGGGCACCAAAATAGCCTCACACTTGTCTTAGAGTTGACAAGGGAAACCTCTATGTTTAATCAAGTGTAAATGTTTTTTATTTAGTATTTTAATATACAGTTTAATAGGCTTTCAAGTAAAGTTCATCCATACAATACTATACACTGTCTGCCTAAACAAATCATACGGCAAAGCTGTGGCTTTAATCTGTGTTTTACATGGAAGTTTTGTGGCTTTTGGCGAGACAATAGAAAATCCACTAAAGCTTCTCAAATACAGGGCAGAACCTGATCATATGCTTCTGCAACAACAATGACTCTCACCAGTGTCTTATTTTCTTTCTTCAATTTGTTTTTGAGAAAGATAATAAGTAAAGTCTACATGAAGTTAATGACCAGTTCTTAAACCCCAGAACACCTTTGTGCTCTTGAGTTTGTGTAGATTTTACTCTTAGGAACGAATCTGGTGTGAACGAAAAACACTGGTGAACGTCAGACATGGGGTTCAAGAAGTTTCTTTTTATTATGAACTTCTTAGTGTTTGTCTTAAGAACCTTTGCAAGTTTTTTTAAGAAAGCTGTGAAGAATCAAGTAACCCTCATGGCCCTCACATTAAAAAGTGATAATGTTGTTCTTTTATTCAGCATAACAGCCTCCTTTCAGAAGCAGCTGAAATTTAAATTAACACTTTATTACTGTTGTTTTATGATGCCAGTTTCAGCTAAACCCCCGTCGTTAAATGAGCCTATTACAGCCTAAATTGGGCTTAAAGCAACAGTACCAATTTTTAAACATTTCTGAATTCAGTCCTTGATATGTACACAGTCATGCAGAGTGGGTTGATGTGAAGTAGTTCATGTAGAGAAACTTATAGACTCTGATCCCTAATAAGTGGTGGCGATGGGAACCAGGGATTGCCATGCCTACATCACAAATATAATCATCAGTGAACCTACCTGTATTTCCTGACTATATTGCCTTGCCACGGCCTGCATGTATCTTTCTGTCATTGATGGGTTTAAAGCCAAACTATCATATTTACCATATATTATATTTATTAACTTTCTGTGATGTATGCATTCAGCTCTTTAGACGTCTGGTTGCCATCACCGCCACTGTGAACAGGTATGACTTGTTAAGTTTCTCTAGATTCTCTTGAAATATTTCAAACCAAACAACACTGAATGGTTTTACATTGAAACCATTTGACTATGTAGGAATGATGAGAACTCGGTAGACATTCCCTTTAATGAAGCTCTGCAGGTGTTGGTGGGAGCGCTGGGGACGCTGCTGGCTACAGACCACCTCCCTTTCACGTCAGCTCTTTCTTCTGGGGCCCGAAATGGGGACAAGAGTTTCTGCTTAAAATATTTGCATTTAGTGTGAAATGGGAAATTGCTACTCGTTCTGATCAGTCTAACGAGAACAGAGTTCCTATCAGTGTTTCTTGAATGAATATCTGACAGTACCTAGATTTGATTCATTAATTTTAGATTACATAACATTTATATAGATACTTCTATACACATTTAATTACAGATTCATTTTCAACAAATCTTCGTGAGCAGGGGGCCAGGGGCCAGGGTCCGGATTCAGGAAAGTGTCTTTAGGTGTAAAATCATATTAAATTGTGTTATTTTCTTAACTTTATTCCTATTATAGAAATGTTACTTTTCAAATATCGTCTTAAAAATTTGTGCATTTATTTTAAATGCATCACCGCCACTGTGAACAGGTATGACTTGTTAAGTTTCTCTAGATTCTCTTGAAATATTTCAAACCAAACAACTCTGAATGGTTTTACATTGAAACCATTTGACTATGTAGTAATGATGAGAACTCGGTGGACTTTCCCTTTAATGAAGCTCTGCAGGTGTTGGTGGAGCGCTGGGGACGCTGCTGGCTACAGACCACCTCCCTTTCACGTCAGCTCTTTCTTCTGCATTCCACTGTACGAGTAAGCACCATGTAAACCATGTCATCATTGCTTAGCGCTGCAAAAGGCAAAGTGCCAGCACCATGCCTCGCCAAACTGCTGCCCGAAGGCGTGAACAAATGTGTGTGACACGTAAGATCATCGTGCACGTGCAGCAGCAGTGAAAGAGAGAAGGGGGGGGGGGGTAGGCAGCAGCGTGGATAGCAGCGTGGCTCGAGCTGCTGGTGTGGCTCGTCACACCTCGGCAGAACGCTGATTCACATTTATGGGCGCTGCGCCTTCTGCCACTGCTTCACACCTCTGCAGAAGCCTGCACAAATGTGTTTTCCGCTCGTGTCGATCACCGCCCTCCTCCTCCTCTTCCTCACCTCGGTGCAGACACACGTCAAAGCGGCAAAAGGCGACGGCTCCTGCACGTCTGGCGCTGGGCACGCGCACAGACCATGCCCTCGCACCTTGTGTCCAAACACCTCATTAAATCACTGACTCGCCCCCCAGCGTTGGGCTGCGGAGCAGTACACTCTTAATAGATGTGGTTCTTCGAGGGCTCTTCAGTGAAGACAATGATTCTAAATAAAACCGTAAACACTTAAAGAACCACGTGCATGCTTTAATGGTTCTCTGCATGGTGAAAAGGTTCTTCAGGTTGATGGAGAATGTGTTGCATAAGATTCTATGTAGCCCCAAAAAGGGCAATACTGGTATGGTACTGGTTTAGCTGGTATAATAACGGTGGTGATCTAGTGCTGGTTTTACTGGTATAGTGCTGGTTTTTCTGGTATTGTGCTAGTCTGGTTCTGGTTTTACTGGTATAGTGCTGGTTTTTCTGGTATTGTGCTAGTCTGGTTCTGGTTTTACTGGTATAGTGCTGGTTTTTCTGGTATTGTGCTAGTCTGGTTCTGGTTTTACTGGTATAGTGCTGGTGTGATGCTTGCCTGGTTAACTGTTACAGTATTAAGTTACAGTTAACTGTTACAGTGTTAAGTTACAGTTAACTGTTACAGTGCTGGTCTTGTGCTACTTTAGCTGGCCACCGAGTTTGGTCATGGTGGTTAACCAGCATACCAACATCATCAAAACAATACATGCTAGTTCTGCTGGTGACCAGCACATTAACTGCCATTGCTGCTGACCAGCCTCGTAGCCCGGATTTATCTAAAGAACCACACAAGCATGTAAATGATTCTTTGAGTGGCCATGGTTCTATACAAAACCACTGTCTTTACTAAAGAACAACTAAAGAACTATCTGTTTTAGGAGTGTAGAAGGGCGTTCTCTGGAGCTGGATGGAGCTCCCTCCAATATGTTTGGGAGAATGTCTACAAACTTTTGGACATACAGTGCGCTTTAATACATCAGTAAAACTGTGCGCGTTTCTGCATTTGCGCCTCTCCAAACCTTACACTCACATTTAGGGGTCGATATAAACCCGCGATTCCTCATGAGGGACTCAAGCACCCTTCGCTTTATTGATCTTTTATTCGTGTTTGTCGATTTATCGATAAGTCTGCACCGTGCACGCGCCCGTCCCCGCCAGATGGCCGTCCGTTGCGCACGATGTGTCTCCCAGTGGGCGAGTGCGCGCGCACGAGCGGTGACATGAAATGAATGAACAAGCCAGATAAACTACACTCACAACATCAACAGAGTAGTCTAAACACGCGGTTTAATAAGCGTTTGAATAGGTTTGGGAACGCAAAGCGGTTCAAAAGACTCAACAAAACTATGTGTTAGTTACAGGGTTACAGTGTAGGGGGGGGGTCAGTATGGTGACATCACAGGTCCACACACCTCTCTAAGAAAAGTATAAACAACTCTTGTTTACTGGACTTACTTTTTGAGACATGTTGGCTAAGAGTGAGCCCCACGAGTCTTAAGTGTGTGAAAGAGGAGAGTTGACTACAGTTTTAACCAAACGGCTATCTTCGTAGCCCAGAGCTGCCAAAACTGCACGAGGACAGCACGTCACGCACTAAACCGGTTCTCGGGACTTTCTGGAATACAGGATAAACGCTCGTTCACCTCTTCGGTGTTTTGTTTAACACAAGCAACGAAAGTACACTGTCTGAGTAATTGTGTATCAATAAATGAACAATAGCACACAGCCCCCCCCAACCACCCTCCTCCTTTCCCCCCCGGGGTGAAGCGTGCTGGGGGCGGGGCCAGCGGAGGCACGCGCGGCTGCATTAGCATAACAACAGGCCATAAACCAGAGACGAGCAACAGTTTGGAGAGGCTGCCGTTTATCTTCTGCGCCAATAAACGAGTCTAGCGCTATACGATGTGCTACGATCCGCACAAAGTTAGATTCAGGCTTTTTACTCTCGAATATATCGGTTCCACCTTAAACAGCGCAGCACTTATACATTCCGCACATTAAGCCAAAGCGAAGCCGCTGCAGCGCTTAAGGTGGAACGGAAACATGTGATGAAGAATCTGAGAAATATTAACTAATAAGAAGCACCGTCACATTAAGGAGTGTTAAACGTAATACAAGTTGGAGCCCCTGCTTTGGGGGCTTCGCTCAGCTTTGAGTCAAACTCACCAAACACACGCACTCACAAGAAAACAAGGTTACAGAAAGTTTATGTGAAGCTGGGTGAGCACAGAGAGCCTACACTTTGTTTTCTGAGATGATTGGGGTCTAGGAGCTGTGCAGAATTGGCGCGTGCTTGAAAAAAGGTGGGACAAGGTTTTATGCAGGTGCTAGAGCAGCCAATATTATCATACAGCTGTAGGCAGGACAGCCCCCTACACTCGGACACTCAGAGATCGAGAGAGAGAGACTACACAAAAGCAATTATCTGTAATCTGAAATGCTCATATGCAACCCCCACTCCTCAACACACACGTCCTCCTCTATCTTCCCCCCGAGGCCCACGGTGCAATCCCCACATAACAAAAGAAGCCCCCGGATCTTTCGAGTGAGGGGGGTCAATAAAAGACGCCCTCGCGACGCTTTTGCCCGTTTAACGACTCACACGCGTCAGGACAATCACACACTTTAGGGCTGAATTAAAAGGGGAGTGAGAACAAGACACCCCCCCCACACGCCCCCCCGGGGAAATGGCTAGAACAGCCTGGGGAAAAGCCTGGCACGCGACAGAGGAAAAAATAATGAAGGAAAAAAGACGAAAATAAAACACTAGTACAAAGACAGAAAGAGCTATTACAAACCGAGAGAGAAGGAGAAAATTTAATAGGCCAATTAAATAAATAAATATTGTACGAATAAACAAGAACACTCACAAAATAACCACAAACTAAAAAGACATATATACATCTGAGAAGAAAAAACAATTACCAACAAATTATGAGTCTGGATAATTTACTGAAGCAATCAAATCTGAATATGAATAAATGATATCTGTTTCCAGATTCTGCGCGTGCCCTTTGGCCCCTTTACAGTTAAAACATTATGATTCGTGTTTAACTGCCTTCAGCTCAGCCGAGTCAGGGACAACTGGCTTATTTGCATAACAGGCCCCGCCCCCCCTCCCCACGTTAAAAGACGGCAGCTCTCCGTCCTGAGAACTCAAGAGAAAAGCACAGGTCCAAAGTCTGCACAGCAGCAGGAGCTGAGGGTGAGCACTACACAGCTCACAGTTCGTCAGCTCGCTCTTAACTTTTATTAACTTAGAGAACTACATTTACTTCAGGTTTCGGCGTTTTTTACCTGGAGCTTGTTTAGGTTACTTTCAGCTTTTTGCTGTTTTATTTTTCGGCTCGGACATTCTTGAAAACCGGATACCTGCAGTTTATTCAGGTTTAACTCGCTTCGCCGCACATTCTTCAGGTTGTTTTCTGCCTTTTTTCTCCGGCGGCGTCTTTGCGTTTTTGATTTGGGACCGAGCCCACTGGACACCTTCCACAGTCTGCGTCTCGGCAGACGCAGAAACCACCAACACGATGTCTAACGTCTTAACAACGTGTCTCCTGCTTCTGTTCTCAGCCCAGCTGGTGAGTGTTCTTCTTCCGAGGCCCCTCAGACACTGTCCAGCGGCCTGTCCCAGTTCTGTACTCATCCTCTCTCTCTCTCCCTCTCCTGACCTCAGGTTAGCTCCTCTGGCGTGTTCGAGCTGAAGGTCCACGCGTTCCGCAGCGCGCGCGCCCTCTGCCCGCGCGCCGACGACTGCCGCATCTTCTTCCGCGTGTGCCTGAAACATTCCCAGGATGTGATCCTGCCTGAGCCGCCGTGCACGTACGGCACCGGGCTGACGGAGCCCTTCAGCGCAGACCAAAGCTCCATCTCCGACAGCGCCCCCATCAGAGTACCCTTCAGCTTCAAATGGCCGGTAAGCATCTCATTAATGCTCTTTTATGTTAACTGATGCTCAGCTTTCTGACCATATTTATGATAAAGACATTCACTTATTCATTTTTAGTGATCAGTTAGTTTATATATATATATATATATATATATATATATATAAGTTAATAACTTTGTTAACTGGGGATGCATGTATGAATATGCACTAAAACCTCCATGTTTTTTTCTCACAGGGAACGTTTTCTTTGATAATCGAAGTATGGAATGCTGAGTCCTCTCCTGAGCAGTCCACCGGTAAGACCCCTGTCCCCTCTACCCCTTCACTCCAGCCTGATATGTATTCCGTTCACTCCAGACCCTCAGAGAAAGACTGAATACCTGAACAAGCATTTTATGCATGTTACAGAAAACCAGACCAATCTCATCACCCGCCTGGCCACCAAGCGCACGCTGGCTACTGGAGAGGATTCAGCCCAGGATGTTCACCAGGGAGAGCAGAGCGAGCTGCGCTACTCCTATCACGTCGTCTGTGACGAGCACCACTACGGCGACAGCTGCTCAGACTACTGCCGTCCCCGGGACGACACCTTCGGCCACTACACATGCGACTCCACTGGCAGCAGGATTTGTCTGGAGGGCTGGAAAGGAGAATACTGCACGGAGCGTAAGTGTCTCTTAATCTTACAAATAATGCACTGAGGTCTTAGAATGACTAAATAGTCTTGAGGAGTTTAAGAGAAGCTGCAAGTTTAACGGCCCCTTTTTTGGTCAGTAGTAAATCTAAAGTCGTGGCAGATCTAGAGTCTGTCTGCCTCCTTTTGTTGCCCCTGACAATGGGAGCAAGGAGCATGGTATAACAGGCGCACGCGTTGGAACTTAATGTGCTCTGCCTTGCGTGAAAAAGACAGCATGTGTTTCTTTTGTGTGAGTCCCAGCTGCTTAGTTTTAGTACTTAACAAATACTTGATGCGTCTGAGCCTTGTGAGGGGAGGGGTTGTTTAGTGCTGCGGACCAGGGCACCTTCATTCTAATTTACCCCCTTTTTCTCTCCCTCTCTTTTCTAACAGCCATCTGCCTGTCTGGCTGCAGCGAAGAGCACGGTTATTGTGAGACCCCCGGCGAGTGCAAGTGCCGCCTCGGGTGGCAGGGCCCCCTCTGTGACGAGTGCCAGCGCTACCCGGGCTGCTTGCACGGCACCTGCAGCCAGCCGTGGCAGTGCAACTGCAAGGAAGGCTGGGGTGGCCTCTTCTGCAACGAGGACCTGAACTTCTGCACCAACCACAAACCCTGCATGAACAACGCCACTTGCACCAACACTGGCCAGGGCAGCTACACCTGCACCTGCAAGCCTGGCTTCAGCGGCACCAACTGCGAGATCGAGACCAGCGAGTGTGACAGCAACCCCTGCAAGAACGGTGGCAGCTGTAACGTAAGTACTCCTGTGCTGCTGCGTTCTCTTGGGAAATCCAGTTTGCTTCGACTTACTGTTCGCTGCGGAGGCCAGACTGCTTACAGGTTTTTTCTCTTGTAGGATCTGGTGAACGACTACTCGTGCACATGCCCTCAGGGCTTCTATGGCAAGAACTGCGAGATCAGCGCCATGACCTGTGCCGACGGGCCCTGCTTTAATGGGGGCACCTGCATCGCCGACAGCACGACTGGAGGCTACTCCTGCCGCTGCCCTACTGGTTACGTGGGCTCCAACTGTGAGAAGAAAATCGACAGATGCAGCAGCGACCCCTGTGCTAACGGTAGGTACTATATTCCTTAAACCATAACCAATGAACCTGGGTTTCTGTGAACCTGTTATCAGCAGTGTTCAAGCTAATGTGCCACTCAAGCATTCCTTAGCTGTCACCATCTTTCTCTTAAGTGGCAGCCTGCTGTCTAGTTCTCCTAGCACTGCTGTGCAATGCTTTTTGTTTAGAGATGCATCCGTTCAGCATGATGCTGTCAACCGCAGCAAGAATGCTGCTCGGACAGGATAGGGGAGACGCCAGTGTGCTGATATGAGGGCCAAGATAGCGCCATCATGACGAAGCAGCCCCAACACGTCTTATTGCTTAAAAATACAACCCTTCATTCCCAAGGGTTCTAATTACTTACTCGTTCATGTTTGAAAGTGTTATCAGTCCACTGCTAAATTCCTTCTAACAGCTCTAATGGGGGTCTCTTGTCAATGGCAAGCCCCAATTTGCCCATAGACCTATTGTGGAGCATTCCGACCTGTAGAATTGCTTTTACAGCATATAGAGTTACACAGTAGCAGCACAGAATGTGACTTGTGCTACGTGACAGTTTCAGAATTGGCTTATTATTCAGGTAATTCATAATGTATGAATTATTCATTATCCACTATGAAACCACCATTTGTGGTTTATGTAGTTTTAAAGGAGAGGAAGCCACGAATGTACTTCTATAGTTTAAGGTCATCTTAGCATTTATAGTGATGGTACATGGTAGCAACAGAGAATGCTGCAGTGTTGCAGGGTTTCAGCGTTTAAACTCCTTCTCTCTCTTTCAGGTGGACAATGCCTAGACTTGGGCCTCAGCTTCAAGTGCCGGTGCCGTCCGGGTTTCTCAGGCTCCCGCTGCGAGATCAACACAGATGACTGCGCCCGCAATCCTTGCCGCAACGCCGGTACCTGCGTAGACGGCATCAACGACTACACCTGCAAGTGCACGCTGGGTTTCACAGGCAAGGACTGCAGTGTCCGCTCAGATGCCTGCAGCCTCCTTCCCTGCAAGAATGGCGGAACCTGCTATACCCACTTCAGTGGGCCTGTGTGCCAGTGCCCAACGGGCTTCATGGGCACCCGTTGTGAGTACCCCCAGCCAGCAACACAGCCTCCCCCTACACACAACAGCAACAGCAGCTTCCCAGCAGCCCTGGCCGTCTCCTTCGCGCTGGGCCTGATTACGCTGACCCTGGTTCTGTGTGCCGCCATCATCCTCTTCAGACAGATGAGGCGTGGCAGCAAAACCATGTCCACCTCAGTACGGAACCATCTGGACACGGTCAACAATCGCACCTCCGTGATCTCCACCTCTCAGTCTGGCTTCAGGGAAAAGGAAGCTTTCCTCATCCCTGGCGGCCCGTACAAGGTTTCCAACAAGGACGTAGCGCTGAGCTCTGGTATCCTGGACAAGGCCAACAATAAACAGAATATGGTGGACTACAATCTGGCCGACGAGAAGCACACAAAGGACAAGCTAGACCTGTAAGTATCTCTTTCTGTTTCTGTTATATGGCCAAACCATGTGTTTACATGTATACTCACAGCTGTACAACTGAACTGGGTCTAACCTTGATTTTGTCTTCTTTTCAGGAAAGAGTCCAGCATATTGGTTCCGCCTTTGAGCTATTCCAAGGAAGGGCTTTATCATCCAGTATACATAATTCCAGAACAGATGGAACAATGCATTTTTGCTACTGAGGTAAGCATCGTTCATAAAAAAAATGTATGCTAATGTCTATGCTGCTTATTCTTCTGTGCATCTAAATAGCTCTTCTTTAGCTAACTCCTTGTCTTCTCTGTCCTCAGGTTTAACAGTATTCTCTGATCTGGAGCACCTCAAGCATCAGCAAGCTTCACCTTACCATGTTTACATGCTTTTAATGGACAATTGGAAGACGTGAAGAGAGTATATATTATATAAACATATATTATTTAATTATATTTATTCATGCTGCTCAGAATGAAAGGACTACTATTTGATATGGACAATGTTGTTTTGGAGACAAAGCAAGAGAAGTTGGAGGGCTGGAAGAGGAGAGGGACCACCAGCATTATTTGCACTACGATTTTTTTTACCTTCATCACAGATACACACATATATATGTTTTTATTATACGTGTTAGGAAAGGAATATGAACTCTGGATGAAACGGAGAGAATCACAATTCCTCAATCACAAAAAGGCAGGACCTTTTCTTTCCAGATGCCTTAAATGATGAAAAAAAAGAGCGTCTCAATCTAAAAGAGCATGCCTTATACCAAACGAGGCCTTGCATCCAGTCAATCAAACCCTGAGACTCTGTGCTGAGACAAAGGAGATGTAGCGGAACAATCCTGGAGGCTGACCTTGGGATACCTATTGGACCCTTTCGGAATGCAATCTGCATGTAACTGAGGATCTATCTGACGACAAGCAATCAAAGCGATCAACAGGCTGGTTTCTGCTGCAGGCAGTGCGAGCAGTGGTCATAGGAAATTTGAAATCATTGTGTAATGGGAATTGTGTTACACAATAGCCAGTGCCTTTAATGTTCTCGACTATCAGTGAAAACTCAAGCGAACTCAATCCAAACAAGTGCCTGATTTTATGTGTACCATGGCTTAATGGAAAAAGGTACTGCTTAGAAACACAGAATCCTTTCCAACTTTAGAGAACTTGTAAAATTTGATAGGCCTATTTAAGTTTTTCATTAGAAGTATGTTCGCTACAAACAGAACAACAGTTTCTCTCAAAGCAGTAGCTGGTGTAATCTGTTGTTTGTACAACACAACTTGATGGATGCTGTTGTGTACAGCTTTCATCCTGTCATCGTCCACTGCCAGTTGGCTGTTTCCTACATTCCCATGACTTGAAAGAAGCATTTCTTTCTAACCGATAGCCTCGACCATTGTCAAGATTTCCTGGCTTGTTGAACTTTGGGGTCTTTTCAAAAAAGATCTCATCTTTATGGAGCAACCGGCCTCACTAGAGAATTTTTTATGATTTATTTTTTTTACTTTAAGCCAAATAGATAATTTGTTATATATGTTATATTAATATCCTCATTAATTTAACAATGCAATGTTGTACAAAACTTTGAGATATCCATACTATTTAATTTGATTGTAAATAATTTGTATTTATAAAAAGAATTGTATATGTGTCAATGTTATGTGCCTATCATCACAAAGTCAAATATATATATATATATATTTTTCTTAGAATAAATCATAAAATCTATTTGTGTTTTGTGCCTCGTACTTACTGATGTTCACTCCCTTCTTCACCCCAAAGCACTTTCATATTCAAACATACACAAGCATTCAAAAGAATCGCTCATATCTTCCTTTTTGTAATGAGCTTATAGTTATTAAAACATGAAGTACCGTGCAACAGTCAAAAGATCACAGATAATGGAGATATTTCCATTTCATAATGGCCACATATTCATTTTTTCAGTGTCAGGAAAAAGCAGAAATATGTATTCAACAGGAAAGTACACAGAAGATCCAACAACTAAATCTCACAACTTTCTTATCTTTATTGCAGCTCCCACTCTTTGGGGAGACTTGCTTTAGCCTTTCAAAGAAATCTAAAGGGATATTTCTGTATCTCTCTATCCAAATAACCCCAAATAGTGATATTAAGGTACAGGCTCTAGTGTGTTCAGTACATTATCTTCATTAGATTTCTACATTCTCTTCCTTACTGTTGGTTTCTTTTTCTCTGTAATGGCTTCCTGGGAACTACACATACTTTCAGAGTTGGGTTATCTTCTCACTGTGGAAGGATGAACTGAATCGTCTGTGAATTTGAAGCAACAACTAGATTTTCTCCACTCTTTCAAATAAATGAAATAAAGGATAAATACATGAGGATTGGTCTGTGACGTTTGCACAGTACTGTAGGAAACAAATCTATTTGTTTTTCAATATTTTTGGGTCTCCCTCTAGCCTTGATCACAGCCCTAAAACACTTAGTCATATTATCAAAGTTTTTTTTGATGACCTAAAGGAACTGCTTCCCCTACAACACTACATGGACCATCCGTAGTGGTCAGAGTTCTCCTCTCCACACATTTCCCACAGTGTACTTCAAGTTCTCAATGGGATTGAAATAGCAATTGGCTGTGTCATCACTTGAATTTCCTCCTCCTTAAACAACTTCCTTAGTTGTGTGTTGCGTTGTCGTGGGATATCCAGCCGTTTCTTTTTTTTGTGGTTTTTGGGGGAGATAAACCACGCCCCCAAGACATAACAGAAACAGTTGCTAAACATCTGTGTGTGGCAGTATATGTGAATGTTAGTAGTTCAGATCGATGATCTAGCACTTAGGTGAGCAGGATAGGAGCAATCCAAAATCAAGACCAAAATACACTGAGGGGTCTTGATTTCACCAGTCTGGGTCCATATGTGTGTATGACTACCAGATTGTTGCCTAGGAGGCAAGTGTTGCAAATCCACAGAGATGCATCATCCAGGATTAATGGATGAAAATCCTGCAGAGTGAATTTCACAAAGCCACAGGCAGCGTTCTCACAGCAAACATTATCTCTCTCTGGAGACCAGCTCTAATCCATCATCTCCTTGATCGTGGACATGTATGCTAATTCCCTAAGACTCCTGTCATACATCCAATTCACAAATATTGTGTGGAAGGTTCATGTGAATCCACAACAAATCTCAGAAATCCACAAGCATACTGCTCACTGATGCAACAGGCAGTGTGCTTTTACATCCTCTCCTGAAACAGAGGGACGTGTGAACGGGCTTCTTCTTTGTGAAGAGTTATTAATGGCTTTCAGACTGAAGTCACCTGCCACTCACAAGCCTCTGTCCCTTCCTGTGGTTTGAATGAGGGGGAGGAAGGGAGACCTCCCGCGTTGACTGTCCTCCAGGAGTGTGGATACGTTGCGGGTAGGTTAGCCCGACACCTGTCTTCCGTTCTTTCAAACCCCCCACTCTTCTCAGATACAGTTCTAGGCAAGGACTGATAGTTATTTTAAACTTGCACAACAACAACAAAAAAAATCCTAGTACCCCCTTTCACTAGCTTTCTCTTTTTTACTCAACTTCTGCAAATGTATAGTGACACTGAGTGATGTTCTATTGTCTGAGCACATGAAATATTAAGGTTGAGCTAACATAAGCACAGACACGCTTTATGCAAGTACACAAACGCAAATGCTTCAAGTTACGCAAGCACAGTTTTGCACATTGTTTTAATGCGCCAAGGCCGTACATAAAGCAACAGAAGTGCACACTGCAAGGGATGCTAACACTGCAACCAAGTCTGGCCAAGCTGTCTCTACTGTTTACATGCGTTTGTCCTGTCAACGTCATTGCAAACCAACAAGTCTCTCACAGAACTGGTTCACTTGAATAAACTCATAATACATCATCAGCTCTTGATTAAATACAACAAGTGAATCACACAGTGACCGGTTTTGTAGAGTATGAATTAAGTATGTTTCTGGGTTAAAAATGCTTAAAATGAAAATATATAACGCAGAATTTAACGAACACTTTTATCCAGAGGGACATTCAATTTAGTCTTGCTGCAGAGGTTGGAGAATGCAAAGTTAGGAGTCTTTCCCAAGAGTGCTGTATTTGTCTGTGCAGGAAAGCAAATCTCAGTAGTATGAAATACCCCCTGTTCATGGGGGACTACTCCAGTGTTGGCTGGCTTCTAACTTGCTCACCATAGCGACATTCATGCTAGTTTCAGTGACAATTAAAATCTTTAGTTTGACATTTTTTTCTTTCAGGAAACACTCTTTTCTGGCACAGTTCCATCTGCTAGCCTAAGAAAGAGCAAAGGAATGATCAGTCCATAACAAAGACAGGCCATGTGACTTTTAAAATGTTTACATTACTGAGTTTTGATCTTTGCACACAGGTAAAACATTTCAACACAATTACTAACATTTCTTTGCTTGGGTGGGCGGTGGGCGGGGGGCATGGGTGCATATTCTTGTAACCTGTTTGCAACCACTTGACACATCTTAACCATCTAAATTCAAAGCACTCTGTTCCTAGGCAGACAAATTAGTATTAGTTCATTAAACTCTTCCTTATTGTAAGATTTAAGTCTTTGGTTTAAGAAACTTGAAACTTATTACTTGACGTTTTGTCAAGTTTTGCAAAAATGTTATTATTTAAATATTACAATGTATAAAGTAAATAGCCTACCAATACAATCTTCCTCCAGAGCACATGCAAGGACAACACAGGCAATCTACAACTAGTTCAGACCCCAGGACTGATGAGGTAGTACTAGTTGGGCCTTTGGGCAAGGCACTTAACTCATTGCCCTAAGAGGTGCTGCTCTGCTCCCAGAGTGGCCATAGCAGCAAAATGACACAACAAAGTACAACATATTGTGTAGTTGATTATTTAAAAGACAAAAAATGTCCATAAAAGGCCACTTACATCATACAAGCTCATTTCAGTGTCTTTAAACAGCTTCTGTACAAACGTTTGTGAAAACATTATGTTCTTGTGCACGCAATGTGACTTGTGTGCAGTGAGGCAATATGAAAACAGTGCTGCAAACCTGTACTTTTATCAGTGATTCATGTTAAGTAATGGCCTCTGCTGTGGTCACATGTGGAGACTTGTGATTACAAGATCCGTTTCTTGCCTTACATTGTATAAACACTGGATTTTTGGCATATTTACAGAACACCCTTCTTCATTTGTTATCATTTGTCCTTATCCCCCCCTCTCTTTCTCTCTCTCTCTATCTATCTCTCTATCTCTCTCTGCAGCTGCCCTCCTTAAGCAAAACGGTGTAAAACTGTGGTGTTCAGATAAGCAAGCACCTGCTGCTAAGCTAATTGGTCATGCTGACGTTGGCTGCACTATGGACGAGGAGTGGCCACGCTTCCTGCATGGTAAAATCAGCAGCGTTGAATGAGCTTTCTGCAATCAATTGCGTGTACAGAGCTGATTTTTGCGTGTGTACACAAGGTGAATTGAGTTTCCACCGCGCCTTGGAAGCAGGACTAAAACAAAAACAGAGAAATGCAAACGTACATAACAGATTTGGTTCAGAGATAAGACCATTCTGGTCTTTCATGTTCCACAGAAAGCTTTCACTTTCTTCTGAACTCCTTTCC
The DNA here is from genome assembly GCA_021613375.1 of Megaleporinus macrocephalus. Taxonomy (NCBI): domain Eukaryota; kingdom Metazoa; phylum Chordata; class Actinopteri; order Characiformes; family Anostomidae; genus Megaleporinus; species Megaleporinus macrocephalus. The sequence goes on from CM038716.1 coordinate 15,244,311, forward strand.
AGTGAGGTTATCTACCCTGCCTGAAGAAACGGCTTAGTGAAAAACTTTCATTTACATAAAGTCAGAAATGTGTCTATTGCAAAGTTCACACAAAATCTAAATTGGTTATCATAACATGTCTGGTGTGCAAAGTGTGCTTTTGAGCTTCAAACTAATAAGAAATGGTAGCTTAGCATTCTAATAAGCATCGTGTGCACTGCATGTCTACCACTGCCCTCAAACCACTGTGGTTAGCTGAGCTCAAACAGACTTGCTTATGTGGTTTCTGACAGTGTATGACATACTGGTATCTATAAAAGAACAAAAATGCAGATAAAATTCAGTCTTAAAGACGGCTCCTAGAGTTTTTAGCTGTGTTGCCTATTTTCGTCATTTTAAAAGATAACTGCATGTCATGCAGGGTCAAAACACATAAGCAAGCTTTGATTTGATGTTTCTTAATCATTTAGCCTGGTTTGAGGTAAGTGTGTGATAGATTAAACATGCAGTTTGCATGAACTCCATGCAAGTGGCATGTGTCTTGGCTGACTGACTATATTCATGGTAAGGGGAAAATGGTGTACACTTGACTTTTTACCTGGGCTGCATGGCACACCCTGTCTGTCTAAAACACAAAAGATGCCTCAGCAATGGCTGGTCCCATCAGATATGCCTTATAGTACAGCCACTATCTGCCATTACACCTCCACATCAAAGATATCCTGATAAGCGTTTAATCATTTACCCCGTGTGCTTGCACGAACACGCTGATACCTCACAGAAGGGCAGTTTTTGGGATGCCAGCAGGTGAGGAGCAATCTAACCTGCACCTGCCTGTGCCCTCACTGCCCATCTGCTCTCCAACCAGTTAAGACCCCTCATTACTGCTTCTCAGTCTCTGGCTCTAAGTTATCAAGACACTGGGCCCTCAAGCCAAAGTGTTTTCGTCTGCACGTGTGGCCTGTCCCAAAGTCTATGCTGTTTTGTGTACTAGTGTTCATGTTAGTTCATGTGCTTTCCCAGATCACGGGTCCCGTTTTTGAAATGTAATGCACTCACAAAGTTGCAAAAAGCACCTTCACACTCCACAACAACACTACTGGGAAAACACTTTCTAGACTGTTGAAAATAGAGCTCAATGATTCGGGAAGAACACACAGCACTGCTTTGTGCATACCAACCTGAAAACATTATCCCAACATTAAAATGTGGTGGAGGGAGTATCATGATTCAGAGCTGCTTTACTGCCTCTGGATCTGGACTGACTGCCTTAACCTCTCGGAAATGAATCCGAGAGTAGGAGCTGGGTAAAGAAGTAGGACAGCGACTTTAAACAACACAATACATTTACTGCAGAATGACTTTTAAAAAGGCAGATTTAAAAAAAAAATCTGGAGTCCAATACAGCTGTTGGATGGAAAAGCTTGTTTGAGGTTATTACTCACTAACACTATAAATGTTTTAGTGGCCTGTAAACTACAGACATAAAAGATTATAATCATATGTGTGTTATTAGATTTGGTGTTTAAGGAACAGATCAAATTTTATAAACAAATTATCCAGAAAACTAATTACAAAGGGAACTTCTTGCCTCTATATATACTTTTATGAATTTACGGTTTAAGTCAGTGCCACTCTTAGTCTTTGCTGAATGTAAAAGAAAGTGAAGTAAGAAAAACACTGATAAGGATGTAGTGAAATGCTGGACATTAAGCAATACTTACAGGAACTCAGTTAGCACTAGAACTAGTTTTTGGCTAACTGTAATCTAACTGTAAAGATTTCTCCAGTTTTTGTCTTATTACTGGCTTGCTATCTTCTGATTATAGCAAACAAACAAGTGTAGGATATAAAAAAAAGATGAAAATCCCCACCTGTTAGCTGTTAGCCAACCTAATCAGAACACATCACTTGCCTTTCTCTGCTACGTTTACTGTTAGATAGTAAAATGTTTTAGCAACATGCAAGTTAAAAAAAAAAAAGTATATCTTTTGCCTTTGTGTGTTTGTGTGTGTATATGTGTGTGTGGCAAACAAAATGCAGATTTTCAGCCAATACAGCCGTTTGAGGTGGGTATGAGTAAGTATGAGTTATTGTTTGACTGTTTTTTAACTGTAGGCTAAAGATCTTTCACTAGACTATTTAAAAATGTAAACACCCCACATCACAGATTTCTGGTATGAATGTATTAACCTTTTATTCTGCTTCAGGAGAAAAGAGATGCTTAATGTAACTTGCAGGTCTACCGGCTCTACTTTTTTGGGGGGCTTCTTTGAATTTTACCAGTCAGGCTGCTTTCTGCAGGTAGTGACCAACTACCTAGAGTCATAGAGTCCTGGGACCAGATTAGAAAGAAACTGTCTAGCAGCAGGTGCGCAAACTTAAATATTCTGAATTAAATACATAATCAGCTGGACATCCATCTCAAACCACTTTTTGCATTCCTGTGTATGTATGAGGGAGAGAAGTACATTTGTGTTTCTTGAATAACTGCGTGTTTAGACGTGCATCCCAGTTTGGCACCTGAATCTGGTCAATCTGATCGTGTGTGTGGTACACAGAGGCCTGGCCCCACCTCTTAAAAACAAGTTCCCCAGTCTATGGCTGGTTGAGAGGTGCAGGGTGAGCACGGAACCTGCCCGTTATCCAGATCAGCTCTTCTGGCTGGACAAAAACAGGATGCGCTTGTGTATACAGAGTGGGGAGCGGCCAAGGCGCGCAGCTGGAGCAGGAGGGCATCTACGGCGTCCTGTTTACCCAGAAGGGAGCAGCATGGAGTGGGCACAACTCGGGACAGAGGACGGGGCTTCCCTACTTTCCTCTGCCTGATTGCTGTGCGCATTTAGCTGATTGCTGTCCGGCAACGTTCAAAGCCACTTGAAAGCTTTAAAGAAAGCTCAAAAGCTGACCCTTGACCGGACAGCACTGTAGCTGCATGCTTTGTTGTTTGTCAAGGACGAGAGATGCTGAGAGGGATCTGGATCCACCTTGTACGTCATCACCCAAAACAATTTACTGGAAATTCAGTTCCCAATTTCAAACCCGCCATAAAGAGAAAAGACTGGATTATAACATTCACTGTCTAATGAAACGTATCAGAATTGTTCATGACCTCATCGATGCTCTCCCAAAATATGGAAAATACTTAACATCTTTACACCCTTAGTGAGGTTTGGTAGGATTTCTTTTACAGGTTTTAGCTACACAAAGATTCTACCATCAGTTTGATGTTGTTAAACCTATGGTTTAAGCGTGAAGTTGTTATAGTGCGCACAAACTAAAAGGCTCTCTGATCAGTTTTCACTGCAGTGTGTGCAGTAAAGTCATTGCCACACTAAGAGCACATGATCGAATTAAACCACTCATTACGTTGCAAGTGGCGTCACAACATCAGCTTTGCCATGGGCCTCCTCTCAGTAACCTCTCAGCGCAAGAGCTGCACAAGTACAAGTGGCCGGTAACAGCAAGGGCCTTCTCCTGAAGAGGAAGGAGAGCAGTAAAAGGGAGCAGCCCGTGCAGATAAAAGACACACCTGTCATCACTTCATCATTGCTGGTTTCAGCGCTCTTCCTCTCTGCCCAGGCCACGTCTGGCTTCAATCCTGTGTGACAGAGAGAGGGGAAACAGGCAAAGAGGGGAAGCAGTTATGAATCATTAATGTGTCCAAAGATAGCAGCAACATTCCTACCCAGTTCCAATTGTTACGGTAACCAGGTCCTGTTAGTCCCATTGCACCTCCTACTCTCTAAACGCTATAGTGCTATACTAATTTATAAGTGTTATTTTATAATCTGGGTTAGTTTTACAAGGGCAGTGTAATGTTATTTGAATGGATTCGAGTGGCTGATTCAGGAGTGACGCATCTGTGTAGTTTCCCTTATTAATCACAGACAGCCTGGAGTGATACGTCATGGCGGATATCTTTAAACAGTGTTATCAATGAATGAATAAAAATACAGTGCATGGCTTCATGTATTACTTACTGTCCAGCTGCTAGCTTGACTATAATTTCGTTACTTGTATGTAATTTTGTGCTCTCTGTGAGGTCTGGATTTTTGCGTCCGTGGGAAAAGCTGTGAATTCCACAAGCAATCCGTGGAAGCATCTAATCTAAGATAGAATCACTTAAACAGGCCTGACTTGATTCATTCAAGGATAGCTCTACAGGCTTTACATTTCACTTTGAGGCATCTGTTTTTGAGCTGTTCGTTTCTATGATTTTAAACAACATCAGTCATTCATCATTTTTGTCAAGCTTAACTTGTTGTGCATTGTTTAAAAGCAGGGAGGAATTTACTGAGATTTACTGTAACTGTCTATTTCTTTACGTTTACATAAACAGCTACTGGGTTTTCCATGTGTAGTGGTACAGATTCGAGTGGGTTTTACGTAGAGGAAATGAACAATGAGATTTCTTTTTTTAGAAACTAATCTGTGAAAACAGAAATCCAAGTTTGAGAGAAGTAATTAGTGAAGAATTTATAAAGGGCTTTACAAACTACCCCAAAACTTTTCACTGTGAGGTGAAATCAAACAGCACCAGTTAAAAATGACTGCATTCTTTTTAATTATTATAACAGGATTATATTAAACATGATATATTTGTACAATATTTAAATCATGGCTGGTCAGAATGCTTATGGAAACTTGACATTCATCAGTCACATAATCACTTTTCTGTGATTAAGATCTCTGGATAATTAATAGGATGGGATGTGAGTTTATGCAAGCCTTGGTGGTCTTTCTCCAACTGGTAGACTCACATACACAATCGTCAAGCTCCTAGGATTCTGGTGTTTACTTTGTTAGATGTTTCCTTGAGGAAGGAACTGATCAATAAGGTAGAAGGTAGTAGCTAAATGTAGGATAGCTGACTCAGCACGACAGAATCTGAACTAATTCCACACTTCTTCAAACCTTCTACAAATAGTCTGTAAATACTCCAGTGTGCCAGTGGTGGCCTATTATGACTCCACCCAACTTCTTTGCAGTCCCCGTGAAAAAAATGCCCTTTTACAATAAAAACACAGGTTTTATTTGAAAAGAGGGTTAAGAACCAAGGTTTCCTTTTTGGTGCATCACCTCTTTTTGGCAACTAACCTATCTATGAGTTATCTATCTGTAGCACAGCATTTAACTACAGTTATACACACATCAATGGGAAATCCCAGAAAGACAGGAATAAAACATTTTGTGTTTGTGTGTGTGTTGCTTATGTCAAGTATAGAACACAACAGATTTTGATTGCTTATAGTAGATGGGTAATTGAGAAGAGCAATATTTAATATGTGACATTACACATTTATATCACATGCATATAATGTATATAACATTTATAACATTTGTAGGCCATTATTTAAATGTAGGTAAATATGTGACATGATAAAAAATAATATTGCTCATATGTACTATATACACAAAAAAAGCTTTTCTATATTATATACAATTATATTACATTATTTCATATTTTTTATAACTATACATTTTGTACCTTCACATACAACCACATATATGCAAGAAGTATCTGTGGATTGTTTACACAAGTAGAATTCCACCTGCTGTTGGACAGATGACAAAACTGCTGCTCAAGGCTGTGCTGATGACTAATATTAAATGAAAATGCAGGATTATTATTGTTATGCACCACTGGCCATTGGAAGTGTCATTGTAAGAAGGTATAGTTTCTGATAAAACTGAAGATATTGTATTGCAGGTTTTCACTAAAGCGTTTAAAAGATTTTTTTGAAGGTATAAGGGCAAAAAAAAAGCCTTAAAAGCAGGAACTAACCCGCATCCAGTCAACCGGCGAATGCTGGCAATGCAGTTAAGAACACAGTACCAGCACTCTCAAACGCATGCAAACAAGCAGAAGCATGTCAAGAATGACACTCCACTTGCTCCACTACTGCCGTTTCTGATGGCTATTCTTTACACACTCGGAACCTCTATCATATCAGCCCCAATGAACAGCTGCTTTAAAGACTTGTAGGCCAATTTGAAGCTTTCAGAGAACACCAAGCATGAAACAGCATGCAGGAGCAAGAGTTTGTAAGGTGTTCGTACAAGTGTTTATATAAGTCCGTGGGTCTTGAGGGTCACATGAGAGAAGTTGCGGTGGTGTGTCTATCTAGGATTAAAATTTGCCCACAATTCCACTTCTGTTCGCTTCCTGTTTTCGCAGTATTTATAGGTCCTGACATGGGAAGGGAAGTGAACCTTATTCTGGCATGCTCATCACTCCTCAGGCCCCATTCTTTACTAAAGAGAAAAGAGGAAACGAAGCACCTTCCTGGCCACACACATCCCAGCACACATACGGCGGTATACACAAACCTACACGCTCCACACAGCAAGTGGGAACTTTTACCGTAACACTGCAACGCATGGAAGATGAAAGGGTTTTTTTTCTCCCTGTCTTCCACTTTCCCACGTGTCTTTAACTGTAAGATCATTAGCTGCATGTCCTTGCTGAGACCGGAGTAGTGCCTGAGGAGACTCCTGTGGTGGTCAGCGCTGATGGAGAAGGAGCTGTTTCAGGGTCTGACACTGCCCAGCTGCTGTTGGCCCCAGAGGGCATAGGTCAAAACAAATAGGAAATGACCAACACAAATATAGGTCCGACTGACAGAGTGGTCTTACGGATGGGATGTGGAGAGAGGAAAGGGGGGGAGGGGAAGGCTACGACAGCATGAGCGGTTGCAAAACAGTCAAAAAGCCATGTGAGGCGCAGAGTCAACAAAACTCGTTTCAAAAGAAAACAAGAGCCTAAAACTACCCCGGCTCCCCCTCCTTGCTGTAATTAGAGATTGTTGTAAGTACTTTCCTCTCATAAAGCTGAGGTATGCACAGCGTTAGAATGTGTTTTGTTGCACATGAAACCAAAGGAATAAGTAAACAAACTGGGTTTCCTACTATTGTTTCCATGGAAATACTAAAGGCTTGATTGAATATATATGTTATGTGTTAGTGATTTCAGTAAAAATAAAACAAATGCAATGTCTACAATATCTGCAGTTACTGCAGTAATACCCCTACATTAGGTTTTAGTTGGGAATAAAAGCGTTAAATTCTTCAGATAGCCAAAGGAAAATTGACCCATCAGGACTTATTTGTTCTGTGGTATCTCAGCAGATACAGATAAGTTGGGTCTCCCATTGGTAAGGCCTTCAGGAGCTTAAGTGACAGTTAGCCACTTTTTAATAATTATGATTAATTGATTGTCAATAGATGGGACCAATTTTTTAAGTATAAGCAAATTTATGGCTGTTTGAGTCTCAGAGAACACAGATCCATTATGATAAAACACAGCTTAAAAAGCAGCTTGATTAACAGAGTATGAAAGACACACGCTAACTGGATGGAAAAAGTCATGGACAAACAGATGTTCAGACAAGCGGACGAACAAATAAACTAATGGACAGAGTTATTAATGGACAAACAAACAGAAACATGAATAGTGAGTGAATTAAGGAATGGATCACAAACAAATAAGCGTGTGACTCGTATATTAGCTTTTGCTTAAGTTGGGTTAGCTTTATCTTCTCTGATTTGGGTGGGCGGGTAAGAAACGTCTTGAGATCAGTTAGGAATTTTTTACAGAAGCAGAAGATTAGGACCACATAGTTTACATGGACAGGAGATATTATGGTGAAATACGGCAGATATTTGTCAGAGGAAATCACACTTTGCATGTGTTCATTGCAGTCTAGAGAGCAAAATTAACATTATTAGAAACTAAACACAATTTTAGGGTCTCTGGGACTTTCATGTGAGAGGTACGCTGAGCAGTGCATTTCAGGCAGATGTTCACCCTGGAATCCGGTCAAAATATGTTGAGGTGTACCTCAGTTCACTCAGCACTAATATATAGTAACTAATAATTATCATTATATGAATATATTTTGACATTGATGGCCTAAACAGAAGTCCACTGTCTTTATTAAATTACAATTTTGAAATAAACATTAGTATTACACAAGTTACATGGTAATAATAATTATTATTTATGGAGTTTTTTTCATTCCAGTGGCAGCACAAAGTGCATTACAGGGAGCTGATAAAGCTTAATGGTCATAGAAGAAGAAGAGTTCTCTTGTAACATCAATGACACAGATCAAATTTTAAAAAACATTTAAGAGATGTAGAATTTGAATTAAACACAAAATTAAAGAGATATGTTTTTAATATTTTCTGAAAGGTGTGCACTGAGATTGACTGTCTAATAAAATAACACATGTAGAATAAAAATATGTTTGCTCTTTCACTGAATGAGAGGATGGTTTTAGGGTAAACATGCCACACGGTAGGCAGCCCAGTATCAGGTGCATTTGTAAGCAAACCATCTCTCTGCACTGAGCATGTACACTTGTGCTTTGGCGTATGTGCAAGTGACCTCATAAATGCAGGGACAGAATATTTCGCTGTAGGTTTTTTTTTCAGGTCAAATGGACTAAGAAGCGATTCGTTCACAGTAATTTTACCATTCTCACATAGCTTCCCTGGAAGATAAACAGTTCTCCGGGAAACAGATGGAATCAACTTCTGCCTGCATGTAAAGCAAAACAAAACACAGGGACAGGGCTGAGAAAGCCCCCATCCCGCCTCCTGTCCTGGTTTCCGGTAGATCTGATTGAAGCTGGAGCTTTCATTAGGACGGGGTGGAGGCTGTAAATCAGTGTGAGCAAGCAGACCTTAATGATGCATTGAGTTTATGCCACCTCCCTCCGCTGAGATGTTCTCAGACTGAGCGAAGAGTTACGAGCCGTCTTTATCGCTCTCTCCCTTCTCAACACATGGATTTGGACACATGTGCTTGATCGTGAATACATGTCCATCCTGTTTTACCACATCCGGGCTTAAAAGGGGCATGCTGTTGGGGGTCTCTAAGGGCCTGTGCAGGGTGGTGTTTATGTGTGTGTGGGTTTGGGGTCAGACAAGTGTGTAAAGGGTCACATTTTATGGATCTTTTTTGCATTGAGAAGCTCCTTAGACGACACTAACCAAGAAAGGGTCGACTGAACATGTGGTTCCAGACGGTAAAGGCTATGAATTTTGAGTTAATTTTTATTTAATATAAGCATCAAGTTTCCTTTTAGTCTCCACAAGTATTGTAGTATTAAGCTTTGGTTGGAAAATGAATGATAATAAAAATGAAAAACAAAAACAATTTAATCTGGTTTTATTTCTGTATGGTATCTAGCTCTATCATTTATTAGCATCTCAGGAGTTGAACTGAAGGCCTTGATTTTCCAAAATCACAATCAAAATGGCACTAGATGTTACTGTCTTTGAATGTGAGTGATAGCCTGACCAAAGATTTTTAGTCAGGTGTCAGAAATGGAAAACAGCAGCAGCTCTATGCCAGGGCTTTCTACTGAAGGGGTCACTTAAATATATGCTAACATATATGCTGTAGCAAGCTTTAAATCAAAGATAAAAATATCTTTAACAAGCTTCAAATATTCTCAATTAAAATGACCAGAAAAGTTCCCACAGGGCTGCTAGCAGAAACCAGCATGATCTTACAGGTGTTTTCCTCGTTTTTGACCACGTATTGACATTTACAGGCTAAAAAGCCCTAGCTCTCATGGTTCGCCATTGAAGTTTAAGGCTGATTTGACCAGTCTGGTTTGCACAAACATGGAACTAAGGGTTTTGCACTGTTACCTGAGGGTCCCCAGTTTAGTACGGGGGTTTGTGGGAGTCCTACATCCGGCATGCCGCTCCCCTCTTGACCCTTGGCAGCGTGGGAAAGCGAGAGCCCGGAGAGCCGGCGTGACCGAGAGCATTAACACAGATGACTCTAGCAGACCTGACCCAACACCTGTCCCCCTCCCCTCTCTGCTAGACAGAGGAGATCCAGAAAGCTGTTCTTTCCCAAGAGGGGGGCTAGAAGAGACTCCACAGTACCTCTTGTCTCCCACCCATCTCTCTTACACGCGTTGTGTTTGTGAAACCAGACCCAGTGACCAGGAACAGAACATGACTAGAGGGAATTAAGCAGATGGCAATCAATCAAGTCACCACGAACACGACAAGTTTTTCTCTGTGATCACCGAGGGGAAGAACAGGCCTCAGTTATGTATGTAATGTAAGATTCAGTATGTAGTTCTTTGTAAATGTTTCATGGAAATCAATACTATATAGATTGGGCTCGACTGCACTCGCTACATTTATCTGTTAGGCTAGATTTTAAAGTTCTGCTACTAGTGTTTATGGCTCTAAATGACCTTAAAGCCTTAACTTACATCACAGAATCACTTTCTGCCCATGTTAAAACATGTGCTATTGGATTTGTAGATGCCAATGTGCAAATACCTTCTGTAAAATACAGAAAATGTGGACAGTTGTTATGCTTCTAAAATGTGGAACTCCACAGTTCCACATTTTATTAGATAATCAAGCTCAGTGCACACTTTTAAGAAAGCTTTAAAAGATTGTCTCTTCAACTTAGCATGTATTTAAAACTCTACGTCTCCTTTACTACATCTTCTGTATTTATTCTTTTTAAATTGATCATTGGCTTTTATTATTTAAAGTAAATACTATTACTGTTAAACTTTATCTCCTGTCTGTAAAGCACTGTAGAGTGCTTTATACATAATAATATTATTCTTATTATATATTGTTGTTGTCCAAAGAAGAACAAATATCTCCAAACTATACAGTCAACTATACAGACAAAAACACTCTTTACTTTCAATAGAAGTCCAGGATTTTCTCCAGGCTATTTTGGAGTTTCTGAACAATTCTGAAATGATGCTGAAAAATAAAAACCAACAAAAAATGGACATACGTTTTTCAACACATGGACCTTCAAAGCAAGCTAGTACTAAATCACTGTGATAATAAAGAAACTGAAAAAGCAAACTAGCTCTAAATAGGATGCTTATCATTGTTACCAAATTATTGTGTAATGGTAGCTGTTTGTGATTCACTGAGGATTTATTTATTTACCAACTTTGTTTCACTTTCATGGTTGTTGTATTTCCTCAAGGCAGGGGCAGCGCCCACAAGTCCCCTAAAAGTGCACTGCTGACTAAACTGCTTGTCTGGGGGGAATATGGCTAGAGTGATTCCTGCTTACATACCCTATTTGATTATTGTGGGAAAGGAGGAAGAGGAAGGAAGCAGGTTTCGTTCTTGTTCAGAAAGGGCTACGATAAGGATCTACTGGGTTGAGTTGTTGGTGCTTTTTGATGTAGGGAGAACCCATGCTGAATGACGACTTGCCTTAACTCATGATAGAGATGCTCATGGTGGCACATGAGCCAGATGGGCTTATCTGTTTACTGGAGACAAAGTGAATCAAAGAGTCAAAACTTTACTACTTATCATTACTCAAATCAAAATAGCCTCATGTTTAAGGTTCCCAACACAGGTTGGTGAGTGGGTTCAATTCTACAGGACTTAAGGGTTCTATGTAGAACGCTAAAAGGTTTATTGGTCTTGTAAGGTTTTGGAGCAGTCAGAACAACCATTAATTAAGTTATTCATATTAGAAGAGATACAATGATCCACTTGCATAAAGAAGGAGGACATGAAAAGAAAATAGGTGAAAAGTTTCCACCCCTGGAGTTCTGAAAATATTTAAAACTTGAAACAAAGTGGGGTTAATAACAACCAAAGAAGCCCACATAGACTATACAAACTGTCATCATCAAATGAACAGTGCTTAATGTTCTCATGTTTGAAAGATTTGAGGAGAGAATCTGGCTCCACTCTCACTTCATATCTGGAAAAAAACTGACCTCAACATGACTGAATGTTTTTGTTTTAAATACTTAGATCATGATAAGTAGAAATGTGACTGGCCAACCTCTAAGACTGAAAGTTGAAAAATGAACAGCTTGTACTTAATTTTCAATTCAACTCAATAAATGAAGGGTAATCTCTGACGTTTGAACAGTACTGTATTGAACAGTTCTTATAAATGAGCTTCTCCGTGCTTTAGAAGATCCATTTGAATAGGCAACTGATTAAATGTAATATAACCATTGCCTTCACTTTTTAAAGGTAACAAATTAAGATCAGCTATGACTATTCTGCTTGATAGTTAGGCTAATCACAGAAGGTTGGATTAGGTCAGACTTAAAAGCTCTTGAACAGGGTTCTGTTTTTACTCCAGCAGCAAGAAGTGATATTGTTTAGCCACTAATCTCAGGACAGTAATGGCTTCAGGAGAAATGCCAGCCTACTGTACTTGGTTGAAAGGGGAATCCTGGTTCCATCCAGAAAAGGTCGTTCCCATGAACATGAAAGACTAAATGAAGTGTGAGGGACAGACTGGGCAGAGAAGGTACGGTTATTTCCCACAGCAACAACCCTCTGCTTCTTCCTCCAGCCACACCTCAGGAGAGGTGTGAGGAAAGTGTGCCTGCACATCAAAGAGCATGTTCCTGTAGTTTAAAGGCCACTGAAACTTTTGTCCCACACAAGCAGTTACAATAAGAGACAGTCTTATGCAGAAGTGTGGTACAGCATCCCCAAAGAGTTCCAGAGAATGACCCTTTATATTTAAAACATCGCTTGGCTCCTCCCTGTAGGCCTTGGCACTCCTTGTAGGCCTTTTCAGAACTCCCTTAACTCTAATGGGCTTGCAGAGTTGCAGAACAAGAGTAGCGAGAGCAATTGCCTCATACTTTAAAGCATCTCCTATCCAAGGTTCAGCTAAGTTTTTTTTCCTCTCAATTTCAACACAGTTTCAAAAGAATGTGACTCACAACATTTGCATTTTTACCCAAATACAGCACACTTGCAATCGCTAGCAGGAACTAGGACTTGCCAAAGTATGTTTCTCCTTTGTTTTAAGGAAAGTACACATACATGGTACTGTGGAGGGACTACAGAGAAGGCTGGTATTGTGTTGTTTCCTGTTGGAGAAGAAAAATATGAGGAACGGGGAACATATAGATGAATGCACATTTACATGAGGCAGTCTCTCCGTAGAACCACAAATAAAAGCAAGTCCGTCAAATACACCATGAGTAAATACACGGAGGGAACATATCTTAATAATAAGCCAGAGGTCAGGGGTATGTATAATTTCACTTGCATGGTTAGAATTAGGCTGTGAGACAAGACTAAGACACCAAGAGCTGAGGCGTGAGGAAGTGTGCCGGCTGTCAGCACTCTGCTGCTAACAGTGGGCTGGAGAGGTGGGGTGTGGGCAGTTTTCTGGGGGAAAGAACAGAGGACAACTGACAGAACTTAAGAAGAACAGGGCGAGGCTCCTCAAGATCAAAGCCTCTTCTCCTGTTTCCCAAGCTCACACCTTCCATTTATAGAGGAAAGGGTGGTCATCTCAAAGAGGTAAAATTCATGAAGGTAGGCGGGTTTAACTGATTTAATGCTTAAAGGCATGAAATCCTGATTTTTAAATATCCAGGACCACAACATCATAACCACAACATTTGCTTGCCTTGAGTTTGTCCAGTTTTCTACACCAATAGTTCCCAACTCCACCAACATGATGGGTCTAACCATGAACGATAAATATAACTAGCCAGTATTTACCAGACTCAATGATGAGTTTGATAACAGTCTGATGGTTTATTTTTGCCAATATTTATCAGAACAATAACATCTAGCAGTGATACCCTGGCTCCTTAGGGGGTCACGACTCAAAAGTTCAAAACCCACCGGTCTACACTGCCTGGTGAATATTCCCAGGACCAGACAGAGAATTGCTGTAATAGACGTCAGTAAAACGCATATTTCTCTGACCACTGGAGGCGGTGCTGTGCCAAACCATGGCTGCTTGATACACAGAATATACAGTTTATATTGGATATATAACACTGTTTACCAACAGTTCTCATGCAGGTGTGCCTCTCTGAAGACTCTTTATCTAATACACGCGCTCCAGCTAATCAATCTCTTATAGAGGCTGTAAGTGTATTTCCGCTGGAGCCATCCAGATATATTGCCCAATGGATAGTTATTAGAACTTCCTTTCATTTACATTGTCTCACAGTGTTGTTTTTTTACTGAACATAAGAATATTGGCAATGGAGTGCAGAGCTAGCAGTCCTTAATATGTAAGATAAAGGATCAACATAATAACAACAATATCAATCATCTTTATTTTTAGAACACTTTTTATAGCAGTCGAGGTTCTTGTGGAGTGCTTTGCGGATGGTTGTTAAAAGTGATAGAAGAAACTTGGAGCATTCATTCAAAATCATATGGGCCAATGAAACAGACCATTATGTAAGTAGTAAGAGGATGTAGAAGTTTAGTTTAAAAAAAAGAGTTAAAGAGAAATGCTGTTAAATGTTTCTTAAAAATGCACCCTGAGCTTGTCTCTCTAATGAAAGTTGGAATTGAGTTCTGGAGTTTAAAAAGAGTCTCGTTGCTGTATTTTATGGAAGGCCAGTACCTGCAGATCTAAGATGTAGCATAAACAGAGAGATGTATTCTGTAATGTAGGCTGGTGCTAGATAATTTACAGCTTTTTAGTAGCACAACCTTAAAGTATTTTCTAAAAGATGCAGGTAGTCATTGTAGTTCTATAACAAATGCATAAATGCGTCCTGTTCGTCTGGGGAACAGCTAGGTTTAGCATTTGTGGCTAAAGAACCAAGTCCATCATAAAGCATTTTTAGTACCAAAAATGTAAATTTCATATAGTTGTACAAAAGTTTTTGACATCCAATGAATTTTTCCACTGATGCTTGAATAGCAGAAGGGATAGTGCGTCATCAGCATAGTTATGAAAATTATTTCATAAGGAAAAATGACACTGAAAGATGAAACATGGAAAAAGAATAAAGCGTAGGCTCTAAATCTAAACCCTATGAAATCTATTTAATTTGAATTTGGTGGATTAGAATCTTGTGATCAACAGTATCAAAAGCTGCACTAGGATTCAGTAAGACCACAAAAGAATTAATTTTGTTCTTAAGCGCTAAGCCTGAGGTCATTGACAACATGAACCAATGCTGTCTCAGTAATATGGTTAGAACAAAAACCTGACTGAAACTTTAATATTTGATAATGATTTGATTGAAAACAACTTTTTCTCGGACTGCGTAAGAAAGGACATTTTAAAATTGGTTTAAAATTATTAGTACAGAAGGATCTGTATTACTCTTCACCAAGGCAGTTATAAAAGTGTCGGAAAAACACTGTACCTGGAAGAACAGCTTACAACGGTTAAGACACCATTTTTATATCATTGATATAATCAAAAAACATCTTATTAATAAAGTATAGACAGAATCAAGTTTATTTATTTATAACAGCTGTAAGCACCTGGTAACAGAGAAAGACAATGACCAGTCTTTCTGGCAGACAGGAACTTAAGTAATTCCTTACAATAACCAGTTCCTTTGATCAAACATGGCTGCAGCAGCAAATCTGAACAGCACACTAATCTTAATTGATTGTACAACTCCAGATCAGCTAGTAGACCTATTACAAAAAAGTTGGAAAACCATTACTGAGAAGTTATGCTTATAAAAACTACGTTATACCTTCATACAGCCTTTTAAGACATCTGACATAAACTTGCATAAACATTTGCAAACCTTATTGGCAGAAAAGCTGGGATATTTTGAACCTCAACACATCTTTGCTTGCGAAGACAGAATCTTTGGTGGAAATTTCACTAATACCCAATCACGATCCCCTTACCTCTTACCAATTCACCTGCTTATGTGGAATGTTTCAAAACAATGTAACTTAAAAAAACATTTATTCGTATTTTGGCTCATTCCCAACTTTTTTAAGCACGAAATATGTTTACATTCACAAAACATAGTCAGTCAATTGCTTTGTACTTTTGTCAGTTAAATACAGATTTACGAAAATTAGCAAATCACAAAATCTCTTTTTATTTCATTTTACAAAATGCCCCAACGTTTGTATATGGGCTGCTGTGGTCAAGTTAGCACAAACCCTCAATCATCAGCTGAAATGCATCTGACTAAACAATAAGTAAAGTTACAGTTACTATGTAATGCCTGCTTTAGTCAATACTTCATAAAGGCTGGTAATAGAATTTAATAAATAAATGAAGTAGCTGGACTGTTTAAAATAAGTCAGATATTAAATTTGTGGTTTCTGCACAAACTGTAAGTGTTGCAACAAAAAATCATTACGCAAATCTGTGGTTTTTGCTGCCCGGTACATTGTTTCCATCAAACTGACTTTTAGTGATAAAAATGACTCACTGAGATGTCAATTACTGCAAAAGCTTCTGTTGTGCAAGTTGAGATTAATTGATCAAAACAAAAGTGCATTTTACATTTCCACCTTTAATTTCATTTATGGGGAAACTTGTATGACTTTGGCTTCCCTGTTGTTCCCATACAATGCAAAAAAAATTGTTACATTGATTTGTATTATTATTGTTCAATCTAAATCATTACTTGAAATATGTTTCTCTGGCTTATAGAGCTGTTTGAGCACTTTTCATTAAAGAAAGGCTGTAGTCTGTTCTGGGCATAGCTTTCCCTCCTGTTGTCTCTCTCTCTCTATCTCACTGTACTTGTTGTAAGAGGCATGTGAGGGAAATCAGTCACATAATGCTGCATTTATATGTAATGCTGCATTTATATGTAAACATGTACATTTTGCAAGCAGAAAAAGGCAAAAAGGTAGATTTTAGATCAACAAGTAATTTATCTACTGAAGTTGAATAAAAGTTTTTTTTTTAACATTCACACAAGATAACTACACCAGCTTTAGCAGCAGGTTTCATCTTAGAAAAATCTTTAGAATAGAAAATTAGCTGTAGAGAATATTCAATTAATTTTATGTTTTGTGTCCAGTGAACAAAAACTTTATGTTGATGTTGAGACCAAAAGCAAGTAGCTAGTATAGTTAACATTGTTTACTAGCAAGCTCCAGGTGATAAACGTTAACATATCTGACTACATAGAATGACAACTTAGCTTCTTTACATGAAGGTTCATTTTATTTTCCTGCTTGTGTCTGTTTCAGCATGTTGCTTCTGTGCTCCATGAAGCTTTTGCTGTAAACTAACAAATTAGAGCACAGCTTCTCAGATTACTCATGAGTTCACCAAAAAAAGGAAAACAGATTGTTTTATTTTAGGGCCAAATCACTGGATCTGGACATTTCCCCCCCTGAGCAAAGTCACATACCTTCTATGCAGACATCAGAGAACAATTTAAAATGCTGAATGAATGCATTCTAGGGCATCTTTCAGGCATTCAGGTTTCACAACAATGTTAGCAAGTAAAATAATAAACCGAAGGCATTACGCTGAGTGGCTCTGAACTGCCAGTATATTAGGTACACTGATCTTGTAGGTTTCAGTGACTTTTATCTTGTATACCCACTAAGCACTGAACTAAATACCAAGTTACCTGGCGTAATCTGCATATATGATATAGAATGTAGGATATACATTAACAGGCAAAAGTTTTAGAAAACCCACAGTAAAAGTTTTACGAACACTACCGGTCAAAAGTTTTAGATTGCTAGCAATCAAATGTTTTAGATACACTACCAGTCAAACGTTTTAGATCACTACCAGTCAAACGTTTTAGATACACTACCAGTCAAACGTTTTAGTACACTACCAGTCAAACGTTTTAGATACACTACCAGTCAAACGTTTTAGTACACTACCAGTCAAACGTTTTAGATCACTACCAGTCAAACGTTTAAGTACACTACCAGCCAAACGTTTTAGATACACTACCAGTCAAACGTTTTAGATACACTACCAGTCAAACGTTTTAGATACACTACCAGTCAAACGTTTTAGTACACTACCAGTCAAACGTTTTAGATCACTACCAGTCAAACGTTTTAGATCACTACCAGTCAAACGTTTAAGTACACTACCAGCCAAATGTTTTAGATACACTACCAGTCAAACGTTTTAGATACACTACCAGTCAAACGTTTTAGATACACTACCAGTCAAACGTTTTAGTACACTACCAGTCAAACGTTTTAGATCACTACCAGTCACACGTTTTAGATACACTACCAGTCAAACGTTTTAGAACACTACCAGTCAAACGTTTTAGATACACTACCAGTCAAACGTTTCAGATCACTACCAGTTAAACATTTTAGTACACTACCAGTCAAACGTTTCAGATCACTACCAGTCAAACGTTTCAGATCACTACCAGTCAAACGTTTCAGATCACTACCAGTCAAACGTTTTAGATCACTACCAGTCAAACGTTTTAGATCACTACCAGTCAAACGTTTTAGATCACTACCAGTCAAATGTTTTAGATCACTACCAGTCAAACGTTTTAGATACACTACCAGTCACACGTTTTAGTACACTACCAGTCAAACGTTTTAGTACACTACCAGTCAAACGTTTAAGTACACTACCAGTCAAACGTTTTAGATACACTACCAGTCACACGTTTTAGTACACTACCAGTCAAACGTTTTAGTACACTACCAGTCAAACGTTTTATATACACTACCAGTCAAACGTTTTAGATACACTACCAGTCAAACGTTTTAGATACACTACCAGTCAAACGTTTTAGTACACTACCAGTCAAACGTTTTAGATCACTACCAGTCACACGTTTTAGATACACTACCAGTCAAACGTTTTAGTACACTACCAGTCAAACGTTTTAGATACACTACCAGTCAAACGTTTTAGATCACTACCAGTCAAACGTTTTAGATCACTACCAGTCAAACGTTTAAGTACACTACCAGCCAAACGTTTTAGATACACTACCAGTCAAACGTTTTAGATCACTACCAGTCAAACGTTTTAGATACACTACCAGTCAAACGTTTTAGTACACTACCAGTTAAACGTTTTAGTACACTACCAGTCAAATGTTGTAGTACACTACCAGTCAAACGTTTTAGTACACTACCAGTCAAACGTTTTAGTACACTACCTGTCAAATGTTTTAGATCACTACCAGTCAAACGTTTTAGTACACTACCAGTCAAACGTTTTAGATCACTACCAGTCAAACGTTTAAGTACACTACCAGCCAAACGTTTTAGTACACTACCAGTCAAACGTTTTAGATACACTACCAGTCACACGTTTTAGTACACTACCAGTCAAACGTTTTAGATACACTACCAGTCACACGTTTTAGTACACTACCAGTCAAACGTTTTAGTACACTACCAGTCAAATGTTGTAGATACACTACCAGTCAAACGTTTTAGATACACTACCAGTCAAACGTTTTAGATACACTACCAGTCAAACGTTTTAGATACACTACCAGTCAAACGTTTTAGATACACTACCAGTCAAACGTTTTAGATACACTACCAGTCAAACGTTTTAGTACACTACCAGTCAAACATTTTAGTACACTACCAGTCAAAGGTTTTAGATACACTACCAGTCAAACGTTTTAGTACACTACCAGTCAAACGTTTTAGATACACTACCAGTCAAACGTTTTAGATACACTACCAGTCAAACATTTTAGTACACTACCAGTCAAACGTTTTAGATACACTACCAGTCAAACGTTTTAGTACACTACCAGTCAAACGTTTTAGATACACTACCAGTCACACGTTTTAGTACACTACCAGTCAAACGTTTTAGTACACTACCAGTCAAATGTTGTAGTACACTACCAGTCAAACGTTTTAGTACACTACCAGTCAAACGTTTTAGATACACTACCAGTCAAACGTTTTAGATACACTACCAGTCAAACATTTTAGTACACTACTGGTCAAACGTTTTAGATACACTACCAGTCAAACGTTTTAGATACACTACCAGTCAAACGTTTTAGATACACTACCAGTCAAACGTTTTAGTACACTACCAGTCAAACGTTTTAGATACACTACCAGTCAAACGTTTTAGTACACTACCAGTCAAATGTTGTAGTACACTACCAGTCAAACGTTTTAGTACACTACCAGTCAAACGTTTTAGTACACTACCAGTCAAACGTTTTAGATCACTACCAGTCAAACGTTTTAGTACACTACCAGTCAAACATTTTAGATACACTACCAGTCAAACGTTTTAGATACACTACCAGTCAAACGTTTTAGTACACTACCAGTCAAATGTTGTAGTACACTACCAGTCAAACGTTTTAGTATCACTACCAGTCAAACATTTTAAACGGTTCTAAACATTTGGCTGGTAGTGATCTAAAACTGTTGACTAGTAGTGTTCTTAAACCTTTAACTGGTACTGTATACCATGGAATAATAATTTGTACAAGTTAACTTTCTGCAGTATAAAATGTATCATTTACCACATGTGAGAGGTTCATGTCAACCACTGACACAGCATTTTCATTACACTGACATATAGCGGTGTTACATAAATGCTATATAAATTCGTCATTTCTATTGACCATTTCTACCAAATTATCCAAATTTCTACACAAAGAATCTTACCAAGTCCAAACACTAGACATGTTTCATGCCTCTGATAACTATACCACAGAAAGTTTTGGCCTAAAATTATCATTTAAAAGCCATTCCCCAAAAAACTGTCATCACTGTTTTGCCATCATCAACATTACCTATAAAAGCTCAGAAGATATGTGTAGGTTGACTTATCATTATGGATAGTGAATTTTAATAATGTTATATTAATGTATTTGTGTAATAGACATCATGACACCTGGTTCTTATCACCACTTCTGTGAAGAAATCTGAGTTGAATCACTCCTACATCTCAGTGATTGAATTATGCTGAAACGTTTGAGAATTGGAGTTTGTACATGTAAACATTTGGAAAAGTCTTCCCTCTCGGAGAGTATCTGGGCAAGTGTTTTAAAATTGTTTTAAACGCCACAGTATTATTCGTTGGAATGTGCCTCAACCTTTATATTTAAGTATTGTAAAAGAACAAAACTGGCTGTTCTCTAAACGTCTGATTTGGAAAAAAATAGGATGCTCTGATTTAAAGATACACCCACATGCAGGTTGTGATTTTGTCACTTCTAGTTTAGGGCAGGTAGACAGTAATCACTGCCATATTTGGCATTACAGGCACTTTCCACTCAAATCTCACCAATTCTTACCAAACAGTGTCTGCAAGATAGACCTTTCCTCAGAGAACTGTGAACGCAAGTATGTAGGTTTAATAACAGGAAAAGTATGGGTCAGTGCCTCTGCCGTTGCAAGATCTGATTTTCAGAGACCTCCCTTTAGACCTTCAGCTCCAGGACATTCCAGTAGGACAGTTGCTGCAGCTGCTCTCGCACTCTGATTGGCCAGGCCAGGGCTGACTGAGAGCTCCTCGACCTCTGACCTGTCGCTGGGGTGCTAAGCTGCCAACTGTCATCAAGAGTCAGAGGAAGCGATTTATCCTGCGAGGTCAAAGACCCTGCACACACAGCAGGCTAAGAAAAAGGAGGACAAAACAAAAGATAGAAGGATAGAATGAAATTTAACGCTGCGATTTTGGAAAAACATTGTGGGGGTTTAGATATTTCATTAACCGTAAAAAATATTTTTAGCTTAGTTACTGTTTCGAGTTAACTGAACTTTTAATAGTAAGTTAACACAGGGGGAATCTGTGACTTATGCTCTGTCACCTTATTAGGTTCAGTTAAATCAAACTTTTAAGGCATCCCAGAAAAAAAACTTTTATCAGTAGAGATCTTTTCCCTGTTAGAGAAGGCCCAAGATATGATGTCCTCTGGAAAACCCCTGAACATCAGAAGATTCTCTGAACATTCTCCAAAATTGGATCAAACCACAGAATGTACATGATACAAGTTAACTTAGGTAGACTACAGACGGTATGATATAAATGTGATCATGGCAGAAGGTAGACCTTGTATTTAAGAGGATTCCTCAGTTGTTTATAGTGGTGGTGATAAGAGCCATGGGTTATGGTATCCAAAATATCCGGTGAACCTAGAACACCTGTCTGAGTCTTCTTGAGTTTTTATGCAATGATGCTTGGTTTAAAATGCTTTCTACTTTGCCTTGTAACACCTTGCATGTACTTTTCAACCATAAATGTCTTTTATAAAGGAGATTTAAAGAAGCAATTTATGGTTCAATAATAAAAGGTAACATATCACCCAATCACACAAAACAGAGCAATGTACAGTCCCTCCTCCATGTTTCTTCTTTACTCCTTACCAGTCTAGAAGAAACATTGCAAGTTAAGCATCAAATTTCATCCCTTTACTCGCCAAGCTCTGTGTCCCACAGTGGAAAGCATCGTCTATGTTTCCACTTGTTTTGCTTCTGTTTCTGTCACTTTTTTGATTTGCTGCCAAATGTGGATTTAGCGGTGTTGATAATGTTCAGTTGCCAAAAGTTTCAGCAGTTGTGGGGTTTACTGTACCTTTCATTGGTTAACTTCTTTTAAATGAGCTAACCAGGAGCAGGACCTTCAACATGATTAACAAGAGGTTAAAATACACCAGGCAGTGCTACATCTTCATTCTCTTACTTTTATTAAATCTCTTAAATCTAATAAATTAATTCAGTTATGAAAAGCGGTTTTTATCAGCTAATGAAAGTTCTTACATTTCATGCTCTAGAGAGTTTTACAACAGTCCAAAAGTCTGCTGCTAGACTCCTTACTGGCACAAGTTTCAAATATGTTGTTTTAACATATTTTCCATGCAGTCTGTTAGTATGTCTTCTAGGTTATATTTTTGCATGAGATAATTTAATTTTCTCATAATCATTAGCTTTTTAGTTTATAGTTTTATCATTCTTTTTATTAACTTGTTCGCATTTGGAGTTATAAAGTGGTATTTCAAGTCAGGACGAGCCAGGGCTAGTCGTTTAGCCTGCTAACTTCAGTAAATATCTTTGCAACACAATACACAGATGTCCTTGACATATAATTAAAATCCTTATTTCTTCTTAGTTCATTTTGGAATGTTTTAAACTATAAATCTTACAAATTGCACATTTAACCTCAAAGCAGCATATTTGTAAGCATTTAATGTAATAATTCTCTGTGAGGTAGCTTTTAAAGACACACCTGGTTCCTTTCACCACCATGGTGACCAATTCTGGCTCTGCAAGTTTCTCTAGAACACAACTTTTCACATCAGATTACTCAGAATGACTTTGTTTACATCATAATTTAATTATGCACAGAAGTTTGAAAAATCAAATCAGTGGAAATCCCTTAACAAACACTGTGTGGAATGAAAAGAGTGGGAGATTTTGCAGGATTTCAGAAGAAGAAGGATGTTTTGAGAATACCTATGACTGCTCACCCCACACCTGCTCTTAACCTCATTTGCTTTGTCTGAATCAAGGAAATACAAATAAGATCCTATCACTAGCTATGAGAGACTGAGTACAGAAGTGCACAGAATATCACAGTCTGAGGATATGGCAAATGGAGAGCTCAAAGAAAGGAATGTGAAAAATGATACTTTCGATTTGAGCAAGAGTAAAGGGAGCACTGACCTCATGAGATGTTTATCGTGGACAAATCAACAAGAAACGAAGGAGCGTAAAGTTTGTTGGGCATAAATTGAGATGAGACTTTTATTGGTGAGGTGAAGTGCAGATGCTAGACAGGTCTGTATGAGTAAGACACTGGGGTACCGACTCCCATGGTGCTGACTTAAAATCAAATCTGATCATCAGCCGAACAACGTCAGCCAAATAGCCTAAACATAAGCAAAACAGGAAAAGACCGCTAGAACTTTGCACAAAACTTAGTCACACTTAGCCACTTTGAGATGGAGCTCCATGGAATCACATTATTTCCCTTCGTTGCTTTCAATGACCTTAGCTTACTGTGACTCCTCAGTGAGGAACTGTTTACTTCTATGCTAAAACATTTTGCAAGACATAATCACCACCTCGCAGAGCATCTTGTGATCAGTCATGTATTATTAGATATGTGAGAGATCACCAAATTACTCAAACTCAAGCTATTTTTTTAATAATTTTACCGTTTTTCCATTTTCACTCTCCCAAGCTCAGTATTCAGCTACTGCCACTGTTTTTCTCTGGGTGATATCTGGTGCTACATATCGAACCACCCAGAAGATCATCCAAAAGTTTCTCCAGAGAGGAAATATTCTAAATGCAGTGTAGCTCTTTTCAGTTCAGCTTCTAATATAAAGCAACTGTGCGGTGATTCATTTCAATCCATAGAAGTCGCAGAAGTGTAATCCTGTTGAACATCTGTGTTACTGGAAAGAACGTAGCAATGGCTCAAACAGCCGTATCACACAACACCTCTTCTTTCTTGCTAGCCATGTTAGTCATTTCAGCATTATGAACAGCAGCTGTGCATTTCACTGGTCAAACCTTGACTTGATCTGCACTAATGATAAATGTGCTAAAGTTGTTTCTGCGAGCATAAACTTCCAAGATTGGTGGAATGCTTGTGTGCAGTTGTGAAATGCAGCAGATGCTTCATTCTATGAGTGCCTGACACTCACTGACAATGTGCATCTTTTATCTGTCCAGATCTTAAAAAAGTATACAAACTCCTACAACTCCTTTAGCTCATTTCCAGTACTTCCACTGCACTTCTATGAAGCAGGCATACTCCATCGTATGTGCTAAAGTGCTTGTGGTGCGCAGTGTACACAAACAAAGAAACTATTACGGTTTTAAATCAAGATTTAAAAGTGCATTTTATAACTGAACTTCACTGTGTTAGTAAAGACACTTTTAGACACTCAAATTAGCCACCTGTTTTTCATACACAGCGGAATTTGACCTCCGCATTTAACCCATCCGTGCAATGAAACACCCCCATATACACACTAGTGAACACACACTAGGGGGCAGTAAGCACACGTGCCCGGAGCGGTGGGCAGCCCTATCCACGGCGCCCGCGGAGCAGTTGGGGTTAGGTGCCTTGCTTAAGGGCACCTCAGTCGTGGCCTGGGGGATCCTGGGGATCAAACCGGCAACCTCCTGGTCACAAGACCGGATCCCTATCCTTCAGGCCACGACTGCCCCTTATTTTATAAAATCTTATAAAATAAGATTATAAAAATTATATTATCGCTCTACCAAAACTGGTTCAAAGTCCACATTTAAAAGCCTTTTCCAACTTTGAATTTACTTTTAAAACCATTTGCTTTTATTATCAATAATGCATATTATGTTTTTTTTTATTAGGAGGATAAGATGCTTCCATTATATATCCACTAAAACAACTTAATCATTTAATTACTTTTAAAATTTTCCATAGTGTTCTGATTTTCCTATTGAGTTTTGAAATGTTTCTTAGTGTTTTGATTTTTCAGTAGTGTTTTAAAATGTTTACGGAGTGTTTACATTTTTCAGTAGTGTTTTGAATACTTTGGTAGTGTTTCTGTTTTTTTTTTTTCTTTTAGTAGTGTTCAAATTTTTCAATCTTGTTTTGAAATTATCATCATTATTGCTGTTGTTCCTTCTACATTATTTGGGCAGACTTGATGTAGTTCTCAGAGTTTATTTAGTTTATTTTTATAATTCATACTACACTCACACTGTAAATTCAATATTAATACAGTGTCTTTTACCATATTGACCAGTTTGCACAACCTTAGATGTAGTTTTAAGTGGGCTAAGTTTTGAGGATACATTTACAAAAAACATTTGTGCGATTGATATCTAGTGTTTGTTAATGTTGTTGCTACTTCTAATTCCGACGTCTGGCAAACATTTGGATAGTGTTTCTCCAGATTATCAAGTCTTCTGTTTGGCTTTTGAGCCATTAATGGCTGTTAATGATTACTGGTTGTCTTTCACTTTTACTTCAAGTTGTTCCAAACATAATGTTTTTTTTCCAGTGAATAGGTTCTTCTCAGGGTATGTCCAAAATAAGCTTCAGTTTGGTTATCCGGTCTTCCAGTCACAAACTCAGCCTGATTTGGTCAGTGATTCATTTGTTTGTCTTTTGCAGTTTGTATTTGCCCAAGTTCAAAGGCATCAATACTTTGCCGTCCCACTTTTCATTGTCTAGTTTTCATGTCCTTAAAAAACAACAGATAAAACCACAGCCTGTACAATTCAGATCCTTGTTTGTAGGGACACAATTGCAGCTGTTTTATTCTTGTTCTTCTGTGTGTCTAACTGTGTCATATTTCCTGACTGCTGTATCCTTTGTTGATACATTTTACTGTGGTTACATTTATGATAATAATACACATTGATAAGTAAAATAAAACATATCATGTGTCAACTTTTTAAATAAGAGTTATGAACATCTTGGTTAGAAGCTTACAGTTACAACCCCAAATCAAACTCCAGTTTTTCTTACATTTACTTTGACAGTATGAACCCAAGATATGCTTCATTTGTCTGGTAACATTAATTTCATTTGTTAATATACATCCATTATTCCATTTTAAGAATGCAACACATTCCAAAAAAAGTCTTGTTGGAAAAGATGTCTTCTTGAAGACGGTATATGTTGCACTATGATCTCAATGTACTTTTCTGCATAAAAGCTGCCATCACAGAAGTGTAAATGAGCTTTGTCAAGGTCTGGATGGTCCTTTTCATTTTTGGTCAGAAGCACACAGTGTCCATTCGATCCAAAAATACTCCTATTCCATGTGGTTATATCAGCTATTGTTGAATGAGGGAGCAGAGATCACAGGTGTTCAGCTTTGGCTTGTGTTTTTGCCCTTTATGCACTGAATTTCTCCAGATTCCTTAAGTCATTTAATACTATTATTCTCTGTAGACGGTAAAATAGGCAAATCACATCCCAAGTTCTACATTGTTTTTAAAACATGTAATTTTCTTATGTCTTTGTTGACAAACAGGAAACTGCTTAGTAAATCATCATTATAATTACCTGATGACCTCACTTGTTTGAAATAACCTTATTATTCAGCTTTTTTTATCCTAGACCTACTAGATCTAAATTACCCCTGTCTTTTGTGGAATGTGTAGCAGGCCTGAAAGGCAGGAATAGAATGTTTATTAACAACAGACTAGGCCATATGGTTGCAGATAAAACTAGGTTAGAGCCTTCAGTACAAAAAGGGCAATCCAAAAAAACACAGTCAAAATACAGACCGGGGTCAGAACCAGTGTACAGCAAACTATGTGTAGGAGGAGTATCAAAAGAGGAGCCAAAAATGGAAAAGAGGTTAAAAAAGGTAGAGATGCCAAAAATAACACAGCAAGTCCAGAAATCTCAAAGAGAAAAATATGAGATGACAAACGTTCCAACTGTGGCAATACTACACAAAGCAGGTTGGAAAATAAACAGCTTATATAGAGGAAACAACAAGTGACAAATCAGTAATCAGGTAAGCTGAAACAGAGAGGTGGGCTATAGATTGGTTGATGGTGAGGAAGGCAGAGTCACATGATTCTCCGAGGCATCTTTGGGGTTAGAGTCAGAGTGATTGGTGAGAGAGGGGCTATAGGCTACATGATCAAAGGGTGATGTGACAAGACCCCCACCCCCAAATTTTTATTTTGCTTTTTCTCCAACCATCATATAAATTTGTGCAATTCCATCAGCAGCATAGGTGTTTTAATTAGCTTAACTATTAGCTTAGCTATTGGAAGGCATCTGTCTGGAAATGGTTACACTTAAATACTTTCACATATAAAAACATAATGTAATGTGTAACTGCATTTATTCTAATGTTAGTGGTGCTTGTTTCAAAATAAATAAAAATTCTTATAAATAAATATCTTTACACATCATATTCTTAATCTAAGATTTGTTTGATGCTAGTATACATTTACATACATCCAACATTAATGTGACTGATACACCATGTTGCTTTCCACAAGACATGCTCCATTACCTGCTACCTCACAAATAAATGACCATGCTTGTAGAAATAATGGGAGGAATTTGGAGAATGTGCTTCTGAAGCAGAGGTCTATGACTCTGTTGCTGTTTGGCTGGCCTTGCGCCATCGTCCATCCTCCTTCACTCCTCTCGTCCCTCAGAAGAGGAGCAATAAGCTTCAGTCCAGCAGCTTCCTGATCTCATGTCTGGGCCTCTGTGCAGACTCAAAACAGGATGCGTATTGAAAAGCCCCAGCGGGCAGTGGAACCAGGCAGAGGGTGGGCTGGGTTAATGATGTGTCAGATCATATTTGATACCTGACCAGTCCTTCAAGATGTCACAGTGAGCTGTTGGTTTTATGAAGCAAAAGCAGCAGTCAAGAATGTTTTAGCATAAACTGATAGCAGTCTGCGCAACATCCTAGACGAAAGAAAACCTTGTTGGTAGGAAACAAACACTTCCCTTGTTTATTTTTTT
Organism: Megaleporinus macrocephalus; assembly: GCA_021613375.1. NCBI lineage: Eukaryota > Metazoa > Chordata > Actinopteri > Characiformes > Anostomidae > Megaleporinus > Megaleporinus macrocephalus. Next base: position 15,272,434 of record CM038716.1, read on the forward strand.
AAGATACAAATTGCTGGGATAAATGACTCTAACTTGACTTTTTTCTATCCTATTGCATGCATCATGCATGAAGTAAATGTGCCATTACTGAAAGTAAAGCTAAAGATGAAGAGGGGAACTACGTGATTCTGCATTTGATTGTTATTCTGGTAAGACGTCAGATAATTGCTTGGCTATCTTTAACGCAGGAAATAACAAACTGATTAAGACAAACCGTTTATAGGGAGTTCTTTTGTGCCGAAAAGTGATGAAAATATCAGAACTTCCCTAGTTTAGTGGTGAAACCTGATTAACTTCGGGGATTTCGCCATCATGACATCACTTTTCTGGTGTAGAATCCTTAAAATTCTTTTGCTTTCACAACAAACAAACAAACATACAAATAAACAAAACTGGCCCACTATCTTTTTTAAGTTGCAAGTAAATTCAGATATCGAAAAAGTACATTGTGTAGACAAGGTATATAAGTACAACCATACAAAATGTATGTTCTATCCGACGGTTGGCATTGGTACTGATGAGACATTAATTATAAATAAATGGCATATACATTTATTCATTTAATTATTTAGATTTATGGCATAAACTTAACATGGTTGGTGTTGACACTGAATGTTTTCAAGCCTCATACAAAAAAGAATGGTTTGTTCTTATTTTTAGCCATGCTATCAGTGATAGTTTAAGCATAGGGAACCAATCTAAAGGTGATTACATACAGATGGGGATGCATTTTTGGACTGGTAGTTAGTTGTAAAGTAGGCCACAAAGGTTTTCATTCCAACCATGTCATACAATCAGTGGGAAAACTTCAGGATTTTCTAGGCCATATATATATATATATATATATATATATATATATATATATATATATATATATATATATATATATATATATATATGTGTGTGTGTGTGTGTGTGTGTGTGTGTGTGTGTGTGTGTGTGTGTGTGTGTGTGTTTTTGTTATATGGCTCAATTTTGTGAGAACAGGTCTTCCAGAGGACCTAAATACACCATTGACTGTAAATATAAGAGATAGCTTGATCAACATTTAGGTCAGATGTTACACCTTAGAAACAGCAGTTCTGTGTCCCTAAATCTGCTACAGTGTGAAATATGTTAATATATTTGGTTTAGCTTTAAATAAAGCAGGAATTGAGCAAATTGTTCATGTGGATAATTGTTAATATAATGATAACAGACTACAAGAATCCCATTGGGGTGCTAGAAGAAATTGGGCTTATTACACGTTTTATCGTTTTTGACCGGGTTTGAACATTTATGACCTAAACTTAAGATCTAGCTCTGATAGTCACAGTTCACCACTGCATATAACTAATATAACTTCTACTTGACTGCAATAAAAAAACATCAGCCACACCGGTTAAGACTGATGACCTCTGCTGTAGATCTATATTCTCCACAAGTTTTTGGTTCTGTCTAAGCAACAATTCTGACCTGACTTTGCTTTTCATCTGCAGTAATTACCTGGAATAACAATGTCCAGAAAAAAAAACTTATATGTACAACATACATGGACAGGCTACCAGGGGAGTAGTCTAAATGACAATAGGTTGCCTTCTTTAATAAATGGAAAAGGCTCTCAAAACACTAATATAGCTAAGTAGTAGCTAAAACACTGTATTTCTCTGCAACGTTCAACTGTCTGTTACCACATTTTTGATTTTTTAAGTTGAATTGCAAAAATTATTTTTTGACAGTGTACAAAAAAAAGTTGTAGTGTAGTTGTGGCATTTACTGTTTATAAGTGTTGTACACAAGGTCAGAGTGGGTAATCTGGGTAATCAGAAAGTTTATCCCACCAGGAATTCTTTGGATCTTCCCTATTACCTACTCCAGTCCTGCACAGAAAAATATTTTCAGAGGTTTAACTGTACTTGTACAGTGATCATTTTTAATATTCAATACACGTGTCTGGTATACCCCTGGCAGTCTGTTCTTCGTTGTGTCTAATCCTGATTGCGCAACTTTAGCTTGTACAGATTGTCAACAAGATATTCTGGAGCTGGAAAATCTCCAAAAAAGAGTTATCTGGTAGGATGCACATGCACATACTAAAAGTCAAGTGGTGCATTAATGGAATGGCAGTGATAAGACTTCCCAGTAATAACATTTTCTCTCAATACCAAGGAAAGCATATTCAAGTTTTTAAGCTTAGTGTTTGGTGCAGTCTAGTTTCCAAATAGCACCAAAGTGCAACAAACAAATCCAAACAGAAGAAATGGGTGCATTTCTCTCGCATTAACTGCAGAAAAAGTTAAACATGGCTTTTTGTTTTTCTTCCCACGCAAAATGTAATTCTTTTTAGTGCTCCTGTGTCCCGACTTGCTGCCAAGTACGGCTATTACAATTAACTAATGGTATTTTTAAAATGACTAAACAAATAAACCAAATGGAATGGAGGAAGCTGTAACAATTAGGCAGGCTTTTCTTTCTCTCATATTCTGTTCTGAAATAACAGCCAAAGGTCTGAGAAAGGAAGCACATTGGTAGACAGTAAAGAAATTCACATACATTTGAATATTTAGGTATCTATACTTTATTAATGTATTTTACTCCAATACATCTCATGGTTAACTAGCTAATTGTCATCTGTATTGCATAAATTTGTTGTTACTCAAGGGTTTTCTGAAATATTAAAAAGAATCTGATGCACAAACACCCCTAAACCCCTCTCCCAAATACTGATCGTCCAGTCATAGTTTAGTAACTGTGACTAGATTCAGACCCCTCTGGCTTACTACGAATTCTGAACTGAGTAGTGAAGCGACAACATGGCCTGCTAAAAACGGATAGTCTATGTGTTTTATCTGTTCAGAGTGGAAACACAGAGGGCTGACAACACTGCAAATGAGCTAACTGACTAGATTCAGCCATGGGCAAAAATAAACCCAAAGGTCCACAAGAGTTCTTGAACATTCCTGACAGCACAGGGTGTTACAATTAGCTGTAATTAGTCATTTCTTTATTTCTTTATTTGTATTTGACATGCATACACTCTAGTCAAACCTGGTGCACTCAACAGCTTGTCAGATGTAGCAGCAATAACCAAGGGGGCTCAAGAGGTTATTGAAGGGTTAATTGGTTGATTTGCTTAACTTGTTGCCCCAGACAGAAGGTTGTACAGGTTGAGCCTTTGTACCAGTATAACAGTTAGAATATCTCACAGCACTTTACTTTTGAAACTTTTTTTACATTAGATTTCCACATGCCTTTAACAGCATGTTCCCTGTCTATCGCTGATAAAGAACAGCTGAGTATAAATGACTGTACAGCAGAGATGCATGCTACACAATGGTCACATCATGTTTCCTCTGCATCACAAGCTCAAAGACAGTGGATGTGGATGACTAAAAGTGACCCAGATGTGACCCATTTTAACATCTGTGCAAGATTTCAGTGGTGATTAATCAGTGGTAATTCTAGAGTTTTAACGTTCTACAGAGTCTGTTCACATATGATTAGAATTATCAAAAACTAAATCGCATGTTAGTTTTAATAACATTTTAAGTAAACAATAAACGCACATAGAAAGATTTATTTCAAAATATTTGTATTAGTCCATTCATTATGAAATTCTAACACAATTCAAAGGGCAGTTAGCTAAAAAGCCAGTTAGACAGCTAAAATATACTATTAACTGACAAAAGGTCAAAGAATAGACTTTTGTTGAATTTGGCTCATTTACTTGGTTGTATATTGTAAATATCTACACATTTTAAATTTGATACCTAATACACACTTTATAAACGCTGGAAAAAGAGCAAAATGAGAGTGACAGTTCTATATAATAAAATATTGCACAATTAGCAGGTGGATATAAATGGTGCATTCCCCAACGTTTCAGTCTTTGCAAGGAAAGTGGCTCAGCTGTGGCTCATCACTTTCAACATCTTTTTTTGGCAAGTCCACTTCAGCAGGACAATCTCATACCACACTCTACTACAACAGAGTGGCTTCATAGGCACACAGTACATGTCTGCTGTTGAAAACGTGGGGTTCTTTATGAGGAGGAGCGTTAGACAATGACTGCTGAGCAGCTGAATGGCAAAAATTCCACATGCAAAACTGCAAATAGAATCCTCAGTGTCCAAATGATTAAGGAGTGTAATTCAAATGAAAAATGATGTAACACATTGATAAACATGCTTTTGTCCCAACTTTTTTTCCAATTCTAAATTTGGTCAGTGAAAACCTTTGTCCGTTATATAAAGACTCACAAGAATGAACAAATAACAGAAAATTGTTTTTGCTGAATTTTACAAACTGTAAGTAACAATTCAGTTAACTTCTGACAGCTTGAAATCAAATGTATGTGTGTGATGCATAAGAGGATATTTGAAGATATGCTATGCGTCCTAACAGAAAGTGTGGGAAAGCAGGAAAGTTCCAAATAAATTCTTGATTTCCTTCACCAATTATGTTGAATTACGCTGATATGACTGCATTCTCAATGACTGGGTCACACACAGTGTTTAGCAATCATTATCTGGTTCATCAAGGACTACAGATATCAGGAGACTGTTACACTTCACAGGGTCCTAATGTGTGGGAAGGGTTTTGTTTATATGAGAAAATGCAAAAAAAACAGAAAAAAGAGTGTGAATAGTCAGCACTTACTTTATTTATATAAGTAGTATGTTTTAGAAACAAAATTATTTTTTTTAAATCCTAGAAGACGTGTATGTTGCTTGTATATGAAAATATATACAATATATATATTTCTACATCTTGAAATGTGTCTTATTACAAATTGTACAATTATTGTTGTTTGAAACCATTCAGCATTTCAGTTGCAAAGAGTGAGCCAGTGGTTTTGCAAAGCAGTTAAACTTGTTACATGTTTATTTTTTGCCTGAGGCCTTTCCTGTAGACAGTGTTAATTGCGAGAAAGTAATTCTGCGCATTTAAAAAGAACATATTCAATTGTTTTTGAAAACACTTGTATATGTGTTCAGTCAAATTTCTACTGTTAATTGTATGTTGTTATAGTTAGAATACTTTCCTGTTAAATGTCTTGGATGCTTGCCTATCTTTAAAGCTCTCCCAGTATAGGTGTATTTCCATATTACTTTCAAACTATGAGGAAATAAAAGTTAAGAAGATATACCTGCAAAGGTTTTGCTATCATAAAACAGTTACCAAAGCATTAACTAAGGCTTTAGGCATATATGCAACGCTCAGTTTCCTGTTAAAAGCATATACAAAAGCTCTTTTGGCCCACATGTGGTTTAAACACCCAAAAGATTTTGATGAGCCCTGACATAACAACAAGGATATAAAGTGAATGAAGTCTAAAATTACTTCCAAGGTAGAACTGTGATGAATACAGTCACAAGTACTTACACACCAAACTAAAATTGCTCTTTAACATGTAAGTTTATTGCATACAGACCCTAGTGCTGGTATATCAAAAACATTTTGAAAAGCTGCGTGTCCCAAAACAATCAAGTCCCCCTAAATGTTTGATAGACAATGTAGATAAAAACAATACAGAAACACTCAAATAAAGAAGTTGTAAAATAAATAAAAAAAGTAAACCAAAACATCAGATTAATGTGCTTATGACAACATACCAGACTGTAAGTTGCTTCATGAATGCATGAAACGGAATACTTGACAAGATCTGGATAAGAGATCTATCAGAACACTTTAAGCCAATATTAAACACTACAAGGGGTTCTTTCTATATAAAACATGTTCCCCTACTATCAAAATTTCTTCAATAATAATGAGATATGAGATAAATAAACAAGCACTTCTAAGAGTTGTTTTTTAGCCAAGTTGCTTTCAGCCTGGACGAATTTACGATAAGTGTACACTCACTGGCCGCTCTGAACCCTTCTGTTGACACACAGTTTGTTAAATATCTTCCTGCATTTTGTGCATCAGTGGTCAGTTCAAAGAATTACTGTTGGTGGTGGTTTACTTTCAACCCAGCAGTGACAATGACACTGTTAAAAGCCCCAAAACACTGCTGTGTCTGATCAATCTACCAGATATTTGATCAGCTGTGGTCATATGGCCAGAAACGGATGGTGTAATGGTGTGAAGCAGTGGTCTCCAAATCTGAACCAAGAGAGCTCCTTTCCTGAAGAGTTCAATTCCAAGCTGAATCCATTAAGCTGCCCAACCCCTTAATTAGCTCTAATACATCTGATCCAGCCAATAAGGGACATGATAAGAGGTTTGTTAGAACAGGTGTGACAAATTGTGGTTGGAACTAGGCTCTGCAGGTGGACAATAAACTGTGTATGGCTACAGCCTATAATTATACACCTGTAAATTGCACTGATAAGGTAGCCAGACCTATAGATATTAACGTGTTTTGACAGTAATAAAACTTCCAAACTGTATAAATTCACTGATTCACCCATCTAATACATTTCTAACATCAGCAATTATATTGTTTATATTGTGACTTTCTCTACTGTGATATACTACTCTGGAGATAAATTATTGTACATTTTACTGTATTTGACAGAACAAGGTTCCAGCTTGGTGGTTACATCTTAAATCAAAATAAATGTTATACAAATGACGACTTTAGAAAACACTTCACTTACATCCTCACAAAAAAGACACATCCTTCACCAAGTTTTGACTGATTTGTCTTTCAATACCTATCAACTATTCTTGAAAACACAATCATCACATTTATCTTCTGAGTGCAGTTAAAAAATCCAGCAGAGAGGTTTCCAAACCAGTGTTTGTAAATGTATTAGACTATTGCCTGTATCCCAGTTTTATATGACCATATACCCCCAAGAACACAACAAAAATCTATTTCACACAAGTAAATCATCATCAATGTGCAGTGTGCAAAATACTCATTGGAATTCAAGGAGTTCCATGTTGACCATGTATTTTATTGTTGATTGGCTGCTAACTCACTTATCATGCCCCCAAACTGTTAGGTTTAATAATTGACAGTAAGATAGTGACATGTTTAATGGTCTTTAGTATGCCCTATTCTACTGCCAATGGTTGTTTATGGAAATTGCATGGTTGTGTGTTTGATTTCACACATCTGTTAGCAAGATATGGCTAAAACACTTGAACCCAATCATTTCAGGATGTGTTCAAATTCTTTTGCATCACAAGTTGATACTGGATGTCAGCACTTTCGTACATTTTATAGAATTCTGTGTAATTCTATTTATGGGAAAAATACCTGTTTGTGATGAAATCAGTGTATTTATAGTACTTGAAGTTGTAAAATACACTCCTAAATATGTTTCTTTATATTTCTGAAGCCCACCTGAATCATGGAGGGATAGTCTTAAAAAATATTTGCTTTGTCTGAGCACTTTTATCACATAGTTACTGTAACAGTACAGTTGAAAGGAAATGTTTATCAAAATATGACAGCTAGATGGCTTATCAATGGCTTAGATTAGTTTCCTCTCACTTTAAACCGTTCTGTAGAAATTTCAAGAAACACTCCTTCTCATAAATTATGTTAGCATGATGGGAGTTCCGTTCTGTGTACGCCAGCATTGTAAAACTGGATAACAGTGACAAAGGTAACAGGTTATGTGGCACAAAAGCAAAACTGAAAGCTTGACTGTACTTGTTTGCACTCTTTTTCCTGTTGGCAGATTTCCTCTGGCAGTGCTCTGAGCTACTTATCAGGTAGTTTAACATTCAATGAACAGGTATATGCATTTTCAATGTACAAACTCATATACTCATCATTATTCATTCTTTTTGTTTCAGTGTGTAATAGTTATAAACAAAGAAATAACATTTTATTTATATTTAATAATCACAGGAAGCACAATTATGTTTATTATGTTTCAATGTCATGAATTCACTTGTTAGAGGAGCTAAAGTGCTGGAACTGAAGATTATATTCACTTTACCGCGAAAGCACACACTTAAAAAAGTTCCTTGAGGAATTAACTTCCAAAAAGCTTTATATCCACTTTTATTTGATTTGTAAAGAGGGTATTAACAAGTGACTTTTTGTCATCTTCACATTCCACTACCATAACAAGCATTATAACATTAACATTATAACATTAACATGATATTACTTTTATTTACATTGGTGCTTATGTTAATTTCTATGCAGAAGTGCATTTGATTTTTAAGATTTTTTTTTTAAATTAAAATGTCATATTCACCACACATTTTCAGCAATATTTCACTGCCACATAAAGGCAACAGGTGCCCCGCTTTACCTCAACTCACCTGATGATTATTTGTTCCAGAATAAACAACTACTGTTTCCTAATTGTACGCTTACCCAACCTGACAATCAGGTATTTGGAATTTTGTTTACCATAATCTCATGACAAGCAAACCTTGTTTGGTAACTGGAAGGAAAACCCAGAGAATTCCAGAATTTTCCCCCAATCCTCCACCCTACCATTATCAGATTGAGTTGCATTGCTGATAACCGTCGCGTCATAGTTGAAACCCAACAGGATGTTGGGTAGTGTTTTTAAATCTGAGAAAGACTCTTGTAATGGTTTACAATAAATCATGGCCTTAGCTCTTACGTTTGCCAGTTTGTGTATGGCAGGAACTAGTTTTAAAGGAATTGGAAATTCCCTCTACGCCCGATAGTAAGGAATTTTAGATGGATTGATGCAGACATTAAAGGAACTCAGTACACAATGGACTTTTTCAATGGAAACTACTTTGTCTCTACTGAAAAATGACTAATGTTAAAACGGAATCAGATTCAGATCTATAGAAAGAAAGAAAGTCTGAAGTGGGTGGTATGATTGCAGCATAAACGTTTACCTGATAATAAGATTTATGACATGATAAACTCACAACAGAGTTCATGTATATGTTTCTGTACTAGAAATGAAAGGTTTATGCTTAAGCAGGTTAACTTCCTAGTAACGATATTATCTCTGTTTGTGGTTATTCATGCATTCTGCACTGTCTTCTGTATTGGTGTGTAGATTTGTGAAATAATATTACCTGCTGCTGTTTTTCTTGGCATGAACCAAGTTAGGGGCTGGAAACACCTGTCATACACAAAAACATCATTTCCAGTAAATGGCCCAGCAAGAAGAAAATCTGGTAAGAAGAGTATTAAAATGGGTATAGGTGTCGTTAAACAGTTTTTCAGTGCATTTGATAGCCTCAATCAGTGTTACTCAAACTGTGATTTTAGTGAGAATGGAGGTCAGAGGAAAAGGCCCTTGCACGCTATCTTGTTTCCTTTCATTATCCTCCCTTCTGCTTATATAAAAACAAACCTAAGAAGTGACAAAGTACTGGTCAAAACTGCTACACACTAATGAAACACTGGTAACACACAGAGTTTTGATACTGAAGCATTTTTGTCTCCTTTGTCTCATTTTGTCTCATTGTTCACTCTTTGAAAAAATAGGATACTTCTGCGATTGACCTCAGAGCAGTTACTGACGGACTATAGATGAGAGAAGAAAGAAATTTATGGTCCAGACCCTTGCCTTAGCCTACTTCTATGTGACCACAGGCAGCGTAGGCCTTCGCCCCTCCACCACAGAAGCCTCATATGGTGACGTGGAGCGGCAAGACCCGTGTTTCAGCAATTTGTGCAATTAGGGCCCCCGGGAGGTGCTGTCAACTGCCGGTCCAGAGCTAGTCCTTGTCGGCTTGCTCCGCACTAATGAGACGTCCGTCCTCCATTCAGACACTCTGTAATTAAGAGCTGGTTGTTTTCCAAGAAACTTTCTCCTCCCCTCCATCTGTCAGCAAGGTATCAAGCTGGGAACATTGTTCTGTTCACCCTTTCTCCCATTGTACTGGCTCAGTGGCTCAGTTTGACTTGTTTTTTTCTTTCCTCCAGCAGCTCCACCACACAACGACAGACCTCGGTAAAGCTTACCAACCTTTGGATATTACATTTTCTGTCACTTTAGATTATTACGTAACCATTGCATTTTTAGTGACAATTTTCTGTTTTCTGGTTTTAGTAAACATTGCAGGAACCTTCTTTAGGGTTGGGGCAGCTGTGCATGCGGTACTCTTTCAAGATCACCTCCCACCTGACCCAATACACCACAGTACAGTCAGAGACTACCTCTCACTTATTTGATTCCAAAAAGTAATTAAGTACAAGTTATATACAAGTTATATTTCTAGGACATTTATGAAGAGATTATATTTTCATAAAGGAGAACAGATAAAAGAAAAACAGGTGGAAAAACTGTTAAAATGATTAAAAGAGAGAGAAAATGCCTACAGATCAAAAACTGTAACCATCAGATCGACAGTACTTAGAGGTTTCATGTTTGAATCCACAGATATTTCCATCCTTCCACTGTCAAAGGACAAGTCAATGCAATGAGTTGCATAGCTGTTGAGTATACCTTGCTGTGATGAAGTAAACTAAATTAAGATGTAAAGATTTGCAAATGAAAACAAAGAAGCTTCTGATGTTCTCAGAATAATGGACTGACCACTCCATAGTCCAGACTTTAACATCACTGAATGTGTTTAGGATTGTTTGGATGGTGAGAAACAAAAATGAACCCAACTGTTAATACTGGAGTTTGGAAATGTGGAGATAATGTGAAAAATATCATAGTAGCAAACTGATATCAAATATCACTTGCTGAGTTTTTTTTGAATATGTTCTTTGTTTATTTGCTGGTGATTAATAAATGTATTAGTTGTACCAAATTCCGAATGGAAAGTAAATAAATAAAGGGTGGAGTCAGATTTTTTATAGTACTGTACGCCTCACTTCTGGTCTGTTTGAAGTTTATGAGCAAATAGCCCCACAGTTGGGGATAACTTGCTTCCTTCTCTGTTTAGATTCATCAGTGGTGAAAGAGCTCCAGGTCTCAGATCTTCTAGATCTTTGTGACTGTAAATTCCCCTAACATGCAGTGGCATTTAGTGACAAACACCTTGTCAAAAAAGGAAAAAAAAGTACCACAATGTCTTGGAGGCTTTCATAGTTATCGTAGTTGTGGCAGACCTTTGGAATATCCCAAGAAAACAAAAGTTTAAAAAAGTGCAAAACCTCCACTGCTTCAAATGCACTTTAAGTCTACGATAATTCAGCTATAAGAATCTTTCGTATTTCTTTGCCCTCGATTTCTACCCTCATGACTGACATTTCAAGCAGCAGTTAGCGACAGTAGAGATTATTTGCCCCATGGCACTCTGGATAACTAAGCTGTTACTTACGGCTCAAGGGGCACAAGTGGATACAAGGCAGACAAGTACTTCATAACATGAGAAAAAAAATAATGTGTTGTGGTTATGGTTTCATCAGCCACATATCGTGGTTTGTGGTTTTGGCACATGGTAAGTAGTCGCGCTGGTTGTACATGCTGTTTTGGGTCTGGATCACTCAGCGGGCACAGGTTGGGTGGTCGGTAGGCACCTCAGCAAGCTGACGTTTAGACAGACATGCAAATCATGCCATGTCGCATGTACTTTTTGCACCCTCCCTTTAATGCTAGCTTCATATAGACCAAGCATGGGACAAAAACACCACTGAGAGCATTACTCGCCACAAAAAAACCAAAAAAAAAAAACCAAAATAAAGTAGCTCTCTTACATATGTAGTGCGTATTGGGCATTTCTTATTTAATAGCTTAAAAGGCCCACATCCACAATTTTATGAACTAATTCATTTGTAGACCAGCCTTTTCTCTTTAGCCTTTACAAACTGTTTTTTCAGTGTGCCCCTGTTCTGATAGCTGGTGCCACATTTAAAAAGCAGTCCAGATTGGAACACTCTTTACTATGTGAGCAAGAATGTACGTAAATAAATTGCTGAAGAAGTGAATAAAAACAAAATTCATACTGCTCCATTCACACTATAGAGTACACACTATAGAAAGGGCAACTGGGATTTTTTAATTATGCCAAAAAAGGACAAAAGTAGGAATATGAACTTTATACATACTACATTACTTAATACATCAAACACTTAACACATCAAATACAATCATTTAGTTATTATGCTTAGACTCACTATCCAGTATCTGCCCTGAATTATTTAACAACCGCAGAGAAATTTATATGTGAAATATGTGATTATCATAATTAAGAAGGGAATCCCCAACAGCTCCTTAAAACTGAAGGCGTTACAGCAAAGTCTTTGATATAATATGTTCACTGGTCAACATCACAATGCACCATTGTGCAGTCAAACTGATTCTCTGGTAAACAGATGTGGTGACTAAAAGAGTCAGTTACACCAAACACGCATCCGGTCTCTTTCCTAAACATTCCACAGGAAGCTTTGAAACAGCATAACATCACCACATAGGGTAAATAGTGTGTGTCCTGCTCACCTTTAATTTCTTGGCCCATCACTTCAGGCCTGGTCCTTCCTGTACTCTTCTGGGATGAACCTTCCTTACATATTCTTATTGAAAAATCTGATACAAAGGAAGTTAGATAGAGACACAAATGGTAGTTTTGCATGTGACGGTTTCTTGTGCATAATGTGTAAATGTTGGCCGACTGATGTTGGTCTTTCTTCACTGCAAATTCCCCTAACAAACATTCACATTTGCCATTACTACTTTATTTTAAAAGCTTTAACACATTGCTATTTTAGTTGGGCAATGCCATGGAATATCCCCAAAAAACAGTAAGCCTCTGAGGCCTGTGAGCAAAAGGTCTAAAGGGAGAATCACTAGGGACGTGTTTATCTGGACGGGAAAGGGTCAGAGTGCAGGTTTGCAGGAAGTCTCTGAGCTTTCCTGTTGGGCCAAAAGAGTCAAACGTATTTCCACTTTCGCTGTCCTGGGTTTTGCAGCGGGCACAAACTATGACGACAGTGAGTTTGATAATTAACAAAAATAGGCTAGAATACAAGCGAGTGACACTTTAACAGGCAGCGTTGGAATTTTCTTGATTTTTTTTCCACCCACAAATGATTTGTCATGTTCACACCTTATGACGTAACTCCTAGACAGACAAATGCCACTGTTTATTTACAGGTGGCAGCTATGGAATGCTAATTGTTCATCATTTGCTTTCATTTTTGACTGGTGTTTTTTCTAAAGGCCACTAATTACAGGAATCACTACTGTGAACAGGAGAGTTGAATAGGTAGCCTACTGGAGATTTTTTCCCTTCTTTACAAACATGACTGTACTATGAAGTACAAACTGTAACCTTTTTTGCTAACCTTATTCTTCATAGTTTGTAAGGCAGAGGTCTACTTATGCCTGCCAACAACCACATGTTTTATTATGAAGCTTCAAATTGAAAGACGACGAGTGCACAACATGCATGACTGCTTTTCTTCCCGGATAGTCAGTGTAAAGTACACAATTATAACACAGACAAAAACGCTAAGGAGTGGCTCATCCAGTTTTTTAGACTTTTTTCATTTAAGACAAACTAACAAATGCAACAGTCAACTTAATGTCTCATTAGGTAAGGTTCACAGTTCATGGCAGAGTATATGAATGTTGCCTCTGGATTCTGTTGGTCTTAGTTACATATTACAAATTAAATATTTGCTATCCTCTCATGGTTGAGGTCAGTGCTTAATGTGGTGACTGTTACAGTACACATAACCAAATTATTTGCAATGTAAGACATTTGCGAGCAGCTACAACAAAATATCTAATAGGCCAATCTCGAAACAAGAACATAAGCGACTTCTATTCTTTTTGGGACACTGACTTTTAAGTTTTCAAAGAAATGCCAAAGATATTTTTCCACACCTCCAAAATTCAGTCCAAGACATAGACGTTGAGGTCTAGACAGACAGTGAACAGTCTATTGTTCTAACATAAGCATCTTTGTTAGGTTTGCGAATGTTCTTTTTTTCGGTTTCTTTTTCTCAGCAACAGCTTCTCCACAGTTACACAATGTTTCAGCACTGGGTTGTCTTCTCGCACTGAAAGGATGGAAGGAAACACATGAGGATTTTTCCTAGATCTAAAGCAAGAATGGTCAGTGTTCTCACACATGAACACTTTAGGTTATCTGATGGTGAGAGTTTCAGTGGTCTACCAGGTTTTGTGTTGTTGCATAAAACTGCCAGTATATGTCTTCAAAAATTATTTGAAGCCGTTATTTCAGTAATGTTAATGAACTGAGCAGCATTATTCACTCTATAGACTCCATCCTAATGTGTCCCATTCGGTACAAAATTATTTATTTATTTATTTATTTTTTACCAACCAGTGGATTAAGACCAAAACAGGGCAGCTTTAAACAAAAGCTTTATTATCCCCAAAGCAAAAGTAAATGCTTTATGGGCTAATATGCTCAATCTTACCATGAATATGTGTTGTGCCCCATCAAAGTTAACTGTTGCTTCATTAATAAGCATTTGGTCCCTGATTTCAAACTGAAATATGATCTCCAGCTCTGAGTTTCATTTGTCTACTTAGACTACTTGGACAGTGCTGATTGCTACAGGATAGGATTTCAGATTGTACAATGAAATAGCTTGAGGTGAAACAGAAACTCCAACGTGTATATATGAGCTTGGAGAAACAGAAACAAAACAGGATTGCCTGTCATATCTTCAAAATCTATATGGCTGCCAAGTACAGTGGTGTAATCTCCAGCCATGACTGTTTCCCCTCTGGTATGGGCGCAAACGGGAACACAGCATCTGCTTAAAAAATTAGGTTTACATGATTTTCCCTTCAGCCCAATCAACCAAGACATGTTTGGCATGCAGATGAGTGTGTGATGAGTGGACATATAATTTGAACAATATTAACAGGTAAATATAAGTTTACATTAGCCTAGTGCAAAAGTAGAGAAGCTAATTTTGGACAGCGAACACAACTTGGGAAACTGTGTAATTATTTAATGTAATGGTGTCATTACATTTTTGATAGCACTGATAACTGCATGAGCTAAAACATAAAATTTTGCACATAAAAAAAGTTTTTTTTTTCTAGCCTAGCCATCATTTCAAGCCTTTCTATCTGACTTGGCATCATCCGATACACTCATACTCTTACAACACTCATATCCTCACTGCCACCATCAAACAACTCAATGATGATATAAGTCATGTAGATATCAAATATTTGTCAAGCATAAGGGAGAAACAACACGTCACAAGCCTAAAACCCAAAAGGACAAAATGAAAGACTTTAAATAACTCTTTATTAGGCCTCTCATATTGACACTGGCACAACTGTACAATCATGATTCACAAAATATCCCATTTCAAAATACCTCAGCAGTCAGCTTATTCACATCAACACTACAAAGAGAGCACCAGCGTCTGTTTAATGTTGGATGCTATTGAGTGGAGCGATATTTCTAGACAGCATCAACTTGTTTGAGACAATAAAGAGTACAAAAGCAAACTGCACTGTCATTGAGTTACACAATGAAAGTAAGCAAAAAGTTGTGATTCCTAATTAATGAGCTGCATTTTGTGAAAGGTCATTCTGTAGTACTTTGAGATGTTACTGGGTCATATAAACAACCGACAGTTTCAAACAGCTCATATAAACTAAACCTGTCCAGCATTATAGGACCCTACATTCAATTTTTCAAAAGGTTGCTTTACCGGAAAAGACCTCCTGAAATAAATAAGAGATTTGGAACCACAGCTGTTTGAACCACATGTGTTTGATTAAACAAATCAAGAGGAAACTCAGCCCAGAATCTACTACGATAAGCCATTCGTAATGGTTGCTCATCATTCATGCTTTATAATGACCAACACATCCTGCTGTTTATAGAGGTTTTGTAAAAAAAACTCATCCCAGACAGAATGATTCATGACTCTACATAGATTCAACATGAATTACAACCTTTAATGTTATAAGTAGGTAAAAAATTTACTGCCATCACATATAATACAGATAAGATGGAAGGGCTGGTATAAAATAAGATACAATACAAAAAAGAGCATGTTTTTTTTTTAAACCTATAACTAAAAACAAAACATGACTTTGATATTTTGATATTGAGAAAGAGGATTTACATAGATATGTGCGTGTGTGTGTGTGTGTATGTAAAATAACATGATTAGGGTGAGTTGGGGGGGTGCACCGTAGCGACTGTTCATGTCAAATAGGCCCCACAAATGCACAGCAAGGGTTGCAGTCGGGTCATATTCGTGTACGTCTCCACAGAACTTAAGTACAACGGCGCCATCTAGTGTTAACATGATCTATAATGATCAATATAGATTCATCTGGCGCAGTGTTTCCTGCAGCTAAAAACCTGATCCAACTAATCAGTTCATTAAGAGCCAGGGCAATGGGGCTCCAGAGCCCGTGTTAAAAACACTGATTAAAGAGGACACAGTAACTGTATACAGCTATTTGTCAGGAGCAGAAATAATTCTTACTGATGGCTACTAAACTTTGGAAAACACTGCCTTTCACGGGTCATTTTTCCTCATATGCACTTTGTTCCTTGTATAAACAGCTTGGTAAATACTTCAGGGTCGAGCATATGTTGCAGGGCAGCAGGGGCCCTGGGGTAAAAACTGCCAGCCTCAATCATCTTTCGGCCAATGAGCCGCAAAATATTTAATGTGACATAGAATAGGGCTTACAGGGCTTTGTTCAGTCTGTTCTCTTTCCCTCTTCAGTAGAGCCCTCTGGACGGCTGTAGTGACTGTGTTAGTGTCCAGCTTTTACTAATAACTGGTCACGTTGTACCGCGTTATTGTTTTCCAACCGCTATTCAGCTAAATCTTGCTTCACGCGCTGGTATTGGCTGGTAGTTTACGCACAAACACTATTAACCAACCATAGCGCAGGAGGCTGGATCTGTCCAGCCAATCGCGGAACAGGGAGGCGGGGCGTTTCGGAAAAGGGGTGGGAAAAACAATAACGGTTGTGTTTTTGGTACGTCGATGCGGATTGGCCAGAGCTCATGCCCATCGTGAAGCTAACACAAGCTTGAAGACGTTGTCGATTTGGTGGAGATTTTGCGTTTCTGCTGATAATGTGTTTTAAATTTTGAGCTCGACAAGATTATCTGCACCCACCTACGTTTAAAATATGTCAGAAGTGTTGGTTGGGCTATGACAAAAACAAGAGTATGAAATGGGCTCGACCAGCTCCACCCTGGCAAAAATTCCCAACGCGGAGCACTTGATGCAAGAAACTGGCTGTAAGTAGCTTGAAGTTGGTGTTTTTCTTCAATGGATCGATGTTGTTGAACTTTTCAGCTCTGTATAAAATGATAAAATGAGTAACTGCATAATGTTGAGCATAAACTGTGGCATAGATCTTCCCTGTGAACGTGATTTCATAAACATTTGATGAAGGAGTGCAGCTGTTCTTGCTTCTTTAAATAATGGATTGATCATGTAGCTTATTATTTTCCGACAGCCTTTTGGTATCTGTGAGCATGTTGTGAATGCCAGGCTGCAGAGAACGGACTGGTGTGGTTCTATGTGTTTTCATGTGAGCTCAGAGGGACTGAACGCATGGATGGACAGTGACAGCTGCTGTGATTAGACTCAGGTTTATAGGAAAGCAGTCAAAAGCCACTGCGATTTAAAAAAAAAAACTGGCGATGGATTTCTGCCCACTAAAATACTGTGTACTACGCTGTATTCGTGTGGTAAATAAATTGGTATGTCGACTCATCAGTTACCATGTTGAGGAAAATTATGGCGAAGCGACATCGACAGCTGTGCTAGCTAACGTACGAGTTGTAGCTTGCTGGCTCGCCCACTTTGTGTTGTCACAACGGTGTGTATTTCTTACAAAGTTGCTACAAGGCGGTGCTTTTTACGATGTCTGAACAATGTTGTCACAACTTCACTACTAAATAACGTTGTTTACGGCATCGTTTCCACCTTTTGGCAACTTTACAAAATACTATGAAATTGTATGCAGATAAAGTGGAACGTGTGAAGAATTATAGGAGGTTGTGATGACATACTGACAATGTTGAGACAACATAGTGGTAGAAACAATACCATAAAACAACGATACGTAATAGTGACGTTATCACAACCTTGTTCAGACAACAACGTAAAAGCACCACCTATTGACAACGTTGTAGCAACGTTGTAAGAAAGTAGACAGCGTTGCGACAACTTTGTGTGTTTGCCTGGAAGCTCCTAAATTATATCTAGGTTACTCATTTCTTTTCTTAGCAAACAACAACGTAAGCTAGCTGACATAGTTTGGAAACATGAACGTTATAAAGTTATTTAGCTGCAAATGGGAAAAATGTGGTGAAAAAATAATAAAGTTACCTGTCCAGAAGATCTCTGGTTAGGGTCTCTCTTCATGTCCTTCAGCACCGTAGCTCTGGTCGTTGCTCTTGATCTTGATATTATTTATTTATTTATTTTTCAGTTTTAAGTCTTTATTATTTCCGGTTTGTTTAGCCGTGTAAGCTGCCGTAGGCCGTGTTTGGCAATTTTGGCTTGGTTTTGGGAGAAAACCACGTCTTGAAATGAGTCTTTCCACTGTTTGTAGTTAGTTGTTCAACACTAGAAAATAACGGCAAGCGCGGTGCGCGCGCAACATGACTGACACCGCTTTGTCCTGATTGGTTAAATGTTGGCGACTTATAGATTCCTTTTCTCGCCATTACAGAACCTTACAGCTACATGCAGTTCACACAGACTTGCAGGATGAGAGAAAAATTTAGCCAAATATTACAACATTTTTCCAACATAAAACAATAACACAACCTTTAAAGATACCAGAGAACATATTTATTCGGTATTTTAAGTTGTTCTCTGATACCTGCATAGAAGGTTTGTGACTTTGTCTGCAGTGAAATTGCCCAGATACAGTTTTACGTGCCTGTGTACAACGCAGTGATTTGGATCTAGAATAAAACAAAGTGTTTCTTGTTGAGCTCTGCTCTGATTTGCTGGTTTACAGTGAGACACTGCGTTTATCACACAGAAGCAGGCAAAACAAACATGGAGAGAAAAATGAAATGAACGGCCATGTAAATGAGCTAGTTCATTACACTGTTTAGTTAGCTATGCTAGTAGCTAACGTTACCTGTACTGGCTACATGCTTTTAAACTTGACATCAACACAAAGTATATTAAAGTTGTTACTTACTGTTAAACTGTCTGAGTAAGATGATCTGCTTCAACTGTAAGAAAGTGGATAAACTCACACAGTATGGCTGCTACTTACAGGTTACTGTTGGGGTTATGATGCTAATACAGGTAGAACTCTTGTCTCTTCAATGTTAAACTCTGAACAAAGCTAAACAAGGTTTGAGAAACTGTCTGGAGTGACATGAGTAGAGAAGAAATCACCAGAGTTGAATTTAGATTCTTGTTAAAGACTTAGGAGCTGATGTTGGCTTCCTGTTCGCCAACTTGTTTTGTTATTTTTCTGTTCCACTATAAATGGTGTCGCAGTTCATTCTGGTACCTGTAACATTTGGTTAAAAAGCTGGTGAAGCTTCAGACATTTGTAAATAAGCATCAGCCCTGCCCCTTAAAAGTTATTAAGAAAGGGTATTATAAGTGCTAACATCGCTGTCAAAGCCTTAAATGGTACATGGTTCATCATTGCTGTTGCTTCGTTGTCGTATATAATTTAAGAGGGTGTAAAATTGTCACGTAACAGTGATTATTGGAATCGACCCATTTTACTCTCCTCTTCTACAAATGCAGGACTTGTATTTGAAAGCAGAGACTACATTGTTTATGGTTCACAGTGTGTCAGTGAACTCTCCTTATTCAACTATGTAAACACAGCTTTCCGCTCTCATGCACACTTACAGATTCCACTGTGTCCTGTCATCATGACACAGTATCTGAAGCAGAAAGAATGATCATGTTAATTGTGCCCTGTTCCTCTTGCAGTCACTACCGCACATCTTGTTCGCCTGTATGACCGCTACAAAGCTCTGGACAAAGACAAGAAAGGCTACCTTTCGTGAGACATTTCAGAATCAGTTCTACTACATTTTTCAAGGCACTTATTGAATCTGGCACAAAAACACAAGCTTTATGAACCTGTTTTTCTTAAAGTCCTCAGGATTTTGAAGCCATAAAGGAATTGGCCATGAATCCCATTTGTGACCGAATAATCGGGGCCTTCTTCACTTCCGGGTAAGAAAATTTCTTTGTGGATTAATAGGCAGAGGCCCTGAAACTACAGTCATTTATATTTGGTTTGTTTGTAATCACAGATGTGATTACCACATGCATATTGAAAAATGACTTTTTCTTTATTCTTTAAATGCTCAGGACCACCACAGAGCAGGCATTATTTGGAAGGTGGGTCATTCTCAGCACTGCAGTGACCCTGACATGGTGGTGGTGTGTAAATGTGTGTTGCACTGGTATGAGTGGATTAGACACAGCAGTGCTGCTGGAATTTTTAAAATCTCAGTGTTACTGCTGGACTGAGAATAGTGCATCAACCATATCCATCCATACAACAGAGTCCTGTGACCACTGATGAAGGACTAGAGGATGACCAACTCAAACTGTGTAGCAACAGATGAGCTGTTGTCTCTGACTTTTCATCTACAAGGTGGACCAACAAGGTAGGAGTGTCTTCTAGAGTGGACAGTAAGTGGACAAAGTGTTTAAAAACTCCAGTAGCAATGCTGTGTCTGATCCACTCATACTAGCACAGCACACAAACACCACCAGTTTCACTGCACTGTCGAGAATGATCCACCACCCAAATAATACCTGCTCTGTGGTGGTACTGTGGGTGTCCAGACCATTGAAGAACAGGGTGAAAGAGATCTAACAGAGTATACACATAAACAGATGGACCATAGTATATAAGTGTAGAACTACAAAGTAGAACTATGAGTTAAGTAGAGCTGATGAAATGGACAATTTGTGTAGCTACAAGGAGGTGGTTTTAATGTTATGTCTGATCGCTGAAATCATTTAAACAAATTGATAACCACAAAAATCACAAATAAGTACATGAAATGATGTTCCTTTTAGACAAGAGGCACTGGACTTCCCATCCTTTGTGAGGATTTTGGCACATTTTCGTCCCGTTGACAAAAACCGATCCAAAGAGCCCAACTCACCAGACCCCATTAACAGCAGGAGCAACAAACTCAAATGTATGTTTATGTTATATCTTTACCTTAATGCAAGATCTCTCATTAGGTTAAGCAATCTTGGAGGTAAATATTATATTATCAGCTAATTTCTTGGTTATATAGTTGCTTTTCAGCTATACGACCAGGACAAGGATGGCAAGATATCCAGACATGAACTTTTACAGGTGAGTGCTGATGGATCTTTTGTATAATATTGTCTGTGACATTATCAAGGCTTACTGATACTGATAGGCTTACTATCTTTTATGGGGTCTAAAATGTTGAGCATGCAGTATGCGGGGTGAGCAAACTACCCAAATATCAGTCAAGTATTTAACTGTACATTAATATCAGCGTTAAAGCTGTACTACATGGACTGATGGATATAGACCATATGTCATAGATACAGCCATTGGTGTAAAATATGTGGTTAGTCATTCTGTGGGTGGTTCCAGTAGAGATTGTGTGAGAGTTTCTGCTTCATCACTCACTACATTCATATACTGAAACAGACTAAATATAAATCTGCCTAATTTAAGCAAGTGACATTGAAAGTCATTTGGCAGGTTCTACGAGCCATGCTGGAGAAGCAAGTAACAGAGGAACAACTGGAGAGCATAGCAGACCGCACCATTCAGGAGGCGGACCTGGACAGAGACGATGCCATATCTTTTGAGGAGTTTCGAAAGGTGAAACACAATTCCATCTCTGTGCCCTTCACAATGTATTCTGTTCATTCATAGTGGTTGTGATATTTCAATGCTTGTATACCATTTCAACTGCAAATGTGTGAAGATACACACCTGCACATTACTTTCATATTAGTTAATACGTTATGTAGTAGATTTACTAAATAATAAGATTATACGTAGTAGTTAAATAATAAACCCCGCAGTTTAAAGTTTTTAATGGGCGCACATTATGGAAAACTGAACTTTACTAACTTACTAACTGTGTGTTCCGACCCTACAAGCCTAGGGGTCTAAGGGTAGCAACATAAATAAAACAGACCATCATGACATAGTTCTGATGTAAAAAAGAAAATTGTATTTATGATACGTCAAATATAAAACATAGCATGGGAGTCAAACAAGAGGTACAAAACAATTAAATAAAGAAAATAAAGGAACAAAAATAAATAAATCACAGTGTAGCTTCGAGACAAGCCAAGGCCAAAACAGCAAACCAAAATATAACTAATTAAACCTGTACTAACTTGCCTATCGTCAAAAGAAAAAATAAAAAGAAAGACAACGAAACTTATCCAACTCCCTACACACATAACCACATGTTTGAACTCTTAAATATTGCATATATTGGCCTATTCAGCCTACAGCAGGTTTGTGCTGCCCCTTCACACTCAAGCTATAGTGTTTTGGCATGGACTGCTTTTTAATGAGGCACAATGTAGGCCAGCCAATCAGAGCAAAGGTAATGTACACAAATCATTCTCAAAAACAGCCTGTTTGATTCTAAGACGAGTTGGAAAACGGTCATTTAAATATGGATTATGATACTTTTTGGTAGATAAAGCACAAAAATGTTATACATTGATTTCTGAGAAAAAGAAATATGATGATACAAAAAATAGACAGTATGTGCTCTTTAAAGTACAGGCTCTTATTTAACTTCTCTTAATAAAATAATTGTTGGGTTGTCTTCATATGCTTTATATTTATCACCACAAGCCCATAATGGCTCAAATGTTTTGATATATGCACTGATATATTAATATTGATATATTAAAATGTTGTTAAAGCGCTCAGACTGAAAGTTGATCTGCTTTTGTTTTGCATTAGTCACTGGAAAAGGTCAATATTGACCACAAGATGAGCATCCGTTTTCTGCGCTAGGACATCATTAGCTCCCAAGAAGCACTAAGGACGTAAGGGTCTTATTACTACAGAGCAAAGAGAAAGGATTCAGTCATCAGAGGTATTCCTTATTCTCCACAACTGCCTTGCCTTGCCTCCTTCACTCCTGTCACTCTTTTGTACTTTCTATGTTAATGACACTACAAAGATTCTTTTGTTCTGTAACATGATATTTACTGGAATGCGGTTATTACTGAAACCTGTCAGAGAATGCGGAAATATGTGATGTATAACTTTGTCGAGTGAACTAAGGTTTTTACCCTGCTTAACATTTGGTTAAGATGATTTTGATACTTGACTGTGATACTTTGCCTGGCTTTACTGTGATTTTGCTCAACTTTTTTTTAATGGAATGGAATAGTTGTCACATCCAGATTAGCTTGTTGTGTAAACTACTAAGTTCTTCTTATAGTGTTGAAAGAAAGTGTTTAAAATGATAGTGAACAAAGCTTTTCTCCAGTGGAAATACATCACCTGCTGTTAGTCTGCAGGCTGATACTGGAGTGCATTGGATTACGATAACTAAAACCAAACTTTGAACAGAAGGGCAGGACATTTCCTGCTCAAGTGTAACATTACATACTATTGATGTTATCTTGTCCATTAAGAGAAGTAAAACTGGTAATTTATTGATAAGAATGTAGCATATACTTGATTAAAATCATTAGTTACTTTAATACTAAAGATCTTAAAGCTTATACAGTTACTACAAAAACGAGTAGCCAAGTTGTTCATTAACAACACTGTTGTTTCAGTTAGTGGTTTTATACAACAGGTAGTTATAATGTTCCTAAATATTTTATTAAACACTAAAGATTAACCAATTTATGCACTGCATGGCTCACAATGAGTATTTGCTTCTCTGGCAAGACACAAAAACGTTTGCAACTGCAAATAAAGAACAATGCTTGCTCAGAGTTACTCTGCAATTTTTTGTATGCACTCTTTTTCAAGGCTTAGTGCAATAAAAACTACATAGTAAAGACCTACCTCGAAAGTTCTACATTAAAGAGACTTAATGTGTGTTGTCCACATAAAACCATTAACAGAATATCCTTGAACACAAACCATAAACGTTAACTTTAATTGCATGGTTTTGGAAATGCAGCTGCTGCTTTTGTATTATTGGCCATGTTGAAAATAATAAAACATATATTTGTACTTTACTTGCACATTGGCATTTTGTTGGGAATAGATTAGGAACGTATCCTGTGGTTCTGGTGCTTAGATTATGTTCTATGGGGACTAAATCCAATGCTACCTCAACATTTCGTAAAGCTCAGTAACTCAATACTGTTTTTCCAAATCTCATGCTGAGTTTCTCTTTTGCCACAAGGTGGTAGCAAAGTCGAGGCTTTAAGTCCAGGACTGCATCTGTAGCCACATGGGATGGGAAAATACAGATCATCTGCTGGTTGTGTTCAAAACATTTTCATGGTCACACGTTCTAGAAAACCTGGATCTTCTTATATGTCATTCTTGGAAAACACCTGGAAAATATGAACATTTAATGTCTTCATGTGAAGCTGGACAGCCAGCACATTCTGCTGCTATTGGCCAGTTTGAGTGCCCAGTCTATTAATGGTACATTACACCAGACAGAGCAAGGCATCATTATTTCAAGGCAACTTTTTTTCTTTAGTAGATCAAATGATGATTGGTTGGGGAATAATTAGTGTAAACCACTTGGTCAGTAAGCGTTTGTTAGTGGTTTCTTTAAAGGAGCAATATGTAAGATGGTGTGACCCATCAAATCCATACTCCACACAGTCCCTCTACCTCACTCTTCACTCCCCATTTACTTTTCAGTCTGAAGAATCATTAGAAATTCAGCATCAGACTTAATCTCTTTACTTACCAAGAACATCTCCAGCAGTGCTATTTTTGTTACTTGTTGATGTTTTGCTTTCGAACATGGTTTCTTACTGAGATTAGACGTGCTTCTTCTTCATCTGCTAATGTGTGGCCCAACAGCACTTATTATTTAAGTATAATTCAACAATTATAGTTTTAGTACATTTAAAAGCTACTGTAAAATTAGTTTCTAAATTAGTCTGTAAACTACAAATTGTACATATTGATAGCGTCAACATATCTATTGCTCAGTTGATGTTAAGAATAAAGAGTTTTACATTATTTCAAGATGATTTTCTAGAGTAACAGTCATTTACAAAAGTTCTGAAAAAAAACCCTAATAATCGGAATAAATTTGAATTTTAGTCATATGTGTATTTAGATTCAAATACAATCAACTACAAAACCCAAGGCTAGTTGCGTCGTGGGATACGTCAACATTTGCTTAAAAGAAATTTTGGGGAAATATTTGTAAAACTATTTCACTTGTAAAAAACACCATCACTTGTAGTACATTCATTAGTAAGTGTGGTTTGGAACGCAGCCAAGGACGCTGTGGAGAATTTCTTTCATTTACACCTCCACAGGACAACCGTTCCCTGTGAAGCCAAAGCCTACAGTATTAAAGAAGCACAGTGGCACAGCTTGGTTTATATACCATATACATTTAATTGGAGTTGTATTTATACAGCATAGAAGTGAATTCAACTGAATTCATACAAGAAATGCACAGTAATCTCATCTGCTCTCCTCATTCTGCCTTGCTCCTGGGCATGGACGCCACCAGAAGCCAGTAACAGGAAAATCCAGTGCCTGTAAGCAGCGCCAGACAGAAAGATCAGATTCCTTCATGAAATAAGAATGCAACAAAGCACAAGAGCAACAGACTGGATTTACATGCAGTGATGAACATCATGATGTGTAGTTTCCTACCAGCAATAGTGAGGGTCATGGTTAAACGGTAGAGTAGTACATCGGTGGTCCCCCCTTTGATGTGGACTGGCAGGCCATTGTCCTCCTAAAATAGAAGACGGTTACACTTACTGCAGGAGTGTTTCCTCTAATAAGCTAAAACATTCTGAAAAAAACTTCTCGGCTTCAATATGTAAAACCTGTAATTGGCAGAGAACAAATTACATACATGTCATACGGTGGGTCTTTAAATCTTTTGAATGGTTCCTTAGGGAACCAAAAGTGCTTCTCCAGTGCAGTCGCTCCCAAGAACAGTTTTTGGCACCTCTTTTTGAGTGTACTCTCATATTTGTTCCTTTTGACGTAGTATTTACTACAGTTTCCTTTTTCAGATCCTCAAAGCTGGTTAAAAGTGTACGTACAGCTCTGCACTCAATGAAAGTTGTATGAGCATCTGTGAGTGTTTCTTATGTAGCTTACCTGGAAAATCTTCTGCTTGTCTGGAACCTTGTTTTTCATCTGCCTTGCTGTTGTGTTGAAGGCCCGGGTGGCCACCCGCTGAAGGCTCTATTGGGAAATTCCCCCAAAAACAGATCACATTTAGATTTATTGTACTGACACTGACATTCACATTGGAGGATTATACCTTTTAACTTTATCATTTCACAAAGACATTATGGGCAAATTTGTTAGGGGCTAGAAGAGGAAGTTTTAGTTTCAGTGGTTTCAGCAAAAGAATTAATATAATGTAAGCAAACCACATGAGATTAGTGCTTCAAGGATCCTCCAGCATTTTTTCCAGTGTTTTAATAAATCTGTTTTGCTTGATTGGGGTTCTTTCCATGTAAACATTTACCTCAGCAGAATTAGTAATACTCATTAAAGTGCTTTATAATCTATGAGGTCATCACTGTTCAAAAATGTGAACAGAAAGTTAAACTCCTACTTCACGAAGTTCACAAACCTACATTAATTTTGCATTTCTTTACAAATACTGCATGCTTTATTATTTGCACTGTTACACAGACAGTGGAGTTCAAATACCATATTTTAGCCTCTAAATTACCAACAAATCATTTAAAAGTCTTGATCATATTTAAAATTCTGCACTATTTGCTGATCAAATTTGTGAAACTAAGCTGTTAAGGTCTTTGTACAAAAAGGTTTTCTCCAGAAAAAAGTTTCTATTCTTGCCCCTGAAACACATCTTCAGACAACGGGTTGATTTGATCAACTGATCTACAGACAATTCTAGACTTTTTATTTTCTGTGAATTAACAAACAATGCAGTCGCATTAGTGACATTAGCCACGCCCCTTTTCAGCCACACTGTCTGTTTTATCAGCTCTTTGCACTTTGTTGTTCTAAAATTACAGACTGTAGTCCATCTGTTTCTCTGCATACTTTATTAGCCCCCTCGCATCCTGTTCTTCAAAGGTCAGGGCCCCCACAGGACCACCACAGAGCAGATATTGTTTAGCTGGTGAGGGTGTCAAACATAGCAGTGCTGATAAATGACAGTGAGTATAGAAACAAGGAGGTGGTTTTAATGCTGTGGCTGATCAGCCATAGACAGCTCTGACATGCTTAGTTGATTTTCAGTAAGAAGTAGTTACATATTCTCTACAGAGAACTCAATTAAACATCTCCTGTCATAATACCCTACATCTCCATAATGACAACTTTACAGGTGAAGGAAAAACAGTTTTAACTTATAGTAGAGGTTAATAGGCTTTTTATTTAAGTGTTTTTTTACAAATGCTATTGGTCCATTTAGTTTGGTGTTTTCACCTTGTGTACAGAGTTTGGAACAAATAAATTGTTTCTTATATGTTAAGTACACATGTTCATCAAATAAACAGTAATTATGTGTTAAAATGTGCAGAAGTATCTGTTATGTAGAGGATGTGTTAACTTCCTTTCACGTTTTCACTTAGAAAATCAACAAAACAGGCTATTTAACCAGGGACAAGACAGACTTCTATATTACTGTGTATATATTTTTTCTTTTTTTAATAACTAAGCTTTAAAATTAGATAAAAAAAGTTAAAAGTAAGTAATGATAAATAAATCTGATGTTTTTGCTCTTTTAACCTTAGTGACCTTCGTTTTATTTTAAAGCCAGTATGATGGAGTTTTAAAACAGCAGAAAATTGCATCACTGCTCAAATACCTGCAGACCCTAATCAACTAAACTTTTAGCCTTTTAGACTCATAGACCTTAAATGTGCCTCTTACACAGCTGCATTATTCAGTAGCCTATTATAAATTAAACTGTAAGTACTATAAAACAATCATGAAATAATGAGTGTGGCCTTGTGATAGAGTTTAAATTCACATTTAACAGAATGACTATTTTAAATGCAGTCAGTGGGCCTGTTGGACAGAAAGGCTGTGCAGTGTTCAATGTCAAACTTCGTTACTGCTCCAAAAAAAATCTCACTAGATTTTAGATCAATACAGTGCATTACCAAAACACGTTTAGCAGTCTGTTACACATTAATCACACATGCGGCTAAGGTTTAGCACACTTTATGGTTCCCAAGGTCATATGTGCAAGTGAAACTGGAGTCACCGTCGGGACTGCGGAACATGGAGAGCACACCAATCAGAGCACAGCTTACAGACTGAGGGTGGGACACAACAGATGACACTGTCCACAGTGTATGTGCGTGTGCACATGTACGCATGCTAAACCTGGAGCATGTGAGGGTGTCACGACCTGCATTAACTCTTTCTAGACAGCGAAAAAAGTTTGTGTTGGTTTCTACTCAAGAAAACTCAAGAGGAAAACGTGTAATGGTGTGTTTACACTACTACAAATGAAATAAGTCAATTAGAGCTCATGCATAAACATTTTTGATAAATTTGCAGTCATTAGGCTTTAGATAGTCTGTAAAACTTTCCTGACTGAAAGACTACTTTTACAGACAACAAACCTGTGTACTGTCTATTTTGCTTTCCTCATAAAGCAAGTGCCTCCATATCAGTTGACAGGTTATTTCTGGCCTGCAATCGTCCTGTATTGCCGCCGCTTGTTTTTCACACTAATGACAGTCTTTATGAGATAGAGCTGTTTAATAAGTGCCCGTTCAAAGGACTGAAAATATTTTCCTGGTAACTTCAGCTAAGCCCCAAGTGGCACAGAGGTCAATCTGGTTGTTATTGTCCTGCTTAAGTTAGTTAGTTTCTACTTTTAAAGTTTTTCTCTCCGTCGTGCAGCCTCTATATAACTACATACCAACAAATTAATTAGAATTAATTAGAAAAGATTTCATTTTACCAGTAAGTGCCTCATGTCGGACGCTGTTGTCTGTGAATCTTCCTGCTGCTTGTCTAGCCAGGGCCCATACAAGGACGCACATACACACTGTAGCACTTCTGGAAGGATGCCAAGTATGGTGGACTGGAGGGAACAAACATTAACAGTGGACAGCTCTGCAGCTGTGACTGGACATAAGCACTGCTCCAGACGCTGCAGCTTATTCTGATCACCCAGCCGACCGAATGTGGGAATCAGTAATGCTCCAAACATGAGGAAGTAGAAGTTGGCCCTCCTACGATATGAATAATACTATTGTTCTTGGTGCTAGTTTATTATAAACAGATAAGGTTCACATTTTGTGCATGTATACATAAAACAACTACCTGACCAATAACAGTGGATTTAAATGAGCAAATACTTAAGAGCCTCTTATTATATAATTACTCCAGTAATTATAAGATTTAGCTGGCAACAGTTGTTTTAACTCTATCTGATGTAGTGAAAAGCTTTTTATTTCTTAAACAACCGTGTAGGAGGACGTATTTCTTGGTTGTGGAAAAGATGTTACTGTTTCGGAAGGCTCAAACTGTTGACCCACAGCAAACAACTAAGAAGATTGAGCTGAAATCACTAGATTTGGGTTAATATCTGTGGCAACGTGTAATTAAAGCCTAGAAGAACACTAGAGAACCATGAACCTCACTGAAGAAATGTGGCTGGAAATTTTTTTATGACTGATCAGAGATCATGTAAACATTTTGTGAAGTCAAACTTAAAATGTTGATGGCAAATAGTAAAGTATGAGCATTTCCACACACACAGTGCAGTTGTGTCACAGGATTGGGACTAAACAGCTGTGTGGCCACACATCAGGTTGGCAGTACATCATTCAGAGCAGGCTCTCATCTCCAGGTCCCTTTTTGGGGGAAAACAATCCAGCGTCCAGCTTAGAAGACAACAGAAAACAGAGGACATGTTTCTAATTGTGTACTTTAAACTAAGCTTTGTTAAATAAATCATTATATCAAATAATTACTACTAACAAGTTATACTAACAACATATTCAATAACGTTAATCTAAGATTTCCTCTCCTGCCATATCCTGATTGGGACTCTAACCTAACACAGCTAGCTAGATCAGATATCAGAGCACAGAGCTAATGCTAGCTTGCTAGGAGTGAAAGATACAATATTTCCCTGGCAATTTGTTTACCTGGAGAGTCAACAAAATACAAGATCTCTGGCCACTGAGTAGAGTTACTGCACCAACTTGATCCTGGCAGACTAAATAGAGTAAATTCTTACTCTAAGAAATGTGGTGGGCAGAAGGAAATATATTCACCTGACATACTTTATAAATGACCAAAAGATAGTAATTCAGTGGTTTTCTGTTGTTTTTGTTTAGTACTTTTATTTTATGTTACAATCTATGATGAGACTTGTTTGGGGGTGGGAATGTGCAGATGCATAAGAGGCTAATTAGAAAATAAGGCTTCAGTTTGCTAGAACGCATTAATATTGCACTCGAAAGAAAAATGTAATGTGGTTTTATGATTCCAGATTGACCCTATTCCAGAGTGATGGACACGTCAGAGCAGAAATGCATGCAGTGCCCACTGTACGAGCCTCTGGAGGCAGTGTTATAATCTGGGGTTGCTTCATTTAGTCAGTAATATTATTGGGCGATAGAAAGACAGCTGCCTACCTGAATGTACTGAATGAGCACACTATACCATCAGTAGATGAAATTTTTTTTTTCTGAGGACACGGCCATCAGAACCATAATTGTGGTTCAGGAAGCATGAGGAATCATTTTCACACATCAATTGGCCACCACAGAGTGTTGACCTTAACTGAGATATGCTGGTGAAGACTTTGTGGATTGGTTTCTATACGATGCTCTATACAGTATTTATAGGTATATATAGGTAAAAAAAACATGATGGTATGCCAATTAAGTGTTCCTCTAGTAAAGAATAAGCCCCCCAGTGCAGAAAATGCACAAAACACAACGTAGTACCGTAAAGGGTGCATGAGAATGTGGTGAAGTTTTGCAACAGATGCCCCTTCAGTGGAGAAAATGTGATGCCTGTATATGTAGTAAACCAATGGTTCACCTGTGCTTATTTATTGTAATATATTTATGCTTATTTTTTATACTTTATCCTTATATTTTATTAATTTATACTTCCCTGTATGTTTTTTATTATAGAGGGGTGGTTATACTTTATACACTTCATAGCATAATGTATTTCTTATCAAGAACGAAGACAAGGGGATACACAGATTAGTCGACTAGTTGACTTTACTGCTCAGTGATGACACTTTGAACTTGATATCGACGAGTCACAAGAAAGATTCATAGACGACAGCAGGTGGGGATTCTGGTGATTTTAGGGGCTGTGTCTCTGGTCTTGTGAAGGCTATCAATGTGATCCAGGAAAATCTGGAAAGAAAGACTTTGTCATGGATTTATTAAATAAGACTCAGAAAACACGTGTACATTCACTCATCAATTTAGATGATAAATAAAATGACTGTGTGTTGTAGACAATTCTACCACCGCCATTGTAAAGAAATTTTGTGTCTGTCTTTTAAGGTCACGTTTCACGTTAAAAGACTCTGAATGATTGTTTACAGTAAAAACACACTGAAAGAAAAAAAATGCTCTTAACTGTTGAGCAGCTAAAATTCTCTATCAAGCAAGACTGGCACTACAGCACACTACAGCAGCTGGTCTCCTCAGTTCACAAACGCTTACAGAGTGTTGTTGGTAAACATGAACCTGTAAATTTTAAAACGTGCAGCTGGTATCAAAATAGACACATAAAAAAATTGTTTTAACATACACATTATCAACACATTATCGTTCTACTGGTTTAAAATACTGCATTCTGTTTTTATTAACAGTGTCCACACATTTTGGGAAAGAGGTTGTTAAGGCAGAGACTGTAACAGATAAGTGGCCCCTTTAAGTAACAGTTAATGTTGTAGCGTGTTAAGGAAATGTTTGTGCTTGTTTGTTATGTTAGATTTATGTTGTGTGTTCCTCAGAAGTTTTTCTTTTTGGAGTGTTTTTGGAGAGCACAGACCTGAGAACCGCTCCGGGGTGTATGTAAGTGTGCGTCAGCGGAAGGAGAGTAGAGGAGAGGAGATGTGAGCCAAGTAATAGAGTGAACAGCTAGAGTAAAACTCTTTAAGCTTAGTGTGATTGACAACAGTTGAAAATACAGCACTAGTGTGAAAGCAGTGAACGATATAATACGCTGCAGATGTCTATTTAAAGTAAATGGATTGATACCAAAAGTCTGTTTAACAGTCCTGTCCTATGTGTGGAAACAGTTTATGTTTTGGCAGTTCCAGCTGAGCTCTCAAATGAAACCTTGAAGTTAGTGTGATTTACTGGAGTGACATAGATTAGTAATGCACTGCAAAGGCTAAATATCAAAAGATAAATAATACCAAATATATAAAATTTACAATCACTTCACAAACTGCTCCTATTTCTATATACCGAGGACACACCAAGTGATCTCAGTTATACTTGCATTTTTAACTTATTCCAGTTTTTCTATGTAACGGTCTTCTCCTGTAATTCCTGATTAAAGCAAATAATGCCCTGATACAGCCATCTGCTGCCAGTTCTCATCCCTATATCTGCCATTTAGTCCAGGTGATAGAAATCTGGTCTTTAAATGTAGCTGAAAATTGTATATACAGCATTAAGCGCATAAATAAACTGATTTTGAGAACAATCTTACATGTAGGGTGTGTCTCAAAACCTAGTGAGCTCCTACATAGACAGCATTTTATGTCATAGTATGCGTTACTTATATGTAGGCTGTCCCAATTCTGAGATACCTTAAACATACTGTCTACTGAGACACCTTAAATTGGCCTGATTTTAAGGAAGCATCGAGCGCTTTCTCAGCCGCTAAGGCAATCCCATGATGCACTGCAGACAAATCTAGAGCAGTGAAGTGGTTTATTTCGATTCTCTATGGTGTTTTAATGTGTTCATTTTATTTCATGCGAGGTCCTAAAACAAATATACTTGACTTTTATACGCCCAATCCTTGAGTATGCTAGGCCAGTTGTGGGGCCTGACTCTCAGAGGAGCTGGAAAGGGTACAAAAACGTTGCTGTAGGATCATTGGCATCCCATCATCATCTTTTCCGTCGCTCAGTGAAAGGCGTGATGAGGCGACTCTGCACACCCTCACTGACAGTCTCGAGGACAATTCATCTCCTCTCCACAGCTTCCTGCCTACAGCTTTACCCTCCACTTACTCATTACCTCGGCAACGGGGATATGTTGTACCCCTGAGCAAAAATAAAAAACACAAACTCTCTTTTATTTCTTGCGCTCTTAAACTGTTTTTTTAGTAATTTATATATTTATTTGGTTTTAAATATTCCTATTTGTTTTTGCTTAAATGTTGATTGTTCTATGTTTGACACATTTCAGGTCTCACCATCTAAAAACTGGGTTTAATAAATGAAATAAAATCATGTTTTAATGTGTTTCTTGTCATATAATCACACAAAACAGTACGGTCATTGACCATTTTACAGTTTTATACTCGAATCATTAGCATTTATGCTAGCTGATTTTTAAGCCTCGAGTTATTGTTTTGGATGCCGGCTGGTATCTTAGCAACCAGCTAAACTACCGGTCGCGTGCTGCAGTGGGCGGGAACAAGCCGTGACGCAGTTGCTCTCTAACTAGAGCGTCTCAATAGTTTGTCAACAGCTGCCTACCTAGACAGTACCTACTCACTAGGTTTTGAGACAGACCCATAATCACTTGCTTAACACATTTTGAAGAGACCACTTGCTTCAAGGCAGCCTTGAAGAAACACAGGCTTCAGTTCGATCAACATGGCTTCAGAATTTCTTTTTCATGCTGTTCATCTCACGTTCCTGGCCACGTCTTGCACAGGAACAGAATACAGACACTCTTCAGCTGTGTAACCGTACCGCACCTGGGTTGTCATATTTTAAGCTTAATAAATGTAACCCACTAGCAACTGCACTCTCTGATTACGCAGCCCTGCTGCAGTAAAACATGCAGAACGTTTCTTGATGTCCTGTTGAAATAAATATGAATTTTTCTGAAAAAGACGGCATCTAAAAGGCTGCACATGCTGCCCGAAAATGCCTTCCACATTAATGGCGTGTATATGTATGTATGTATATTTATATGTATGGATATCTTTGTGTGTGTATGTGGGTGTATGTACATATATATGTATATGTTTTATATATTATTTGTTTTTTCCTTTTCTGACTCCTCCTTGGGGGTGCTACATGGGATGGTTGGGGATGTGGGTTCGGGTTTCTCGGGCTGTGAATGCACGGGGTGGGGTGGATGGTGCGGTGGGGTGGGCGCGTTGTGGGTCTTATGTTGTTTAAAAGTGTAGATTCAACTATGCCTCTGACTTGTTTTGTATGACCTGTATCTGTTCTTCACAATAAACTATATTTAAAATGTAAAAAAAAAAAAAAGATTTTAATACCAAGTTCATTTGGATCATTTCTGTTTGTCCATGTGTCCCGAAACAGTCCCACAACGTAAAGGCCAGCTGGCATTTTTAGATGTTATAAAAACTAAATAACACAGCAGTCTGCTCATTTGGAGATTACAGAAAGCTTTAAAGGGTGGACGAGTGCCGGTCAGCTGTGCTTTCAGTCTCCAGTTCAGTATCACTTCCCTGATTTCTCTGCTGACATTTAAAAATGGAACTTTCACCTGCAGTGCAGCTTGTTTCACTTCAGTTTGGATTTGCAGCAGTCCTTTGAAAGGGAAACGATTCTTACACAGCTTTCTGAGCCCTCAGACGTGCAGCCTTATCATGAACTGCTGTAAGTGCTGTAACATTTGTTATCTGAACCGAGTTATTCATGTTGGTCTTTAGCATTACATCAGTAATTCTATAAACGGTGCATGTATTTGCATATAAATATAGATATATATTTCAGGTAAATCGCCTTTCATCTGGATTTGCGCCACTGCTCTACTGACTGGATGGGTTCTCACACAGGGCCACTGGACCGCTAGAGAGACAACCCAGTAAGTGTTATTTTATGTTATCATTATTTTTATTACTGAGTCATCGTAATATGTAAAGATAAAACATACGTTTCAGTTTGGTTTTAGAAATGTTGCAAACCTAAACATAATAAGTCATAAGTGAGTGCAATAGTTGGTACGGTTGTATGCAAAAGTTTAGGCATATCTGGTTAAATTATGTAGTGTTGATTATAGATTCTGTATATTGATTATTAGTTCTGTACAATGAACACACTTCTACACATTGTAATGCACTGAATTTAGCATACTGAGCTCATTTACATACATATAATAATCAGATAAATGCACAAAATCAGAATTAAACTCTGGGTCTACATGAGTCAGGCAATAATTGGATTTCTGCTTCGCAACCAGCCAATAAACTCAGACTCACAGGATGTATGAAAATATAAACATATTATTTAGATGATGAATATAGGGTTGGTTTCAGTCTGTTTTGAAATCAGATTATGATGGTTTAGTAAGTGCATGTAAATGTACTGGGGAAAAAAACACAGTATCAATCATGTAAATATTCCTATTGAAGTATCAGTAACAATTTAAAAGTTTTTACATTAACTCTCTTAAAATCGGCATAACCATCAGCTGAAAACCACATATGGGTCACTGATTGCGGCTGGCATTTTTGGATGCCCAAATTTAAGGGCTTCTGGTGCATGAAGTGTATAGAAAATCCACCAGGGGACAAAATCTGTGTGTCTGATTACACACACACACACACACACACACAATTTCTTTAGATGATTTAGAGGTCTACAAAACTTAATATTATTGATGTGGTATTAAATGGTTAAATGCATGTGTACATAAAAAAACAAGAAAATAAACACAGAATGTTGCCTCTGTAAAACTCATGGAACAAAATACGTTAAACTCAGTAAAGAAATAGATATTGTGTGCTAAAATCTGAGAGAAATGCCATATTTAAGTGTGTTCCCTGTAGAGGAACATATTTTCATTGCATAATATCTAATTTGACAGTATATTTAACTGTATAGGCCTTATACCAAAGTTTAGCAATGTCATCACTATTGCTACCGCTACCATATTACTACTTTAATACTGTCTCTGATAAAGCAGAATCAAAGGACAGTGTTTAACTTTAAATATTTATATTCAGCAATTGCAACTGGACGTGCATGATTTTCACATTGCAATGGCCTGGAAGCTTCTGTCTGGTGAGTCGAAATGTTCTAAAGGAGTGGAAACATCAAGTTTAGAAACACTGATAAAGCATGTGTGTCCAATTTATTAAGTTATTTGTGTCACTAACGCTTTCTGACAGAGCCTTGACAATAAAAATATCTGCAAGATACCAGAGAACATTCAGAACTGGACCATCCACGGCCTGTGGTAAGCAATCACAATGTAGTATCCTAACACCAATTCAAAACTGATTTGATTTAATCTCCAACAAAGACAAAAAAAATCTGAATTTACACTTTAAGTTTTTATAGCCAAGCTACAAAGGTCTAAACTGACGTTCCTCTGTTTAATAAGGCCTGATCACGTTCATGGCTGCTGTCCCTGTTGGCAAATATTTCACTCACATCTTCAGGTAATTCAGTTATTAATTCCATAACAGCTAAATATCAAATTATGAGTTTAGTCGTTTTACCTGCTTCTCTTCTTTGCCAGGAGCTGGAGCCTGAACTCTCTCAGCTTTGGCCATCACTGGTCAAAACAAGGAGCTACTTCAACTTCTGGTAATGTGTCCTGACTGGCAGACACTGGATCACAAAAATCGGACTCTCTGTATGAGGTTATTGGTGCTGTGACATGCAAAAATCAGTTTTTGATCCCAATATCGGTTATGTTAGAGTTTCATATTCAAGAACACAAATACACACTTTTTTTTATGACGCATGCTACTGGCCTGGACTTTTACTGGATAGATGGATACTTTATTGATCCCAGAGGGAAATTTAAAGGCATCCAGTAGCTATTCCACAAGTGCATATGCAGGGCATGAAGAGCATGCTTGTCACAGGAAGCCTAACCAACTTGCCTAGCTAACATCTGCTGGTTTACAATAACACGTCTTTTGCCTTTACTGTGGTTTCAGTTTAGATAATGTAACGGTCATTGTTTAAAAAGCTTATTTTACTGTGCTGTGCAGGGTCATCATAGAACCAGCCCAAACTGGACCAATCTATGCATCTGCACGATTTTAAACTGTCAAGACATTACAGTAAACTTATAAGAACTGCTGATGCAAAAACATACTTTTGTTATTTCCACAAATAAGTGAAACACTGCAAGTAAAGAACAAATACTGAACAATTGAAAAGTAATAGCTCCTTGTGATGTTTAGTTAATTCTGAAAGAAGAATTATTTTATTATTCAGCATAGTTTGGTGTCAAGTGGTTCAGTTACAGAGAAACTTACCAGTTGAGGTCTTGTTACCAGTGGTGATTGGAACCAAGAGTCTACAATACTTACAGTATTTTATTTTTATTTAAACAGTGAACATACATGTGTATTTTGGGTTTTTATATCGTTGCTGTCCAATGAAAAACAAGTATTTCAAAAATTGCAACTTTACAAGAGAGACCAAAAACTTACTTTACGTTCAAGGTAAGTCAATGGAACCAAGATTTTTTATCCAAGCTATTTTGGAGCATTTCTATTGATATATTCATCATGAAATGTTATCACAATGTAAACAACCATTGGTGTCTTCAAATGATGTAGGAAACTCAAATTAACAAAAATGGTGATACATGTTTTAAATTGGAAAGCCATGATATGTAAAGATGTTAGTATAGTGGTCAATTTGGGGATAAAAACAAGTTTTCTTTGGGGACTAGTTTGCCCTGGAACATGTATCCCTCAGCCAACAATTGAATAAAATATCGAAAACATTAACAATACATCATAAAACTACTGCTTTAGAGATCAGGTGACATATTCATAACATTTTTATTAGATTTGGAGAAGCTTTTAGAGGTGACCCATTCTGAACGAAGCATTTCACCACAAACCATTTTATCCACTAATGGTAAAGAAATGTTGCAAAAATCAAAGTTCCCCATCAGAGGCAATCCTCTCTGACTGGAAGGGGGAATATAGAGGAAGGAAAGAGGGAAGTTAAGTTAAGACGTTTCTGTGTTCATGTTTACTGCAAATCAGGAGCCCAGTTACTTCGTGGTAAAGATATTACTGTAAAACATCACCTCTTCTAAAGAACTTCTCTTTTGCCACATGTGAGACCAAACTTCTCCATTTTAATAATTTTAGAAAAAAAAACATTGAAGATATTTTTTGTATGGTCGCTATAACCTAGATAGCGTAATGCTGCCACCACCTTTGTTTACCCGGTACGGTCCGTAATAAACACACACACACACACACACACACACACACACACACAGGAATGGACTTATTACACTTTATTAAACTTGTTCACAAGAGGGAGAAGAGCAGGTAAACGAACAAGCCCTGTTGTCAGCTAGAGGAACCAGCCGTTGCTATAACAACACTCACTGTCCTACCACTACAAACTCGGTTCTTACCCAAGTTCACTGCACTTACCTTAGCAAACAACCCCAAAACAGGCCCCACTAACTCGCCCCGCAGGCCTATCCAGCCCTCTCCTCTCACGTCCTCTAAATTTCATCCATTATCTACAAACGTCTAAAGACGCAGACACATTAGATCATTAAAACACTTAACTCTTAAGACCCTCCTCCCGAGTCCAGGTTCAGGAGTCACCCTTGGTCACTGCTCCGTAAGCTTCAGCTCCCGACAATCAGTTCGACGTGCTACACGGCTGCACGCCTACCCCCCAACTGTTTATTCACAGGAAGCAATTAAACCCACCCCTCAAGTCGCTATCTTCTTCGCCGGCGGCTCTAAGCAACCACGAACAACCCTTCCCACCAACTCCCAACCCTGCTACAGCAGTTCACACTCGTCTGTCACCGCAAGCAGACCCCTTAAACCATTAAAGGCAACCCCCCCATTCACTGTTCCATAACATACACACTGTCTTTCTTAAACACTTTCGATCTTGCATGTCTTTCTACAGGAGAGACGAGTGGTTTAAACATGGAACCTGTGCGGCCTGTGTGGAGAGCATGGGTTCTCCAATTGATTATTTCAGAACCTCCCTCAAGCTTCGCATGCTCTTCGACATCGATAAGTATGTGTCTCGTACCACACGTCACAACACACCTGGGTATGAGGCAGTGAGAGGATATGGATGTATTATTAACTTCCTCATCCTTTTTCCTCATAGTGCCCTCATGAAAGCAGACATCAAGCCTTCCTGCAACATCTCCTATAAGGTAAACGATAAAGTCATGAGGCTCCATATCCAATGCCAGTAAAGGAATACTGCTCGAGCTCTCTGATCAATCATGCTTTCATCCGTTTCAGCATGAGGACCTGCATGCTGCACTCAGGCCCTTCCTTGGAGACAACTACATGTTACAGTGTGTGAAGGATGAGAAGGTGAGGAAAAGCTCTAAAATATTTATGGTCTTGGACAAAGGCTTGGACATGAAGGAGGATACCTTGTGCAGCCCAATTCTGTGAACTGGGTGCAGAAATAGCATTTCCTCTAATTTGTTAAAAAATCCAATACACTCGAATGTTTCAAGAAGATAATCAAATAACAAAGTGATATGCAATTCATATGTGGACATTCAAATTGTATCAAGTATCCCAAAAGCTCACTGTGTAATAAAAAAGTAGCCAAACAGCTGCAATCTTTCTTAGTGTGCAGATAGAGACTAAGGCTCCACAAAGGCATTAGCATTTGAACACAAGATCTGTTGGTGGGATATTTTTGGTATTGCTATTTACAATCCTTGATTAATAGACCCCAATATCCACCACGCTATCACTACCACGCCAGTGTCACTGTAGTACTGAGCATGACCCACCACCCAAATAATATCTGGCCAGTGGCAGTACTACACTAGTGCTTTCCAACTGATGGACGAAGCAAAGGCCAGACAGATTGGGTAACTGTAGAGTCTAGAGTCAGTAACTGTAAACCCAAACATATGCATCTATTTGACATGTACTTTTTAAAATGGTGTTAAAAAGGTAACATGAGTGTAAATAAATTGATAAAGTAACAAAGTAAGTGGACCTATTAATCTTGCATCTGGGGAAAACTACAAAAGTTTACAATCTGTGGAGTAAAAACCTCTAAGTTCTCCTCTTTCACCATAGGAACGTGAGGCATTGGTGCAGCTGAAGATCCACATGTCTAAGAACATGACTTTTGGATGCCTCAAAGAGGAACAGAAACACATACTCAAGGTTTCCAAAGCTACCAACACCTCTTTTGGACATCCGTGTCCCGAGAACAGCACCTTCTTCTACTTCCCCATAGACTATGAGCATCCTAACCACCCCTGCATCTGAGCCTGGCAGCCTATGACGAGCATCAGCGTGAAGGTAGCATTTAAGTGTAATTGTGAAGGTGGTCTAAATTCTAATGCGCTTTCATGCATGTCTTAAAGAAATACTGTAGAATTATTGTATATAGTAAGAAAATGTGCCCGCTGAGAGGGCAGGAATAAACTATTTGCAGCTCATTTTCCACCCACAGTGCATGTCTAGTTAGGAAACAAAATGAATTCAAGTAAACATGAAAGAATGTAGTAAAACATTGCAAATTTCACACTTTATTGACATGGAATCATTTTGCCCAAAAGCAAGTCTCTACACCAAAGATGAGCTATATCCACTAAAACAACTCGACTAATAATAAAAAAACATAACATTGTAAAATGCAAGCCACATTAATTATTTTATGATTTAAATCTATGATGCGAAACAAAAACAAAACAAATAAAAAAACAAAAACAAAAAGCTTGTTGACGATGATGCTGCTTTGTCACGTGTAGAGTGCTTTTGCTCACACTTCCAGCTTTCCAAGGAAGCGGAGATTGAGAATTTTGAGCTGCTCATCTAGTTCCATTCGAACAATTCCATCTTCTCCATCTATACTGAGGAGGACACCTGTAGCCTCCCGGTCCTCACCTAAAATCACCTTCACCTGAAGACAACACAGGCACATTTCAGGATTACATACAAACTGCAAAATGCTCTTCGGTGCTGTAGCGGCCATGACGATGTTAAGCAAAGCAAAGAAAGATTAATTCATGAATTCTACAAATGAAAAAACATTCTCAGCATACACATAACACAGTGTTCACTACAGTACAGGACAATGAACATTAGTTACACACAGTTGCACACAAGCACAGAACAAAGACCCAGATCCTATATAGGTATATTTTAATAGATCAGTATCTGCCATTCCGATTCTGATTGTTATGCCACAACCAAATCCAAAGGAGAAGTATTACTTTTCACCTCTTAAAGCAAGGTAAAATACAAACTCTAAAATGCCATAAAATAATCACAGGAAAGATAAAAGACCACAAAATAACATACATACTACAAGGTGTTTATTGTAAAGGTACAAGGTTTTTCTAAAGCAAGTAACAGGCAGCCAAGGACAGTGTATCTAAATTAGAATAGTTTTACTAATTTATTTATTTATTTGCTATCCGTAGAATTGTTTACAAGGATGCATCAATACCACTTTTTTGTCTGATATCATTACTAAAACCTAACCCTTGAGTACCAGCAGACACTGAATACTGGTGCCCTTATTAAATTAAATTACCTAACCTAACCCTAAGCTATGCTAAAGGTTAAACTAAGGCCATCATTACCCCAAAGGACCTGCGGTTCCTTCTTTATCTTACTCTGCCGTTCACTCTCTCGATAACAAGGACTAATATTAACTCAGACTAACAAACTACACAGCAAAAAATGAAGGATTACTGAGAGACTTATGACTCAGCTGTTGAGTCCTGTTAACATGTTTTGCTCTGTGTACTAGGTCTGTGTTCTGGCCAAAAATTGGTAGTACAATCAGCCTCATAATAAAGGGGTTACAATTCAATGGTCGTGATACTGTAAGCAAAGTGAGACACTGTTTTAACCTAATTTGAGAAAAAAACTCAGAATAAAACACACAAACAACTGCATACGTCTGCTAAATGACAATGTTAGCAGTGCCCCATATGCTGCTTGTTTACATCGGAGTGGAAGAGTCTAATGACTGAAGACAGACTACAACGCTGCTGTCCAGATGTCAGGGGTTCACAAAAAGACCCACAGTCTCCCACCAATCTATGAATGCAAGCTATTACATAACCAATATATCACCCACAACTTTCTTTCACAAGTTTCTTTCCACAAAATACTGGTATTGTAGTTTTTTCTGCTGCTTTAAAAAACAAAAAAACAAAACTCTGACATACTGTGAAGTGCTATTTACTGGTACAGGGTAATTTTCTATTA
The DNA here is from genome assembly GCA_021613375.1 of Megaleporinus macrocephalus. Taxonomy (NCBI): domain Eukaryota; kingdom Metazoa; phylum Chordata; class Actinopteri; order Characiformes; family Anostomidae; genus Megaleporinus; species Megaleporinus macrocephalus. Next base: position 15,314,718 of record CM038716.1, read on the forward strand.
TACTTTTATAAATATTAATGAGTCTAGCATTTAGGATCTAATAAACTGAATGCAAGATTCACATAACAGCTTTTGCAAGGCTCAGCTCTTTAATAATGGTTGAAGGGATGTTGGAGTGCATGCACAGCTGTCCGTGTGGTGTTTAGAGTGAAATTGGGCTGTACCTTGTTGTTTTTGGTGGGTGTCACAGGCTCCAGATGTTCACTAGAGATGCTGACCACCTTCTCTGTGTCCTGAAGAAACACTGAGCACATTCCTCCCTGCATGAAAAACACAACAGAAATAGTTTCCTTTAGCGCTCTACTGTATGTTTTTCGGTAATGGTTTACATGGGGCTGATTTCTGCACAACTCCCACTGCTGCAAAGATTAATCCTGGTCCTGTAGAAACTCTGCTATGCTTGTGCTACTCCCACCAGCTGTCTGGAGGAGCTGGTTTTCATCAGTGTTAGTCACGCATAAAAATGACTCCTGCAGTCAGAGCCTCTTTTAGTCAACTTTGTTGTGGTGTATTCACTTTTTCTAAGACCACTATCACCAGCTTCTTCACAACATGACTAAAACATAATACTGGAAGATCTACCACACCCAAGTCATCTCCACTGCTTTCCATTTTAGCTCTACACAGTCTCCAACAAAAAACTACCTGGGCTTCTCTGGGCTAGGTTTACATTTTATGCTCCTCTATAGTTCTACCCTGAAGAATTCAAGATTTTTTAAAAATCGATATATGCAGCCAATTTGGGCCTTTCCAGTCACAGTAGGGAGTGAAGAACTAGGTAATGTCTGTAAGCTCCAATCATCAAGAACAGAATTCTTTCACCTGATCTGGTTGTCATCAGACCCCCCCATTCTTAAATGTGAAGTGTAGGTATCTTAAAGCATCTTCTCTTAACTGCATTATACGCTACATGCAAAAAGCAGCACTATATTTTGCTAAAAATGTACCAAGTCATCTGCCCTTTGTATCAGAAAAACTTAAAGTTAATCTATTCTGACATCTATGGTGCATTGATCCATGGAGTGACAATTTTAATGCGTCACTGCTTTGTTTATTCATTCAACAACAATCTAAAAAAAAGGTCCACTGTTAATGCCAGACGCTGCATGTAGTGTGGCAGGAGGACCAAAAAGTGTTGGTAAAAGAGGCCAGCAAGGTAGAAAATTCAGAGACAAATAATAGTGTTCAGAAAAGATGCATGGAAAATGTTTTAGTGTTTAGTCTTCACAAACGCATCATTTACTAGCACAGGGAGAAACATTCCTGAAAACAACAGAACCTACAGCTATACTGATTAACAAATATGAGAACTATTACTAGAAGTAAGTAATGTCTACCATTTTGCAAACCTGCATTCAGAAAAATTATGTATACAATTGAGCAACCAATAATCAATATTAATAATAATTGCAATAGCGATAATGAGCCCTTCTGGCAAACAAGCCCAGAATCAGTCCTGGCTACGGAATCAAGAATTTGGGACGAGTGTGAAAACGCCCCTAAAAGTATTAGCACTTTCTTGGAGCAAGTGATTGAGTATCACCTAACTCGCCCTTTCTACATCCTATTTGCATATTATTTCATATTACTGTTAGTTCTGTTAGCTCTCTTTCCTTACACAACAATAACTCAATTTAAACTTCTCTTTTTAACCCTTTAAGGCTGATGTAAATATGTTGCCATTTCATTAGTAATCAGCGCTTCTCTATGAATTACAGACATTTCTCAATGCTGTTGTTGCATTTAGAACATGGTCTAACCAAACCAATACAGTAGCTGCTTACCGATCAGAGCTGGTCTCTGAATTAGATTGCAAATTCAGTCAGGGTGAAAAAAAAACAAAACAAAAAAAACCAAAACAAAAAAAACTATGGAAGTGCATCCAGGAAAAAAGAAGCCACATGCCCCTTTTATACAGCGACAGAAAAGAGGTAGCAAACATAAAGCTTTTTCAAATGACCAGCTCCTCTGGTGGCAAATTTAAACTAAATTAGAGCCATTACTATATTATCTGAATGAATGCCAGCAAGAGACTCGGTTTGATAGAAGTAACCTGTTAATGTGGCCATGCTGACAGGGGACACTTCATTACAGCCCTAAAAAAAAACAATACCAGGGAAGGCACCCAGCATCTAACGACTTCTACAATTGCCCTGCCCACACGATGAAGTGGTACACTACATGCAGTTTGTCATTAACATATTTCTAACAGGAAAAAAGGCTTGATTTTAATGGGGAATCCCTACACTCCCCCTCTATCCTCTCTCTCTTTCTTCTTCTGCCTCTCCATATCTCTCTCTCTTAACATTTGCCTGATTCATCATTCGGAAGTCACCAGAGCTCCATCCCCACTGCCTGATCATCTGTCCCTCCTATCTGACCTGAGGATGCTCTCCTGCTGGTCAGCCTGACTGCCTGAAACTACTACAGGAGAGCCGCCACATCACTACCTCCTGAACCAGAATATTTATGAAACATGTTTAAGCCGAATTTCTTATTGTACTCAGTCTTACAATCCTATTAGCCTGGTTGTTCTCTCTCTATCTATCCGGGGTTGACCAGAGGAGGATGGGTTCCTCCCTCGAGCCTGGGTTCCTCTCAAGGTTTTACTTTTATAAGCGAGTTTTTTCTTGCCACTCTGGTTGTAAAAAGTGCTATATAAATAAACGTTGATTCACCGATACACTCCATCTAGGTTATTAATAAGAACATTAAAGCTAAGCTCCTAAACTCTCCTGGGCTTCTGATTCAATTCTGGATGAGTCTCAACTTAAGCAATTATCCAACAGCAACCCTAGCTACATGTAAAGGCCTAGACCTTGGAATGTATTGCCAATGATAAAAATATGTTCATACTAATGATGAGTTGAAACTGCCCTCAAGGCCACTTCAGGGATTATGCAAATCTAGCTGCAGCTCAAAGTGCGAGGTCATGAACAGAATTATTTTCTCTTGACATGTGAAGACATGTTAATCAAACCATACCAAAGCAATTCTGTTCTTTAGCAAGCTAATGTTAACTTACAGTCACGCTGCGGATGACGCCAGTCTGATTAATAACACCTCCATCCAGGAAAGTGTCCTTCACTCGCACCAGGATGTCTGTGGTTACCCAGTCACTGGATGTCTGGTCAATGTTGGAGCCGGGGGTATGGGGGTTATAGCCCCCTGGTGATGGGGCCCCAGGAGTCATGGGGCTGTAACCTACTGGGCTGGGACTTGGACTGGCCTATGGGTTACAAAGTTATTTTTCAAACTACATTCCATAATGAGGTATTTTTTTTATAATACTTTGATAATTATAATAATTATTTGACAACTATAATATAATAATATAATAATAATTATTATTATAAGTCTTATAATAATTATGACTGGGTTAATTGAACATTAGCAAATTAATATTCATTTTGTAGGGATAGAAGGTCCTGCAAGAGGAACTACCGGACACGCAGGCTTGACCTGTCCAAAGCTATTGGCACTGGGATCAATGTCAATAAGTTCACCATTATGGGGAATTTTCATCTATTCAAAAATTCCATAATCCTAAATATATATAAAAAAAAGACTTTAGGTACCTGGTATGCCATGGGCGAGGGAGTGGGATGGTAGCTGGCAGGTGAGTGGGTGTTTTGGTAGCCCACAGGGCTGGGGGCCACCTGATGATAACTCTGAGGGCTGGGACTAGGCTGATAGGAGCCTTGCGGCGAGGGTGCTGCATATGGAGAGTACTGGTCTGTATTGTACCTGGAGCACAAACACAAAGTCACAAGTTAAACCCCAGGTTCATATACACAGTACGGTTAACTGGTTCAATTCACACACACACAAAAAAAATCATCATGCACTCAGGAGTTCCTCACATTGCAGGTGTTCCAGGCGTCTGAGGGTTGTACTGGGGGTTGACCTGTGGTGAGGGCACTTCTGGGTATCCAGGAGTTTGGGGATTAGGTGTACCACCATAGCCTTGAGGGGACGGAGATGGTTCATCATCATAACCAAACTCATAATCGTCATCCGGCCTGTCAAATACAACAAACAAATAAAAGAGTAAAGACATGTTATAGATGGATCTGCATTCAACTGGGCTGAATAAAAATATGAAAATATAGGACCACTTGTCAGAGTATATTCTGATATATACAGCCCACGATTTTGTGGATTAATACAATTTGCTTTGAAATTGACTGGTAAGGGAACACAGCTCATGTTAACTTTGCTCTTTTTGTTGGCAACTACAATTTCTTCTCTGTCAGTCATGAAACACTTCAGTTCCGTATTATTCTATATTATTATAAGGTTTACAAGACTGTAGTGTGATCTACCAGAAGGGCTTTTACAGGATTGATTATGATGCCTGAATAGAAGAAAACCATGTAGCAGGTCAGACCATACATAAATATATCACTTACACTAAATGACAAAGACACTAATTAAGCCTACAAATAAAACATTCATATTGTTATTTGTATGCAAAAAACATACCTAGACAGTTAACTATAAACTCTATTTGCAAGAGTATTTACAATAGCAGAATGCAACTACTGTAGTTTTTAAAAAAGTGAAGAACAACCGTGTTTTTCAAATCCATAGAAAATAAAAAAGTCAATAGTAAAGGCGGTCAAGCAACAATGCCACACTACAGATACACCCTAAAAAGTTTGAATGAATTAACCATGAGATTCAAACGAGACATGTACTAAGCATTTTACTCGTTATCTAGATATTTATTTCACAAATACTTGATCAGACGATTACTTGTGCCCATACCGTGACGGTGTGTTGGGATTGTTGGGGTCCCAAGCTCCGCTCTGCCCAGGCGTCCTGCTCCCATCGTGCAGTGGGGTCTGAGAGCCATAATGAGGGGTACGACTTCCTGTAAAGAATTAAAGACGTTTATGGAAAAGCATTCAAACCCTAGCAATAAAAAAACTGTTTTGTTTGAGATCTCACCGTCATGAAGAGGCGTCTGGCTGCCATACATTGGTGTACGAGAGCCAGAACCATACATAGGTGTTTGTGAGCCATACATTGGAGTCCGTCCATGAGTAGAAGTCATTCCTCCAGATCTCTTTGCACCACTGCGTTATAAAGATATTGATGATGATGAAGAAATGTCTTTTTCACTGATATTAATATAGACTGTTACATCAATGTAAGCGTTACACTAATTCTATCTGCATGGGGCTTTGAGATGAATATTTCAAGTGGTTACTTACACACTGGTGAGACGCTGGCGATCCACAGAAATAGTCTGGCAGGTTGAGTGAAGCTCTACTCTAGCTGTTGATTCTGTAGCATCTTTCACCACACCAATGTACCCTAAACAACAAAGGAAATGATCAGACTCAACAACAATGACCAGCAAACAACAACAACAACAACAACAACAACCTCTCTTACCCTTGTATGGTCCTTGGGATATACGGACTGTTTGCCCAATAAGGTCATTGTCTCGTCTACCACGGCCACGTCCCATGCCACCTCCACCACCACCTCCTCTCTGCATCTGACCTAGAGGGGCAGAGAAAACAAACTGGTTCTAGCTGATAGCTGGTTTCGGTGGGTAGCTGCAGCAGCCACTTCGGGAACAACAAATCGGTGCTTTTCTCTCTTTTTGCTTTACTGTTTGTCGCGTAACCTGACCAAAACTCAAGAATCATGAATGCTACAACCAGCACCAACGTCTATCATTGCCAGACGAACTGTGGAAGAAGCTGTGTGAGTTAGACCTGCTATAATCCACGGCACAAGTCTGGTAGCCGAAAGCGATGTGTGTTTTCCAAAACACACACCCAGACAGACTGTTTATTGTTGCTGAAGATTTTAAGAATGCTAATCTGAAGTTAGTACTCCACAAATTTCATCAGTATGTGGACTGTGCAATTTTCACTTCATTAACCTGAAGAAGTATACAGAATCAGTAACTGGCTACATCAGCAAGTGCATTGATGATGTTACTGTTTAAAAACCCGTCACAAATCACCCTAACCAGAAACCATTGATGACTGCAGAGGTGTGCATGCTGCTGGGAACCTGCAATATAACAGGGGATAAAGCAAACCTCAGGACAGCAAGAGCTACGCTTTCCTGGGCTATCAGAGAGGCTAAGCGCCCACTCAAAAGAAAATCCACAAACATTTGCAAAACACTGCTGACACAGCATATGTGGCAGGGCATTCATGCTATCACCAACTATAAGTCACCTCCACCTGCTTGTGACAGTGATGCCTCCAGATGCGCTTCATAACTTTCGTGCTCAGTTTGAAGCACAGAGGATCTGACAGCATACCAGGCAGAGTGCTCAGAGAATATTAAGCATCACTTCCAGACTCAGCAACAGCTTTGTTCCCCCAGCAATCAGGTTTTTAAACTTACAAGGACTGATTGGAATACCCTCTCATACCCCACCCCTGTGTCAGGCATTATTATGTGACGTAACGGTGGTCAGAATGTTGCTTAGAAAAGAAGTGGCACTTACCCCCTCCGCCTGGGTGCATTGGACTGCTAATTCTTGGGCTCATGGGAGCAAAACCACCAATAGTGAAATTGGTCACATCTCTAGGCTGAGAGATCAAAAAGGGAAGAATGCTTAATCTGCTGCAGTACGTTCTTTATACATATACAATTAATAAAGTTAATAAAATTACTGAAGGTACAGAAAGCTTATTTTAAATCATATACATGATTCCTTTCTAACAGAATGTTCAACAAAGTAATATAACAGTAGTTTTACATCAATGCACCGTACAGGAAGAGAGAAAGATAGTAAAAATCTGGCAGCATACAGATTCTTCCTAGACAACGACTGTACAGACAGTGTCAAAACACTCACCTTTGAACCACCAGCCAGCACAAGATGACGAGTCTTACAAACAAACATGCCCCCATTTTCCACCAGTTTTTTACAGTGAAGGAAGGCAAAGCCCCTGAAGAGGTGCCGAATCTCCCCTTCACGGCCCTGTTACACACACATCTTGTTATAATTCATTTATTAGTTATATATTTTACTCTAATTAAATGAGACCATTTACATCAGTAATGGTTACGGATCTGCTTACCGAATGTGGTCCATCTATGACTTTAACAATGTCCTTTACATGAATGTTGTTCTGCTCTGAATCCAGAGCAACAGCAAAGCGGTTGTCCTTCCGTCTATTCACTGCCTGATGTCGCACCGTTAACACCTTCCCATGCATGTTGAGCACCTGCGATTATTGCCCACGCAACAGGACACAGATTACATGAAAAGTACTAAACACTTTCACTTGTCATTAGGAAAAACTTATTTTGTCAGATAATTAATGACCGATTAGTTGACAGCTAAAATCTACTGATGAACAGACACTACCTGGAAGGTCTCTCTTTCTAGTCGTACAATGACACCCACAGTCTGGGGGTCCAACTGAACCAGTTCGCCCCACTCATGTTGGCCTCCTGCATCCACCCCGGAAGCGGTCTCTGAGCACAGCTGCAAGTCCCTAGGCAGAACTTTAAGCTGGAGCACACAATAAATATACAGTCAACCATTCAACCAACAATATACACAACACAGCACAACATTCAAATGATGCTAGCATTACAGGGTGAGTGTTATGCCTCATTGTGGAACTACAAACAGGAGTATGTGATAAATGGCTGTGTGTATGCTCTGTTGGGCTTCATGATGCGCTGCATTTTTCTGTGGTGTCATTTACTTATCATTGCTTCCTTAAAAAACACTAAACAACAACAGGCTTGCTCTTGTTCTCCAGCATAATGTACACACATTCCTACTCTGACGAAAGTGTTTGATCTTTACAGGAACATCACACTGCCTTTGATAAATGGGGCACCATGCTTTTCAATAGCAGACCGAGGCCTAGACTCTATGGTGGCACATAACTTTTTTATTCTTTAACTATAAAAATACTTTTATCTACTTCAACTTATGTTGTTATACTTTGTATATTTTGTATATATTTTTTATTATTTCTTTTACTTGTTATCTTTATCTATTGGTGAATGGAGGAGCAGCAAAGTAAGAATTTCATTGTACAGTGTAACTGTGTTCTGCTGTACATATGACAATAAAACTCTTGAATCTTGAAAAGGGAATGTGGCGAAGCAGCTCACCTCGTGCATGGTGAGGTCAGAGAAGAGAATGACGAAGTTTTCCTCCACCCGCACAATAAGACCTGTGTCACCCTCATAACGGCCAGCAATGACTTTCACATGGTCCCCCATGCGGAAGTATTTCCTTAACTCATGTGCCGGAAACTCCAGTGGGTCCTGAGGACAGAAGGAATAAACATACAAAGTTAGAGACGTACACAGCAGCGCAGTTCAGAGCTAGGAACTGTCTATTAAGAGGTTGTACAAACTGGTCTTTATGGAAAGTATTCTGAAGTAAAAGTATGGTTAGCTTTAGCCCTAGGATTCAAGGTAATTTTTACTGACTCATGTTTGACCAAAAGTGCTGAAACCTGAATGCGAGTAATGCGAGCAAAAACAAGATTCAACAGGCAGGTGTCAATTCTACACCAGGACTCTGTGTGTAATGTATTCAAACGTACCTTTAAATCCTCATGTTTGGGCATGATCGTGATCTTGTTACCATCCACGCTCAGAATTTTCCCTTGAAGGTTGATTAACTCTCCTTCGCACACTTCCACATTGTCTCCAGCCTGGAGGTTGTGCTCTCGCTCCTTACCTAGTGACACAAACTTGTTCAATTTTAGCCAGAAAAATTTGTGCAATTTCTCTTTTAATAGTTATCTCTCAAACCTCAGTGCTTCTCAGACCTGTTGTTTCAGTGACCACTTCCAGGTCAATGCCTTCAGGTTGATCTTCAAACTTCTCTAGCTCTGAGAGAGTTGGTTTAACGCCATCTGTGATCTGTAAACAGGCAGATGACAACGTTTACTCAAAACAAGCCATATTGCATAAAACAAAAACAACAACATATAGCAATAAAGTCAGCCATGTTGAATTCCTTCCAGTAGGGCCAGCGTGGGACTAGTTTTCAGATGATGTAGCCCATCATAAACTCTTAACTGTTACACACACACACACACACACACACACACACACACACACAGCATAACCTTTTTTTTTTTTCAGCTTTCCTTTCTTTTTATCTGATATGTATTATTTATTATCTACACTAAGATAAACAAGGTGCCTAGAGAGTGATAAAACAACTAAATAGTTTCCCTTATCTTAAAGTGACAATTACAACAGTCAAACAACAAGGTACAAACTATGCCAATGTTAGCCAAGTAGCTTAACATCCTATCAGTGTTTCTCACTACCCACCTGCTCTGATATCTTCTCATCCTCCCCCACTAGCTTTTATATGCAGTTCTTGCCACTGCTGTCCATTTTGTCATAATTCACGTACAACAATTGTGAAATCAGTTATAAACTCGGCGGAGCGCCATCTGGTGTGTTAGCCAGAACCGCATCACACTATCCAACAATCTCTTGAGGCTGATAATGGCTTCTTATTGTAATTCCTATTCCACCTAGAGGGCAGCAGTTACTCAAACAAGCGTCTGAACGTTAAGCGCTACATAGTTTCAGGTGGAACAGGGGAAAAAGAAATTGAAGATAAAACTGTGTCTAAGCTACCTATTAAACCCTTAATTTAATAGGGGATACACTTGGATGTCTATTTAGAAAGAATAACCTGGCTCTTACCACAGCAGACATGGCAAAGCTTTTGAACAGGAAGCCCTTGCGGCTGTAACGGTTGCCTTCAAATATCATGAAATCTCCATCGTGGCTCACTTCGCCTCCCAGAGACCTGGAATGTGTTGTACACAGATGTTAGAGACCAAATCGAAGATGATGCATCCCAACCAAACAAGATAAATACATTATATCAATGCTGAAAAAGACAGGAACTGAGAGACACTGAATGCTGCGTGTTCTCTTACCTGATCTTCTCAGCATCGAAAAGTCTCTGAGGAGGTCTCTTGAACTTCTTCCTCTTAGCAAACCAGTCTTTCTGCGAGTTAATATAAGGAAAGCGTTAGATCAGGAAAATCTTTTAATCAATGAACATGTCGTGGATACAAAAGCAAGGAATATTCTTACCATGCTCATTCTGGCTTTGATTCGGTCCAGGTCAATTCGTGGAATCATTTTTAGTGATATTGTATTTTGGCTCGGTTCAACATAGTCAACCTGAAACAATGGAACTAATGATTAATTCAACAATCAGCAGTGTAAAATAAAATAAATAAAAATGCTGGTACACACATAGTGGTCCTACTTGTTGTGTTTTTTCAGATTAAATTATTTTCCTTGTTTCAGTTCAGACCAGAACACTCAAACAACTAACCTGGGCAATATCATCTTTGTACAGGCCTCTCTTAAGGCGGACCCAGGATTTCGGTTTGAGATTAGTCACTTCCTTGACCACTTTGAGGACATCCGTCATCTCTTTAATGGGTACCATTTGTTGGTTCCAGTAGCCCATTCGCAGGTTGCCAATTCCTTCAATAGCAGACTTGACATGGGTCTGTTTATATGCTTCAACGTAGATATAACCCTTCACATGTTCAGGAGCCACTACGGATTTGATCTGAAGTGGCTGTGTGGAGACAGAACAGAGACAGATATGGGAATTATGATCAGACAGAAGCGATCAGACACAATTGGATTCACATGGTCAGAATATACATTTTAAAAGTAAAAGTTCAGTTGGACACAACCGTATGTAGCTTACTGTGTCAGTGCACTGATAAGCAATGAACTTCCTCATCAGCGAAATTGCAGTTGCTCTCTCTTCACCAATCTACAAAGAAACATAAGCAGAAATGAGACACACGTGAAAATGTGAAATGACTACTTATACATTATCTAAATATTCTGGCACACTACTTACCTTACACTTGACCGTCCACAAGTTTGGATCCCTGAAAAAAATGTGTTTTATGTATGCAATCATATATATTTTTATGATGTTTGATGTGAATTCAAAATCAGATGAACCTACTTGACACCAGGGAGCAACTGCTGCTGAGTAATGTCATCAGAGAGATCCTCTGATCCGCCATAAAAACTGAAAGAAAATGAGAAAAGTGAATCGTGTGAAATCATAATTAAAAACTTGCTACGTCCAACACTTTCATCTGAGCAGTTTGCTTAATTGTAGAAAGCTTTCCATTTATTAGGGATGTTCTTTTAATTTCACCATATTGCTGAAAAGTTTGATTTTTAAAAACAAATGGTTTAGAGCAGTTTGACATAAATTACAGTTAGGCCCAGAAATACCTGGACAGTGACACAATCTTCAAAAATATCCTATGAAATGTTTAGGAGTTGCAACCATTTTCCTACAAAGCCTTCTCATTTTAGGGGCTCAAAGGTAATTGGACAAATTTTTTTTTTTAAATACTTTGTTGAGAATCCTTTGCAGGCAATGACTGCCTAATATCTGGAACCCATTGTCATCACCAAATGCTGGGTTTCGTCCTTTGTGATGCTTTGCCAGGCCTTTACTGCAGCTGTCTTCTGTCATTGCTTGTTTGAGGACAAGTAACATGTTTTAAGCAAGTGAAATGCATGCTCAATCAGGTTGAGATCTGGTGATTGACTCGGCCATTGCAGAATATTCTACTTCTTTGCCTTAAAAAACTCTTGAGTTAGTTTCGCAGTATGTTTTGGGACACTGTCCATCTGTACTGTGAAGCACCGCCCAATTAACCTTGCTGCATTTGGTTGAATCTGAGCAGAAAGTATATCCCTGTACACTTCAGAATTCATCCAGCTGCTTCGGTGTTCTGTCACATCATAAATAAACACCAGTGACCCAGTGCCATTGGGAGCCATGCATGCCCATGTCATCACATTGCCTCCACAATGTTTTACAAAGGATGTGGTAAGCTTTGGATCATGAACCGTTCCCTACTTTCTTCCTCACGTCATTCTGATACAGGTTGATCTTAGTTTCATCTGTCCATACAATGCTGTTCCAGAACCGGGCTGGCTTCATTAGATGTTTTTTGTCAAAGTCTAATCTGGGGTTTCTGTTTTTGAGGCTGATTAATGGTTTGCACCTTGTGAAGAACCCTCTGTACTTGCTCTTATGACGTCTTCTCTTTATGGTAGACTTAGATACTGATACACCTACTTCCTGAAGAGTATTCTTCAATTGGGTGGATGCTGTGAAGGGATTTTCCTTCACCATGGAAAGGATTCTGCGATCATCCACCACTGAGGTCTTCTAAGCTCACCACTGCGCTCGTTGTTCCCAGAATGTACCAAACTGTTAATTTGGCCACTCCTAACATTTCCGCTATCTCACTGATGGATTTCTTCCTTTTTCAGCCTAATGAGGACCTGATTTATTTCCATTGAGAGCTCCTATGACCACGTGTTGTGGGTTCACAGCTTCCAAAGGCAAATGCTGGAATCAAGTCCAGACCTTCTACCTGCTTAACTGATGACGGATTAATGAGAAAAGCCCATGAAAAAGCTTTCGAGATAGTTGTCCAATTACATTTGGTCCCTTAAAGGGGGTCAGCTACACAGTAATTATAATTATATATTACTTTATTATATAACAGTATATAACAGTATCTTGAATATGGTTTAGTAAACAGCTGAAATGCCAAAACTTGTGTCACTGTTCTATTATTTCTAAGCCTGTATGCCATATTAGAAAATATTTACATGAGCTGTAAATATTTTCCCTCCACACAAAATTAAGCCACTATACTATCACGTATTTGAATCATAAAAATATGGCTATATATGTGATACCAACAATGCACCATATCACAGTAGGACCATGTGGAAGTCAGTGTGCTAGAAAGCAGTTATTTTAAATACTTGTGAACTTTGCTAAACGTGCCCACAAACAAAAAGGAAGAGCAATCAATCAGCTCAATAATGCAACACCTGCTTCAGTATCTGTATAAACAAAAGACAAACAAGGTACTTACTGTTCTCCGCCTGAGGACTTGGCATATTTCCTCATGTAGTACTCTCCCAGGGCTTCCTCTCTGGAATCTCTGCAAACGGAGGGAAAGTCCCGTGTTTTTTTTTTGACAAGTGCAACTGATAGTCAAATTCTTTTAATCAAAGGTGAAAACTAAGCCTCATACCTCCAGAGGTTCTGGAGTCTGCGGGAACCAGAGTGATCCTCATCCAAAGCTACATGATCAATGTTGGAAACTGCAAAAGGAAAAAGAAATGAGTGAGGAGAAATGTGACGCAGTTAATAATGAGAGGGTGAATACACACATGCCACACATGCAGGTTAAAAGTACATCAGGTTCCTTTCATGTGGTTTCTGTCTGGATTATTAACTGCTAACATTTTAACCAGATTTATTTACACCTGGTAATCAACTGAAACTCCAAACAGACTCTTTAAAAATCACTTGTATTGCGCTTAATATACAAATCTGCTCATATACAATATCCAATTGCCTGTGTTCACCTGTCCTATTCGAAAGATCACTGGTCCTTTATATATTATCTTACACAAGTCACGGACTTGATTTAAACTTGTTTGAAAGATAACTTTGTGGGTATTTACACATACAATCTCTATCCAGATATAATCCTGATCATCTAGACACATGAAAAGACCAGTTGTAAATGGAGTTAAAATCCACCCTTTAAAATCCATAATCAGTGCAGTGCTTAACATCAGATCTGCATGGTGCAGAAACAGTAACATGCCCAGATAATTTTGTTTAAGAGGAATTCCAACAATTTTCCAAATAACTTCTGTGAGGTTAATTTAGATAAACAAAGTTATTCAGAGTTGTTTGATGTAAAATGCTCTATTATACAGACACTGAGTCAGAATTTAGATTTTTTTTAGATATAATCTACTACTACTAGTATCACCAGGTGCTTCAGAATATCAACCGTTTTCAGAAAGTTCTGTCAGTTGTCTCAAAGTGAAAACTGAGTGTACAGAATACAAAAATGCTATGTTTCCATTCAATTTCTCTTCTGTTTGTATCATATTGTGGATTATTATTATTATTATTATCATATTGTGGATTTCCAAAATGCACACACACACATATATATATATATATATATATATATATATATATATATATATATATATATATATATATATATATATATATATATATATATATATAGTTAGACAATTATTACTTTATTGTTCATATGTATGAGAGTATAGGTACTAACTACAATACTGTACATTCAAATTAATATCTTGTAATAACTTTTACTTTTAAACTAATACTGGAATGCTGCTACTCTACAATATCAGAGTGTATTTGCAAAGGGCATCAAAAACAGTTAACATTTGCTTCACTCTTTACTAAGAACAGGTCAAAATCATAATTTTGCATCCTAATTTTGTGTCTGAAAGAATTAAATGGTAAATACTTTTAGTATACTTACTTACTAAATTAAAACTAAAATAAAAAATAAGCTATATTATTTTTATTTATTTATCCTAAATGGCCACAGAGCACATAAAGATTTACTTAAAAAGAAAAAATTAAAAACAGTTAATTTACAAACACAGAAGCTCTTCCTGAAGCCTGAGCAGACTGATCAATCATGTGTGATGATCCAGCAATTAGCTCAGTGCTGGTGTTGTACTGGACTCATAAGTGCTTTTTGTGGAGTTATTTACTGTCATTAACTGGGAGCCACATTATAGTCAAATTTACAGGATTTTGCTGTTTTTGTTTAGTTCATGAAACGGCAAAGGGATTATGGGAACAGAAGAAGACGTAAACAGGTGAATACAACCAAAGTAATGTTTGTTCATTTAAATAAGAAACTAAAAAAATTCTAAATATATATTAAGAGAAAGATTACATAAAGGAAACTAGTCATCTAGTAATTATGAGGATTTAACTGGGGGAATTAAACTTTAGTCAGTAGAGAAATATATAAATGTATTCTAAATGTATTCCAAACACATGTTACTGTATGTATTGTAGTTGAATATGTAACTGAACACATTTAGGATATGGCAATCCATGCTCAGCCATCACTGCCAACATCTGTCTGTTTTTTAATGGTTGCTGGAATGATGGGACAGTGTTAGTTTGGAGGTCCTGTTTGTTTATGGTGAGGGCCGCATGCAGTAAGGCATAAGGGGACCCAAAAGCAGCATCACCACCAACATAAAGAAAGGTGAACTTTTAAGCTTCTCTATGTTATTACACTCCACACAAACAGCTGCTAAAGACCCACAGGCAGTATGTATATCAAAGGATTCAAGCACATACCTTCAGCCTCCTCTGTTCATGTCCATCGTAGATTTGTAGAGGGAGGAACATGAGCCATAATACAATAGTCATGTGCACACAGCAATTGCAGGCAAGGGAACAGATCGTACACAGAGATTTTTTAAAAAAGAAAAAGGAGAGGGAAAATCATCAGTAATGAGCAGGCACTAGGTGAAACGTACTTCAGAGATGAAAACTATGGGATGCTAATGTCATGTTATTGTTAGCAGATGCAATACAATAAGCATGTGAATTCATTCTGTCCATGAAAGACTACTTGTTGGTTTTCCTAAAGGAGCAATTTCAGGCAAACGGTCACAATTGGTTTCCCTTAAGAACTAACCAAGAACTTTACATGCCTCTTTACTCATATAGTTATTCATCACAGTCAGACGAAGCTACACGTTATTTGCGCAACCAAAGAGAAAAGCCAAAACATGTATTTGCCATCCATGCTCCTTGATTAGAACAAGTGCAAATTAAACATTACCAGAACCACATTACAACACTGCAGACATGTGTTATACAGGTTGCGTAGGATGGGCATGAATTTTATCAAAACGTGAGGAAATGATGAGAATTAAGTCAATTAGACAAGAAAAACAGAAAAGATCAGAGGAATCTGGAGTTGGTTTACCGTTAACTGAAGAAGGCATGCACAAGAGACAAAGAATTATGAGTACAGGGAACACATCGGGGAAAAACACCCAGTACCAGTTAATTCATGCTAAATATAAACATCTGCTGTAATTTACTGTAGTTATATAACACTTATTGATATCACACTGTTCCTGTGTTCAATGTCTACATAAATAACATCAGTTTATCTGTTTAATAAGGCATTACAATAGATACGTCTACGTATATGGAAACTTTAACATCATAAGACTGACCACAAAACCAGCTGAATAACAGTAGTAGTACATCTACAACTCTAAATATAACATAAAACTTTAGAACCTCTCAAACACTCACCTTTTTCCAAAATATCCTCTGCTCCTTCCTCCCACTGATCCTCATCTTCATACTCATCATCCACATCTAGTCAAGAAACAAAAACAGAAGTATTAATAATTCAATTAAATTTATTTTATTTAATGTATTTAAACAATTCTGCTACTGCTGTAAGGCAGTGGTGTTTTTACCAGCTTCGTCCAAGATGAAGCCTCCATGTCGAGGTTTCTTTCTAGGACGGTCGTCATCTTCTTCCTCTTCTTCATCATACTCTTCTTCATCTTCCTCCAGGTCCTCTCCTTCTTCTTCTTCTGCTTTATCACTGCCAGCTACACTTCCTTGCCCTTCCTCTTCCTAAAAGAATATTTTTATGTTGAGATTTTTTGCTTTTAAGCAACAGTATGTAACAATTTTACCCTAAAATAACAGCCACAGTATTATTTTGACACTACACTGACTTGTGACAAGGAAAACAACGTGTCTGTCATCACTACTTCAGGCCAGGAATGACTGTTTCAGTAAGTTTAGAGGACCGTGCACGAAACCTCTCACAGGTAAACCACACACAACAACTACTACGGCTCTTCAGGCAGTTATAAGGAGATGGGTCAGTATTCCCAACATGGACATCATGAGAGAGGCTGTGAAGAGACTAAAGAAGACGTTGTCGGAAGAAGCGAGCAACAGAAAGAGACTGAGCAAGAGACCGGACAAGACTAAATTTCTTTGGAGGACACCAAGAACAAAAAATATTAATAGTATCATAATAATAGAATTCATAATAAACTGGAATAATATTCGAATTCTTTATTTTATTGTGCGCTTTAATTTTTTATTTCAGTAAAAAGAAAGATTACGCACATCCGCTAATATTATTTACTGGAACATAAAGAACACTAAATTGGTTTTATGAGAAGCAGTGTTGGGTTCGACATGGCTCAAAGCAACACATACATTTCTCTGTAACTTAGAAACGCAACACTATACAGATTCAGGTAAACCAGAAATCAAACTTTCCCGCTGCACAGAAAATATCCACTGTGCTCTACTGCCCTGCGCTTAATGGGTACACACTTTATAAAAGGTTTTGTTATATTGACAGTATTCGACTGCATCATTAAGATGTTGCCATTCAGGATGTGCTACAATATTACTCTTCTCTCCGCTGGTGCTGCATTTACAACCCTGCAGGTGGATAAAGACCACACCAAATTGAAAAAAAAAAACGAAACATAAAAAAAATCTATCAGGACCTTTTAGATGCAGCTCCAGAAAACCACTACGAGGAGATGACTCATCTAATGCTGCCCAAACCACATACTTCCCCTCCTGCACTAATGGTATGTACTCATTTCTTGTATACTATTTAGTGTGCTAGTATGCGGTTTATGACACAGCAATAATAAGGCGAGAGAGAGATACTTGAAGGGTCTCTTTGATGGGTGCTTTGAGGCAAAATAGCCCCCAAAGAAAAGTTCAACACCACAAATACAATTCAGAAGTAGTGCAGGTTCTCTGGTGGTATTGGAAAGTAAATAAAATGACGATATGTGCACTGTAGCATCAGGACCCATCCTGGTTCCCATCAGCGCCACTTTAAAGAAATCAGAGCCTGTAAGCTTTGTAAACAAACCAACATCTCAAACACAGA
This sequence comes from Megaleporinus macrocephalus, assembly GCA_021613375.1. NCBI lineage: Eukaryota > Metazoa > Chordata > Actinopteri > Characiformes > Anostomidae > Megaleporinus > Megaleporinus macrocephalus. Next base: position 15,332,552 of record CM038716.1, read on the forward strand.
ATTCAACAGAAAGTGTGAAATATCAGTGGAACACTCCTTTAAACATAGCTCTGTGTCCTTATATATGTGTATATATATATATATATATATATATATATATATATATATAGTTCATGCAGATCCAGAAATACAGACATGCCTTTCCTTTCCAGTCAGTACAGATGTGTATGGGTTTAAGAGAGAAACACAGACGTACGCACGTGTGTGTGTGTGTGTGTGTGTGTGTGTATGTATGACATAACTACTCCAACAGTGACAGCAGGAACATCACCTCATTCTCCTCGGCTTCCTCAGCCTCACTGCTCCGCTCACTCTGATTGTCTGAAAAGTCGCTGTCTTCACTGTCAGACATCTCTTCTAAGCTTTACCTGGAAAGCAAATCAAACACAAGGACGGTTTAAGTCTTGCTGGTATAACTCCCACAAATCAATTAGATCAGACGTTAATTCCACTGATCTCTGGTTTGGCTGAAACTCAGACTCGCTATCAGTTTGCCGGAAAAGCTCAACCGCTTTCTTTCTCAAGTTAGCTTCTTCTTCATTATCTTAAATGGTGCAGCAGTTATATTCTGGCGCCTTCAGCCGCGTACTTCTTCAGGTCTACTCAATAACAGGTCCCACACCAGCGAGCCGAAGCAGCCTTCTTGTGTTGCTAGCCAGGCAGATTAGCTCGAGGCTAGCACTGAGCTAACAGTAGCACGCATTTGAGTGGGTCTGGCGTAAGGAAATTGAGCAAACTGGACACTTAAGTTGCAACTCAGCTACCACACTCCTAAACACATTAAACAATTATCCTGAACTAAAACAGAACCAGGCCAAAATGGAGACGCGAACGGTACAGCCATTAGCCAGCTAGCAATCCAGTTAGCCAGCATCAGTTCTACCTGTAACAGCGCAGTTGGCTACTTAGCTGGCGCTTCCAGTCACACGCAAAGATGCCCACTGTTTTCTCCATAGGGGCTTGTTTGTAACCAGTTAGATATACGTCTAAGCTACGTCCTAGAAAGCCCCCCAACATGTTTCTGAAGCTAGAAACTGTATTAAGACCTTCGACAAGAGAGTTAGCTAACGTTAGCTAGCTAGCTAGCAAACTGGCACTCGAGCACTGTGAGACTCAATTTAAAGCTGAAGCGGAACATCTTCATACTTACTGCTTTATAGTCTTTAAAGGCAAATAAATGCCGCGAATACGACCAAACAAATCCGTTTAGCTGTGAGATATGACCCCGCTTTTCTCCGGTCAGCTCCAAACAGCGATGCTTATTTTTCCTGACCGCTCTTCCGCTGCAGCTCCGCACCGCCGAGCTCGGGCTGTACCTGAACAGCGCAGCCTCCTGTACTGGAGCAGCACTGAGTCCTCCACCGCCTGTTAACCCTTCGATTCACAAGCGGAGCAAACTCTCCTAATGCACAACATGGACCTGTATTCATTTCCTATGTTACTGTGTGTATGGCTGAGTATCTCTTTGGTGGAATCTACTGAAATAATTTTATTTTATTATTTAATGTTCTACGTGTTCATTAAAAATCTTGTTTTGACCATAAATCATTACTTTCATGCTTATTTATTTACTTCATGAATAAATATGCAGATGTTTACAAATGTTAATAGTTTCTATCGAATTCCATAAGGAATACATAAGGTTAATGTGTTAAAAGGGCCGTGATAGAAAAATTATTATTATTATTATTATGTAAAACTAACAAAACTGAAATTTGTATTTGTGATGATAAAAACAAGTAGACTGAGGAATTCATGAAAACTTGAATGATAGAATTAATTTACTGCAAAGATATAGAAAATAAAATCTCAGTCAGGTCACTTCTGACCCATGTTGTGCGATAGAAGGGCAAGTAATACAAAAGTGATTTTTAGTAAATAGGTAAAAAAAAAAACCCCTGAAATATATATATTTATGATAATCAAAGACAAGTAGATTGAGAAATCCGTGGAAGCGTGAATGATGAAATTAATGTATTACAAAGATATAGAGAATAAAATTTAATTTTTGACCCATGTTGTGCACCAAAGGGTTAAACATAATACACAATACAGGTGGGCAGTGGACAATTTATCCAAAATAACCTATATAAAATATAAAATATAACTTTATTTAATAAAAGGAAGTAATTGAATGAATGTATATATCTGTTTTATATGTACTAAAGTAGAAACTCCCTTTAAAGCAACTACACACCACTCTAGACAGCCGGCTCTTAACACTAAGCCCCTTTATGGGGAAACAATGTAGAAGATAACAGCAAATCAGAGTTAAACATGTTTCCAAACACTTTACCTGCACGTATAAATAATAACGCTGGGCTGAGTAGTTCTGAAAACACTGATCCGGTTCGTTACCCCGCCAGGTCCTGGTGGAGGATCACGCTTGATGATCGGTCCAGCATAGCGTAGCACAGGTCGACTGTCAGTACTAATGCTAGCTAGCATACTGTTTGTCAAAGCTATATATTTAAAGTAAAACATATTTACTTTCAAAAGTAGAGTATTTCTCTGATATTTTTTTAACCAGGAGACTAAGTAAGAGGAAAATAGATGTCCAGGAATGACACCTGGCCAGTCGACTGGGTTATTTCTGAGGGGACTCGTGTAGTAAATGTGGAGGACAGAGTTTAATATAGTCACCTGATATAGTTTATAAATGACCCTAAATCAGTTTTAGTGGTTCTCTATTAGTAGTACTGCTATTTTACATTACAGACTGTGGCCGGTGCCGTTTGTTTTTCAATTGTTTTATTATTTTATTATTATTATTTTTTTGATGACACATTGACCTGTGTTATGATGCACAAGGATGACAGAAAAACAACAACAACAGAAAAGAAAAGTGCTCACAAGGCATTTATGATAAAATACTAAACTATATTCTTGTTATTTATTAATCTAAAAGTTTTGTGTAATCAAGCAAAGTCCATTAAGAGGAGATCAATCTTCTGGATTTGTTCATGAGCAATAGCATATTACATCACACAAGTTTAACTACAAGGTAGTTTTCATGTTACTTGCACAATAATAGTAATAATAATAATAATAATAATAATAATAATAATAATAATAATAATAATAAAGTCTGACCAGAAAGTAAAAACAACAGGGCAATCAAAAAAATCTTCACACGCACTTCTCTATGTCATGCAATGATTCTTTTATTATCTCTGCTTTAGTTTACACCCTCGTGTCATGTTCTACATGCTTCTGTTTGTTTTGGTTCTTAGCTCCTCCTTGTCTCTACCCTCTTGCCACACCCCTCATCTGCTCCTACTTCGTGGCTCCTCCCTGTCTCAGGTGTTCCTTTGTTTCTCTTATGCTTTTATATCTTTTGTTTGCTCCCCATGTTTGTCTGGCATTGTTACTCTGATGTTCATGATGTTGTGATGTTACTCTGTTGCTCTGTCTTTGTTTTACTCTGTTCCTGTTTTAACTATGGACTCCATTAATGCATTACATGCATGATGTTTTTCTTTATTGTACTGGCTCCCAGAAAAGTGATTTGCTTTTCATTAGGATTAATTCTTTATTTCATAATTTAGTTTGGTGGGAGGAGATACTGTGCACAAAGCTAAGCTTGTACAGAAAAGTTTAAAAATTCTGGTAGAAGTTCTTCAGAGGATGCATCAGATGATGATTTTTCCAACTCAAACAAACATAATAACATAGTAAACACGGTGCTCCTAAATCTACTTCATGATAAAGGAAGGTGAGAAATAAACATTAAAGTTTTTAATTCATCAAGATGAGGCTGTGCAGGTTGTCTCTCCTTCATCTTTCTCCTCAGTCTGGATCAGCGCCTTAGCTCAGCGCTGACAGCTGTGTCACCTTTTCCCTTTCTTTGGACAGTGACGGTATAGAATTTAGTATTCTAGTATGTACCATATACTATACCATACTAGGATACTATAATATACTATTAATATACAAAGCTTTGGTATATGTTGTTATGATGAACCAGAATCGTGACTCTCCTCTACGTTGTCATGTCCTGCCCTGTTTTCCTGCCTGTCTGTCTTTGTTTACATTTCCTTGTCTGTCCCATGTGCATGTGTTTACGTTCTTTGCCATGTGGTTCTGTTTGTTTTGTCATGTGCTCCTTGTCTCCGCCCCTCACCTGTTTCACATCTGTTACCCTGCCTATTGTTCTCAGGTGGTTCTTATTCCCTCTAGTTAACCTGTGTTATCTGTTTTCCTCCCCGCTTTGTGGTTCATTTTCTGGCGTTCCTGTGTTGTGTTTTTTGTTGCTCCCTGGCTTTCTCCCTGTTTCCGGTTTGTTTATTTTCAGTTTGTTATTATGTATTTTGTGTTTTGTTTTCATTAGAAGTACTTTTTGTTAAAACTTGCGTTTGCATCCGACCCTCCAATCGTCCTGCCTTCCATGTCTCCTGTGCTCCACGCACCCTGACCATATGACATATGTCTTCATGGGAAAACCCTGTGGTAGAATAACACTCGACTGCAGCCTGATTCTGAAAAAGACTGTATAAGCAGGCCAACATCAGATTCCTGGCTGCCCTAAAAGCAGCCAAACTAGTCAAGTTTATTTATATAGAGCTTTTACAACGATGTTTTCTCAAAGCAGCTTTTTTGAAAACAGACAGTTACAGCATATACCCTCCAGTGAGCAAGCCAGAGGCAACAGTGGCAAGTAAAAACTCCCTCAGACTGGAGGAACAAACCTTGGGCGGAACCAGACTCACAAAGGGAGACCCATCCTCCTCTGGTCAAACAGTATTTACAGTTTAAACTAAATACCAAAGAAAAGAGCCTCTATTTGAAATCTGGATAGCAAAGCTTTAGAAGCTGCACAGATAGAGGCAGTGTATGACTGAGGCAGTCTCTGACCGAGTCTTTATGTAAAGTGGGCGTGAGCTGAAACCATCCTGTCTCAATGCTGGTACATCTGGATGGTACAGTGATGTAACTGAGGGTGTAGCAGTTCACACAGATGGACAGGCGAGCTGGCTGGTGATGGATGGGGTGGAGGCCCTGATGATCAGTCCTTCAACAGCATTCAACATACTAAACTAAGCTGTTGAACAGAATTAGCAAGAAACAAACAGTAAACAAGATGGGCAGTAAGGTGCTTTCCAGACTGACCAGAACTAAACATTTAGAATTATTTGGCAAATACTGAGCTGATATCAGTAAACAGTAAATTCCTAATATTAAAAGAGTAAGTATGTAATTTGTTCATCCCCCTGGGGCTTCTTGGATTTTTTTCTTTATTTTGTAGAACTAATGTTAAAGCAATAGAACACTTGAGGTTATGTGTTATTATGAATAACATTATGTTATATTTTATGTACCACAAGTTTAGTTTTTGGAATGTATTACTAAATACTATACGTCAAAATAGCATATTGATTAGAATAAATAGAACCACCGTTAATTATACATTCATTACACAGTCGTGTACAAATGTTTAAGCACTCCTGGCCAGTATAACATATTTGTTGATTTTTTAAGTGAGAAGAAGTAAATATAACCTCTGCAGCAAACTAGCAATTTTTTTGCAAATGTAACTACACTGTTATTTTATAGTTAATAAAAATATACAGTAGTAATTGTTGCATTTGCAAACATTTGGGCACCTTAAGCATTTCAGTAAAGTGCTTAGTAACAGCCTCTTTGGCAGATACATTCATTACACAGTCGTGTGTAAAAGTTTATGCACTCCTGGCCATTATAACATTTTTGTCAATTAGTAAAGTATAAAGTGCTTAGTAACAGTCTCTTTGGCAGACATTACTGCTTCAAACAGTCTTTGTAGGAGTCTTCCTTTATCTTTTTCAGGATCTTCACTCACTGTAGTTCTGCAGTTAGGACTGTGAGGGGACTGTGAGAGCCTTTCCTAAAGCTTGAGTTTACATTTTATACAGTAGGTTATGGTGTATTTGTGTGCCATGCCTTGTATGTTTAGACTCTTTTCAGCTTTAGCTCAGTATTTAACAAAATTAATTCTTATCTGTCTATGTCTAAGTTTCCCGTCTTACTGGCTGCTACAAAATTCCAAAGCATAGTAGGCAGGGCCGTGTTCCTCTGAATCTTTTAATGACATCATATATGTTTATTTATGTTATGAACCCTTATTTCTACATTGTTGCACTATTTGCCCAAACAGTGTTTCGCAGAGTGATGAACCCTCGCAATCTTCTCAGCCACTCTGGGATGCTCTTTTTACACCCAGTCATGTTATACACCTGAAGCGGTTGTCGGATGTTCCCCCAGGTGTTCTTTTAGCATCTTCTGTTTCCCACGTCCAAACGGGTTTAAAATGTGTTGCAGGCATCAAATTTAAAATGAGCACATATTAAAAAACCAACACATTTCTCAGTTTCATATTTAATATCATCTTTGTATAAGTTTCAATTGAAAAATCACGGCTTTCTGTTTTATTTATATTTTGCACAGCTTCCCAAACCTTTTTCTTGGAAACAGGGTTGTGACTAGAACACTCAAG